>CM031235.1:729588721-729930914 GCA_018340775.1 Taxus wallichiana var. yunnanensis
ATAGGATTATAGAGAATATTCTGAGGATCCATCCAACAAAATTTGATCTAGTTTTGGTTGCAATAGAGGAGTTTAAGAATTTGAGAAAAATTACATTCGATGAGATAATGGGTTCTTTGTAAACCCATGAACACGGGATGAGTAGATTAACCATCTGCTCCGATGAAAAATCCTTAAAGAAAACAAAAATGTTAGAGGCGGGGGGGAGAGGAGAATACAACAAAGGAAGAGGAAGATTTTGCAGCCAATAATAAGGTGGAAGAGATAATAAACAAGATGCCGATGTAGATAAAGGAGAAGAAGCACTTCTAGGGGTGGTTATTCACAAAGGTGTGATAAATCAAATGTGTAATGTTATTACTGCAAGAATTATGGACACTATATGAGTAAGTGCGAAAAGAAGCTAAACCTACAAAATAATGAAAATAATGGAAATTTCTTTCTAACTTGCAATGTACCTAAGCAAGGAAGAAAATAAATATGGTATTTGGATAGTGCATACAACAACCATATGTGTGGAAATAAGGAAATGTTTAATATCATAGATGAAGCAATCAGATCTAAAGTGAATATGGGAACAAATAGAAAGGTTCCTATGATGGGTAAAGGCATTCTATCTATTCTCACCAAGAAAGGAGACAAGAAACATATCAATAATGTATTCTATGTATCAAGATTTAAGCATAATAATTTAAGTATTGGGCAGCTTTAAAAAAATGGATACAAGGTGAGGTTTGAAAATGGAAAATGCACTATATATGATAGAGGTGGAAGAAACAAGGTTATTTCTATAGTGAAAATGACACAAAATAGATTGTGTCCTTTGAGAATGCAGGGTGCAATTACAACAATGTTTAAAAGAATAGTCATTGATCAATCTACTCTTTGGCATCTCATGTATGGACATCCGAGTTTTTAAGATTGAATATTCTTTATAATAAAAAAATGGTTAGATATCTTCCTCCAATTGAATAACTAGGTAAGGTTTTGAGGCATGTATATTTGGGATGCAATATAGACATATTTTCCCCTCAAGTAAATCATGGAGAGCTAGCTCACCTCTTGAGCTAGTACATTGAGACTTGTTTCGTCCCATGAAGACTCCCTCCTTTTCTAAAATTGAGTATTTCCTTACTTTCATATGTTACTTTAATGGAAGAAAATGTATTTATTTCTTGAAAAATAGATCGTAAAAAATTGAAGTATTCAAACAGTTTAAGGCCATGGTTGACAAGCACAGTGGCTATTATATAAAGACATTGATAATGGATAAAAGCAGGAATATATATCAAATTATTTTTTACACTTTTGTAAGGATCATATGATCAAGAAACAATTCACGACAAGGTATACACCTCATTACAATGGTGTAGAAAGAAGAAAATTAGAACCATTCAAGAAATTGTAAGAAGCATGCTTAAAGCTAGATGATTTTCTAATGAATTCTAGGAAGAAGAAAATGGGACAATAGCGTATTTGCTTAATATATGCCCTATAAAAAATTTGAGGAACACGATTCCTCAAGAATCATGGAGTGAAAGAAAACTAAGAGTTGAAAATTTGATAGTATTTAGATGTGTGGCATACGTACATATGCAAAAGAAAAGAAGAAAAAAATAGGATAGCATAGTAGAGAAGTGCATTTTTATTGGATATAGTGAGAAATCGAAAGCTTATACATTGTATAATCTAGTTACAAAGGAACCCCGATAATTAGTCAAGATTTTCAATTCATTGAGGATAATCTTGGGAAGATGCACAAGATATGGATCAGCCATAAGCAACAAAAATGCACCTATTATTGTTGTTAAAGTAGCAAATGGTGGAGAAAACAATGCACAAAGTTGGAAAACAATCCCACAAAGGGATGTATATTCAAATGGAAGAACCAAAAAAACATGTAGGGACCATGAAATGGAGGATCTTCATCATCATCGAGAATCATTCCATGAACAAGGATGAATGCGTAGTGTATAAGAGATCTATGAGCAATCAAGCTAGGAAGAAAATGAAGATGAAATGATTAACTTTTCTTTATTTTCAAAAGCATATCAAATTCATTTCAAAGAAGAAATTAAGGATCATAAATGGTGTGAAGCAAAGGATGTAGAAATGCATCGAATAGAATAGAATTAATCATGGGAGCTAGTAGATCTTTCAATAGGAAATGAATTCATTCGAGTCAAGTGGGTTTCTAAAACCAAAAGGACTACTAAAGGAAAACTTTGAAAGACACAAGGAAGCTTAGTTGTAAAAGGGCAACAAGCATAGGCCCAAACATGATTATAATGAGACATTTTATCCAATAGAAAGATACGAACTATGAGAAAAATTATTTCCATAGCTATTCATCACAAGTGGAAGGTCCATCAAATGGATGCAAAATCATCTTTCCTAAATGGCATGTTAGAAGAAGAAGTGTATATGGGACAACCACCTTTTATGAAATCCCAAGGCATGAGAGAAGAGTATACAAGCTCGAGAGATTATTGTATGGACTCAAGCAATCAAGAAGGGAATGATAGATTATAATATATTCATATATGATTTGTAGTGACTTTAGCAAAAGCAACAGTGAACCCACAATCTACATCAAAACAAACAATGGTGAGATTTTGATTGTTATTTTGTATGCAGATGATTTAATCTTTACTAGAAATTAATTAAAGGCTATAGGTGAATTTAAATAAGCCATTGAGGAGTTTAAGATGACTGATTTGGTATTATTGACACATTTTCTTGGTACTAAGTTCTAGAAAACAGAGTAGGAAATATTTGTGTCTGAAGAAAATTATGTAAAGTAAATTTTTAAAATATTCAAAATGTTGGACAACAAACCAACATCTACAATAGTAGAGATAATTCTTAAATTGACAAAATATGATTGCAATAGCAATGTGGATCCTACAAGATACAAAATCATAGTAGGAAGCTTGTTGCATTTTACTTTGCAACAAGACCATATAAAATGTATGAAGTTAGTTTTATTTCTAGATTCATGGAGACCCCAAAAGAGATACACTAGCTCCTGCTCAAGAATGCAAGCGTATTCTAAGATATGTGAATGGTACAAGGAACTATGGAATTTTATATGTTGGCGATGATGATTATCAATTATTTGACTACAAAGATAGTGATTGGGTAGGTAGCCTTGATGATAGAAAGAGAACATCTAGATATGTGTTCAATGTGTGATCGGGAGTCATTTAATGGACTTCAAAAAAATGATCAGTTGTTTCATTGACCGTTGTAGAAGTAGAGTATGTTGTAGTAAATTTAGCCGCCTATGAAATTCTTTATATAAGAAGAATCCTCTCATATTTTCATGAAGAAAAAAAAATGGGGTTTTTTTTTTTTTTTTATAATATATCTTTAATTGCATTGTCTAGAAATCCAATTTTTCATGGAAGAAGCAAACATATAGACATAAGGTATCACTTCATTCATGAACTAGTTGAGAAAGATGAAATTGAACTCAAGTTTTGTTAGTCGAGCTACAACTAGCTGACATTTCTACATATCCTTTATCAAAAAAGGTTTGAGTGTTTAAGGATGAGTCTAGGCATCATGGATGAAGGACAACACAACTATAGAAATAAAAATCATTCCTTGAATAGATATTTTTTGGCTCAAGATTAAGAGGGAGTGATATAATCAATGGTGTCTAATAATCTTGAGCCTCATACAATTTTTCAAATAAAAATTCCCTATCTTCCAATCACCGTGTCTCATAGGAATTTATTTTTCTTTTGTTCGTTTGAATAAAAAATTCCTAACAAATCAGCGAGACAAAGAAAATACACAATAAAAATGTTAAGGCAAAAATCTATAGGATAAACGAATGGTTTGAACCCGCAAAACAAGGAGTGATCAAAGCCACGAGACAATAAAATGACAATGTTTTGCGGATCTGGAGTTTCCCACAGATCTTCATTTTTCTGCATAAACCAAAATCCATGATATGTAGAAAAATGTCACACCATGTAGACAAAGCTACGGTATATAAAAAAATTGCATAACGCAAAAAAATCCATGCAATGTAGAAAAGGCACGTTCTGAAAGGGAAAATCCGCATACACAAAGGAGTCAATTTTGTTTGGGTCGAGGGATAGTAAAGGCCACGGAATTCACCAAAATGAATATTGGTTTTGGGTCCATGTCAAAGGTCAACGTACTTTGGGTGTCTCACGGTTGTACATATATATGTGGTTTGTGCATCAAAATGTCTAAAGAATCATATTAATAGCTTGAAAGAGATAGATATAGATAATGAAAACAAGGGAGAATATAGAGAAAAACTCAAATAGACAACAGAGGAAGAAAATAGAAAATGGGTGTAGTATAACATAGAGAAAAAAGAAGAGAGAAATAATATGGCAGAGGAATTTATAGAGCACTTAGTCATAAGAATATTCAAAAATAAACAAATAGAATGTAGTGAGCCATAACTCTAATTTTGTAGAAGTTTTTGAATCTAATATAATATAAAGTTTGTGTGTTCTTTTCTATTTTTGTTGTGTTCCCTTATGTTGGTTCCAGTTGGCACCATATTTTTCCACCATGATTTAGAATAGTTGTGCTTTATAATCCACACAAGAACATTACAAATGGCTAAATAGGTTCCATATTAAATGAAGCATCTTCTTTCTGAATTCCTTTTTCATTTTTAAAATTAATTTGGAGTAGTTTCCAAGGACATAATCTCCTCTATCACCTATAGAACCATGATGAATTTGAGGATTCTTTCAAAAATTCACATTCATATTCACATGTTACATTATTTATACAATGGTTTGGATTATTATTCATAAAGATTTCATGTAATAGATTAATTTTTTCCATGTTCTTGTTTTTTAACGATATATTTTACCCCTTATTTGAACTATTTTAAAGCATCATACACCATCATCAATTGTTGTAGATATTTTTTTATATTGTTCTTTTAATCAAAATAAAGTTTAACTTGTTACACACTTATTTATTGGGAATTTTTACTTGTTTTATTTATAACAGTTAGGTTTCTATTAGTTTATCCTAGTGTTTTTTAAAAATTTCATCTAATAAAAACAATACAAACATCCATGTATGGAAAGTATAGATATCTATGCTACAACAAGGCGGTCAAACAAGCCTCAATATATTCCAAGAGATATCCCCATAGTGTTGATCTAATGTGGGGTTACAGACAACACGAAACAACTATTTTATCATAGCTTGTCAAAAAATGATTGAAACCATTAAGCTTGTAATTTATTTATCATTCCTATAAATAGACTATGATTAGGAAATGTATTTCTATGATAATTAAAATTAAATTAAATTGAATATTGTTTTCATGTAAATAATTTAGACCATTAATCACTCATGTTATGTTTATAATAATTTAACGAGTAAAGTGTGAATCCTAAGAATTTATAATTGGGACTTTCTGCATCTGGATAATGATGTTGATCTGTAAAATATCCTTGTGATATTATCCTTGGGTGGAATAAGGATTGTTTGAGAAGTTTGTCCAAAAAAATTTGGTGCATTTAATATTTCCTTTATATCTTGTTTACCCAACATGGTCATGATGGCTCCATGTGATGTGGCCGAATGTATTCACATGATTACAACTACTAAAACAATAAGTGATAGTCTAGAGTGCTTCATATTTCCAATAGGAAATGGAATTGGTGTTCTCCTACCTCTAAATTACAAAATAACCCTTGAAGAGGTTGTTATCAATAAGATCTCTTTATAGAAATTATTTTTATTGAATTTATATTCTTCTCCACATATTGTAATGTTTTAATTTATCGATTGCAAATAGGAAAAAGAAGGATTCTTTTGGAAGGGACTCAATTTTCCATCCTTGTATTCATCTCAATAGATAAAATTTTGTTGGAAGTAGATATATGATAGAAAAAAGGAATAATTATTACTATTGCAAAAGCTTGATTTTGTAAGACCCTACATGGGGACTCGACTACGTGGTTTTCTAAAGAACACAAAATCCCTTTCATTATAGAATAGTGCTCCTGTGGATGATTTTGGTCTCATGTTTTACACCTACTTACATTAAAATGACTCTTTAATTGAAATATTGAGGTTTGGCTCTCAACCTTATTTTGAAATTTTCTAACTTTTCTTGGAGAGTGGGATTATTAATTTCTGGTCACATATCCATTCTATATTTTATTTTCAGTAAGTACCTCATCCTCATCTCTCAACTCACTCTTTGAGTATATTTCCCTAGAGTTTTAAAAGAGAAATGGGTCACTTGCAAAGATTCTCAAATGCCCATGAAGACATCACTTGTTAAATTGGGAAGGTTAGTTAAAGATGTGTTTGTAAAAAATCTAAATATGATAATAAAATGTTGATTCATTACCTATCATATGTTTCAAATTTTAAAATACAATATTTTCTCTTTGATTATTATATAGAAAGTGGGTTATCATTTTTTCATAAGGTTGGTTTAGTGAAATTATATTTATTTAAGAACATAAAGACAACCGAATATACACACTATAAACATTGTAATTTTACTTGAATTATTTGTCAAATCACACCAAGAAGAGAGATTAGATAGTGTTTACTATTAGTGAAGAATCATAACACCCCTGAATGTCAGCAACTAGATGAGTTGAGACTCTCAATCTGATTACACAACATGCGGCATCTCTCAAAGTGTGGGACTTTGAAATCGAGAGAGCTCTCTAGGTGAATGTCGGTTCCTATTCCTCTGTTTAGGTGCACAAAAATAAATTGCAAAGTATCTACTCTAAAACCTAATCTATCTTACCAAGGAGACAGGGTTGAGAAGATGTGACAAAATAAATCTAAGCTAATAAGGTGATGCACCAAAGGAATGTTAAACACTCATTTTACAATTTAACACAAACCATAGAAATGCAACACAACCACCATGTGTAATAACCAAACTATGCAATGAGAGATTTGAAGACAACAATGAACACATGAGAGGGTTGAGAATCATCCATAGACATATATTATTACTCCGAGTTGATACAAGTACATTACAAGAGCTAGAGGTAACACATTGTATTACAACTTGAATGGGAGGTTAGGAAAACTCGAAAATTCACTTGCAGAGACAAGGAAAGAAGGGCGGTCTGCAAAACAAAAATTTCCAACCCTTTACAATGATCCAACCTCTTTCCTTTATAGACACAACAAATAGAGAAGAAGAAAAGAGTTTGGGAACTGATTTGGAGCTCATCTACCATCCATCAATGCTAATGCAAATCTGCCCACAATTTGTTGAGTTCACTACTCTATGTCTACTTAGCGCGTTGAAGGAAGGACAACGAGATCAAATTAGATCTTATCTGGTTGTTGAAGCAATCGGATCACATATTAATGGCATGAAGACATTTTCCTAATTCTCACCCACCTAAACTTGTTGGAATTAAAAACTTAGGTTTCCATGGCGTGGACGAGGTCAAGAACTTTCTAAAGGTTTCAAATTTGTGGAATTTCGAGTCTTGATCGAAATCTATGTCCATTTTAATGTTTGAGTCGATTTCTGTACAAAAATGGTGAAAACTAGTTATCAAGATAGGTCCACGGGCCCAAAATTCACTTTACACCTTTTGCACAAAAATACAAAAATTCACAAAATTCCCCACATCCCAACAATTCATTCTTGTCTAAAAACCATCCTCGGGCCCGTTGGTCCGCATTTTCCATTTGGGTTAAAATTCCTCCACAGGCCCACCGACCCACATGTAATTTAGGCCTACCACATTGCTCCTTGGATGTCAACGGACGTGTGGCTCATTTTATACTTTACACCTTCTCAAGCCAAATTTTTTGAATTGCCTCTAATGACCCGCCTTGAATTGAAGCATGGCCACATGTAGAGCTGGCACACATTTGGGGACCGCTTTTGGATTTTATTTTTTTAAGTTACACCGAAGAGACACGTGAAACCCTCCACCGCTTTGCTCTATTTCTTTATGTTTTGTTAAGTCTTATTTTCGCGGGGCCATATGCACGACTCGAGACATGTGTAGGCTCAACACACATCTGATTTTTCACTTTGAGTTTTAACCTTTGGAGTTGCGCGGGGCGATACAAGTCATCTTCCACTAACCCTTTTGTACTTAGTCAATTGCAACAGCCGTGTCTATCCCCTTTCGACTTTTGGACATGTGGAAGCTTCGTGCTCACTTGGGACTAGCCCTTGGGCCGCCCCTCTTGAATTTGCACCATTGAGGCATACAACACCTTCCGCCGAATCTACCCCATCTTGACTTTTAGATCTGCCGAATCTATCCCTTTTGGGATCTAGGACACGTGGAAAGACAATGCTAGTTCGAAAAATTTCCCTTGGCCTCAAACCTTAAAGGTGTGCCATTAAGACATGTGGAAGCTTCTTCCATCTCTCCCATACTTAGCCAATTTGATCTCGCTCTAAATCATTTGTGAAGCCCAAGACTTTGAGCCTTTCCCGCTTTTCTCTTGAGAGCCTCTAGTTTCTTTGATGTTGTTTTCCTCCTTTTCTGACTCTTCTCCTCCATTGTAGAGCCCTCCTACAACCTGTTTGTTGAATTTGAAATGTGGGCTTGTACGACGGAACTGTCGCTTGGATTTCTTCCTGCACAAGGTCGCGTTTGATCAATTTTTTTGGGAGTCAAATTGAGATAACAATTTGGTGACTCATGGGGACATCTACCTACTAGATGAGGGGACCAATATCCTGGGAAGTATCCATTGGGCATGGAGTCATGGGTGGTAGCCTGATGTTGGGCCTGTTTTTGAAGCTTTAATCCAACATTTGCACTTTAGGTTTGTTCTGGAAATGGACCCTTTGAGACCTGATTTTAGTTTCTATATATTTGTTCTATTTTAAAGTTAACAACTATCATGGTGACCATGTGTCTCCACATTGCAAATGCTAAAGGGCCCGGCATTTTCCCCTTAAGGCACATCAAACCGTATAACAATGTAAACTTGGAGCAATAAAATAAATTTGCCACAACACTTAGGGAAATAAAACATATGCTACAACAAGATGATCTACATACGCACATAGGAAATTAAATTCCTATACTAATATTTACAAGGGTGGAACCTTCCTTTTCGAAGCAATGTTTGAGATGGATCTCATTGACTAGAATCTATAATTCTTGGCCATCCAATTTAGCTAGTTGGAAAGCATTGCTACTTTTTCACCTTGTGATCATGTAGGGGCCACTCCAAATGGCATCAAACTTGGAATGCCTTCCTGTTTTTCTCGATATGCATCCCATTTTAGAACTAGGTCCCCCTCTTGAAATTTCCTTGTTCTTTATTTCTTATCAAAGCTCTTCTTTATTAATGCTTGATCCTTCTCTAGGATCTGCATTGCATTCTCTCTTGCCTCTCCTACTTCCATTAGGTCTGCATACCTGATTGCCATAGGTTCAAACTCAACCAGTTCTAACTGTTTCATGAGCTCCAAAGTAGAAAACTCCAATGATATGGGAAATATTGCCTATTTTCCATATATAAGCTTATGTGGGGAGCTTCATGTGGTCCTTTTGGATGTGATGTTATCATCCAATAGAGCTGATTTTAGCTTTATATGCCAAGTTCTCTTATTTTCATTGAGACTCCTTTTGATAATCCTTAATATGTTCTTATTTGTTGACTCTTCTTGGCCATTACCTTGAGGGTAATAGTTTGATGAAGTGATGAGGTATACACCATTCTTGACAGCCCAATCATTGATCCTTGTACCAAGGAATTCCAATGCATTATTTGATATAATAGTGGCAGTGACTCCAAACATGGTGGCAATCCCTTCATTGAAATCCAAGATGTTGGATTCATTTTCTTCCTTAAGTGCCATGGCTTTAGTCCACTTGGTGGAATAGTCTCATTCTCGTAAGTATCCACTTGTGGTCGTGGCTTAAATTTGGGTTAATCACTCCAATGAATTCTAGTCCCCATTGCATGAATGGATGATCCACTGAAATTGGACGAAGGGGTAGGGATGTTATATTTTCCTTACAGGTGAAGAATGCCCACTTTTTGCACTTCTTGATCCATGAGTAGTAATCCCTAAACACTTTAGGCTAATAATAACCATCTTTGATGATTTTGAGAGTTGTTACTAGAGAAGAAAAGTGGCATCCTGCTTCTCCATCATGGAACTCATACAATACCCTCTCAATTTGGCTTGTCCCAATGCACCTCAATAGAACACTATTGATATCCTTCTTGAACAAAACACCATCGATAAGTACATATGGGATGGCTTGTAGTCTGAAGTATCTCCTTTTTGCTTTGTTCCATTCTAGAGGGCACAAACCTGTTTAGAGATAGTCCACAAAGGCTAGAGTCCAACATGGAATATGTGTATCATTAGACGGTTGTTCTTTATCATTTTATAGTAATAGGACAACCTCTTCTTCATCTGTTGACTCAGCTTGTTACTTGGAAATGAGTTGCTCACACATACCCTTGTCACGAACTAGTTTGGTCACTTTCATCTCAATGTCATAATCCATTACACGAGTGATCCAACCGGATCTCTTC
Organism: Taxus wallichiana var. yunnanensis; assembly: GCA_018340775.1. NCBI lineage: Eukaryota > Viridiplantae > Streptophyta > Pinopsida > Cupressales > Taxaceae > Taxus > Taxus wallichiana. The sequence goes on from CM031235.1 coordinate 729,599,252, forward strand.
TCATTCAATTCCTTATTTAGGAGAAAATACTTGACACTAGCATGAGATACCAGTAGTTGAATCTTATTGTTCAAGACTTAGTGTCTGAACTTCTTCAAAATCCTAATGATAGAAAGGACATGCTTCTCAATGAAAGAGTACTTTACCTCGTAATCCTCCAAGCTCTAACTAAAGAAGGCTATGGGCTGTTCTGAACCTTCCTTGTTAGGCTAAACCAAGATAGTTGAGATTGTGTTTGACCCTCCAAAAGCATATAGCATGAAGTCCTTTGAAAAGTATGGGTTAACAAGAGTTGGGGCTTGTTATATTGCCATCTTGATGGCCTCAAAACTCTCTTTTCCTTATGCTTGTCTATTTGAATATATGACTCTTCTTCAACATCATTGTTAAAGGCTTCGCAAGAGTGGAAAAATCAAACACAAACCTGTGAAAAAATTTTATTCTCCCTAAGAATCTTTAAAGAGACATTTTGTGTTGTGGTAATGGAAGTGTTCGAATGGCTTTAACCCTTTTAGGATCAATTATTAACCCTTCTCTTGAGATAATGCGGCCCAAAATTTTCTCTGTGTGCTAAGAATACACACTTCTTTGGGTTTAATGACACTTTGAACCTTCTACACCTCTAAAATACTTGTCTAAGCTAGAAGAGATGGTGTGTTACATTCTTTGAGAAGACGATGATATCATCTAGATACACCAGAACTATATTGTTGATTAAGCCTTTGAATTCCACATCCATAGCTCACTTTGAAATGTTGCTCTAGTATTTAAAATTCCAAATGGCATCTTCTTATAAGCATATGCACCCCATTTGGTGGTGAAGGCTATCTGAAATCGATCTTCCTCTTTCACCATTATCTGATTATATCTTGACTATCCATCTAGCAATTAAAACCTCTCAGAGCCAGCTATAACCTATAAGATATGTTCCATTGATGGAAGTGGATAATGATCCTTGAGTGATGCTCTGTTCAAATAACGAAAGTCCACACACACCGTGATTTCTCCATTTCTTTTCCGCGCAGTGCACAAATTTTACAATCTAACTTGATTGCTTGATAGGGAAGATGATGTTGGCCTCAATTAACTTGTTCAACTCTCTCCTCATGAGAGGCTTAATGCGAGGATTTATTGGCCTCTACTTCTACCCGAAAGGCTTAAATATTGGATCGATCTCAATAGTGTTTTGTGCCAACTTTGGGTTGAAACCTCTTAAATATTTGTAAGTCTAGGTAAACACAATGGGAATTCTTGACAAAGTTGAATGAATTCATATTTTTCTTCTTGAGTACTTACCTTGTCGATTCTCAACATTTTTCCTTACTCTATGGAAATGGGCTCAATTTTCACCCTTTACCAAAATATTTGCTTTCTCCTTTCAGAATTGATCATTTGGGTTGAAGATTGACTCCAAAGTTACAATACCCTTTGGTAGTTTGTTATTTCTCAGCTGTACCACTTGGTCGCCATAGTGTTGTTCCAATTTGTCTTGGTTTTTAGAGGAGAACTCAACTTATTCTTACGTAGAAAATTGACAATTTCCTGATCCTTCTCGAAGACCTACCAACTTGTGTTATTATTAGGGACAGCTGGTCTTACAACCACTTTGATATGGGGCTGAAATTTATCACTCTTGATACTCTCTATAACATCAAATGTTGCCCTAATCATTGCCAATCTATCTGCTACTTTAATCTTCTTTCTTGGGATGGAATTGATGTTGAACACCTCAAAATACTAGATTAGGTCCCATACACAGGTTCTTGAGGTTTCTTAACGATCGTTCTTGGTGGAATTTTATCCTCAGACTTGATTTGCAGCTAGCTCACTATCACCAAACACTTACAAGTTTTTAATCCCTCTTTTCCTTGCCTAATGTAGTCCATGGATCAAGGATTCATACTCTACTTTGTTTTTTGAGAAAAAAAATTGGAAACGGAAGGTTGAATAATATTTCATACCTTGGGGAGAAACAAGCATACCTCCTCCTCTGGATCCTTGTCTACTTCTTGAGCCATCAAATAATGACTACCATACCTCATTATCATCTTTGTGGTATGGCTTAATGATGTTGGGCAGAGGATGATTCTCCTCATGCAAATAATAGTCTCTTAGCTTAGATTCCTCCATTTCCTTATAAGGGTCAAAAGCATTCCTCTTGTTTTCCCACTCATCAAGGGTCGAGTTTGCAATACACCCAACCTTGGTTTATTCCTCATAAGTGCACAGGAATTCCTCCCGATCAAAGGCTGAACAATTCACATTGATTGGGTTGGGTACATGAGGCTCAATATGGTAATCTGTAATGGGCTTAGATCTTATAGTAGATTTAGCTCCATAACTTGTTCTAAAAAGAATGCGTGACCAATCAAGAGACAAATAACCTCGAATTTTAGTAGTGAAGTCTCTTGATAAACACAATACAAAATATGGCGGAATGTCTATGATTGATACATTGTGCAATACAATCACATTTTGGCATGTATGCAATGTGAGGGTCAAATCCTTGATGACTCCAACTGTTGTTACTGTTGTCCCATCCAATTACACTACACCCTTAGAGATGACTTCATATTGAAGACCCAGCTGATTAGCTATTTGTTTTGGCATTACTGAGCTACTTTCTCCGAATCAATCATGCAATTATGTACCAATTTGTCTCCAATGATCAATGAAACATAGAATGGAGGGCTTTAGATTCTTACCTTATTGTCCTCCACAGTTTCCTTCGAGCTGAGCCACATTGGTAAGCACTTTCTCTTGTTGGTTTGGGGGCTAATTTGAGGTTGACCAGTTGGTCATAGAAGCCTAAAACAAGTCTCTCTTGCAGGATAGATAATGAATCCCACATTGAAATATTCACATTTTTTTCCTTCATATTTTCAGTGATGTTAAATGGGGATGAGTTATCTTATATTTTCCCTTTTTTGGTAAATTTTTCTCTTGACGTGGTGGAGTCGTTACAACCAAAGTGCATGATTGGGTCGGAAGGTAGCTTGGGTTGACTCTACATATTGGGAGTTGCACCGTGAGTGTAAATATTGTTATCCATATTTTGCCCTGGGCTAAATATTGGATCAGCCATGACCCCACATAAAAGCAACCTGAGAAAACTCACTCAGAACTATAAATGGTTGTAGAGGAACTTGAAAAATGAGGGGGGAAGGGACCAAAAGAAACTAAGGTACCCTATATAATAGAAATGACTATGTCATGTCTGTTCTCCAAGTTACTGAGTAGACTCAACTATGAGATAAGCGAGGTCAAACAAGAAGGGGTGATGTCACAGAGGAACCAAAAACTAGAAGGTGAAGAAATGGAAAAGATCCGAAGTCTTTGAGCTCGAAACGGTTCAAGAAAAATCCCAAAAACAAGTAATTATTGAGGAGGTAGCAAAAGGATCCTTGTGTCCTAATGTCACTTCTCCAAAGATGAATCTAAAAAGGGGAACCCAAACTTGTGTCGTATCCAAGCATCCAAATCCCCAAAGAAGTTACGGGGCATTGAAAAGTCTTTAACTAAAAATAAGGTACCATGTGTCAAATTGGCACAAATTTGAAGAGGAATCCCATGACAGAGTCTCAAACTTGCACAAGCCCTCCACATAGTAAATGGTTAAAATAGAGTGAAAAGGTGGGATACGAAATTAGCTCAGTATAGATGTATCAGCGGAGAATGCCAAGTGTTAGTGTGGCACATCTCCAAGAGTTGATCTCAAGGTGGAAACCCAAATGAGCGCGAGCTCACCACGTAGCCAAAAGTCTAAAAAGTAAGAGGGACCGTTGAAAAGTCCATAGATCAGTGGAGGCCAACAAGTGTCAACTTGATGCTCCTCCAAGGGAAAACTTTGGGCCGGGTTATCAAGTGAGCATGGTGCCTCCACGTGTTATTCCATAGGGGTAGATTTGGTTGAATAGTCAATGCATGAGCCTAGTAGGTAGAGCTGCCAAGTGTCTTAATGGCACTGATTCAAGGGTTGAATAGAGAAAAGGTTTCCAAATGAGTGCTAGACTGCCGCGTGTCCCAGGGGAAAGTGGGTTGTTGGGGAAAATTTTGGTTCTTTTCCCCTTGTTATCTCAAAAGGGGTAAAAGTTGCAAATGGCCCGCAACTCCGCCTAAAGGAAAAATTTAGCGTTTGAGCCCAAGTCAAAGCCAAAGTAGGGAGTTGGAGGAAAAAGTGAAAAATTTCCTTTCGTTCAAAAGGCACAAAGATAAAGATAGAAGTGCATTCCCCAGCCAACCAAAAGGAGCCATGTGTCTAGGCGGAGCTTTGGGGCTGTGGGAGTTTTTGAGTTTTGTATTTTTGCGCAAAAGGGCAAAAAGATAGATTATGGACCTGTAGACCCAATTTTTTCTCTAATTTGAATGTCACGTGTCCCATATAAAAAAGGGGACCCATTTTTCAAATTGTTTTCCCACCCATTTATACGGATTCAATACAAACTTTTAAGGGGTATATCTTTTGAATCAGGGCTTGAAATATTACAAATTTGACACCATTGGAAAGATCTCATCCTTTCCCACACCATAGAGGCTGAAACTTTAATTTTGACGAGGTTAGATGAAGAAAATTGAGGAAATGTCTTCGGATTTCAATGCAGATCTCTTGCCTCAACAACTAGATCGAGATCTTATTTCTTTAATCTGTTTCCTCTTCCTTCAAGGCACCAAACCAAGGATTGATGCAGTAAAGATGGATTTGGGGTAGATTTTATCAGAAGCATTAACAACAGTGATTGACCTTTGACCTGCTTTTCCTGCTTCTCTCCCTCTCTTTCTTCTCTCTAATCAAATCTATAAATACGGTGGAAGGATTCATTGTAAAGGTTTCGACATTCTTTGTTTTGCAGGCTTCCTTCTCCTTCTAGCAAAGGGATTATTGGGGTTCAGGCCTTCCATTAAAATTTTAATACGTTTTTACCTTTTAGATATTTTGTAATGAATTGTACCAATCCATAGAGCAATAAAACACATATGTGATCGATCTTAGATCCTTTCTTGTCTCTTTTGCTTTCATTTGGTCTCCCATTATAGATTTGGCTATCTGTGCTTGTTTATTGTATGCATTTTGTTGGTTTGTGTCTATTGGAAAAATAAGTGTTCATCATTCCTTTGGTGCATCACCTGGTAGTTTAGTTATTTCTTATTCCTTATACTCTTTTATCCTTGTCTCCTTGGCAAGTTTTAGATTAGGTATAGAGATAGATCCTCTGCAAATCCTAACGTATGCACCTAAACAGAGGAATAAGGAACCAACCTTCAATCTAGAGAACTTTTCCATTTTTGCAAGGTCCCACACCTTGGGGAAAGTTCAATGTTATGCAATCACACCAAATGACCCTGCCTTAGAAAAGCAAACCTGTATAACTCATTTTGGGGTGTTGTGATTTTCACGAACAAGCAGTTTTGGCATACACAAGGTGGGACCTTAGAGTCTCCACTTCATTGTAACAAGATTGATGTGCACTTGTTGTAATTTCCAGCTTATTAGAAGCTTTAGTTTTCCCATCCGATGACTCCATCTAGTAAACAACTCATTCTTTGAGTTGTAGACCCATTTTCCATTCACTTCTATTCATCCTTATTTCCACATTCTTTCATTATTTCCATTCCATGAAGTTTTGAAATAATGAATTCATTTCCACCATGTAATTCACATCTATAGTAGTAACACACATTCTAACTCTAATAAGCTTTACAAAACCGTCAAATCAATATTTTGAGAAAATCCAAAATCAGCATGGTTATCCCTATGAGTAGCGAGTGCAAAATCACTTTGGCTATGGATATTTCAAGAGCGAGTGGTATGCAAACAATGAAGAAAATAAAATGCAAGATGTTGGTCAGTTGGAGAAGATCCAAAAAATGGAGATTGACATGGTGCATTCAAGGGAAAAAACTTAAATGAAAGCATTCAAGATTGGTTGCAGGGCACCTTGCCCATGGGAAGGCCCTTTTCCAAGACACTACAACCCTCAAGAGAAGCTGGACTTCATGATTGGAATGCTGCCCCAACTTACACAATGATCTGAAGAGATAGAGGCCTATGAATTTGGTGCTAAACAACCTTATCAATGGGTAAGTTCTACACCATCATCTATTATTTCTCTTTCCATTCCTCAAGTAGCACCATCTCAATTTGAATGTCAAGTTTCAAGTTTCTCCAATGCTTCTCCAGTTGTGAAAACCATCCCCCCATCCCCTATTCTTCCATCTCATCTCATCTTTTCTTCCCTCTTCTCTTCCAAATCCAAACCCCCTCCATAAGAGCAAAAAGAAACACCTTCCCCTCCAAATAAAAAAGAAGTTCCATCCTTCCCACTACCACAAAAAATGCACAAATGATTGAATCCCAACCTACTTCTTCTCTTTCCTTCCCAATTTGATGTGGGGAAGAAGGGATTGCAAAAATCACTTAAGGAAAGCAAGTGGAAGAGCTGGTAAAAGAAGAAATGGGTAAGATCTTAGTGAGCTTAGCTCTTAGGTTTGGGATAACAAAGATTCCTTTGCTGGTGAAGCCTACAGAGGAGTTAAAAGTTGAGGAACCAAATGTGGTCAAGGATGAGTTTGTTGCAGCAGAAGAAGAAAATAAAAAGGGAAGAAAATCAGCGATATTTTACTCGAATGTAGTGCCCATGTTGGCACTCGCTTGAAGAAAATGTTGATCCAATAGAAGTTACACAATCAGCCATGGAAGAGAAAAAAATCAGCTCAAATCCCCATTGATGACGAGAAAATGGAAGAAATTGAATCGAGTTTGTAGTAGGAGAATAAGAAGGCATCATTGGAAAAAAAATTCTTTCATTTGAAGGGCCTGATTTGGTTAATGAATCCATCATGGGGGAGGAAGAACCAGCAGCTCCAAGTTTAGTTAGAGAGGAGCACATGAAGGTGGACAAAACAAATTCAAAGGCATGGAACCATGAGCTGGTTGCACATAAGATAGCAGATCTCTCCCCATTCAATCTCTCCCAAAGTATGACTGTGTGGAGGAGTTTGAACTCACTAGCTTCATGTTTGAAGATGAAGCTTCATTTGGTGAAAAGAATGCAGATTTTGAGATCACCATGCAAGAGGGAGAAACTTGGCTACAACAGGACAACATAGAGTTTTATTTTTATTAAACTTAGAAGGATGTTTTGATAGGGAGCAGCCCACAGAAGTTACAATATTTTCTTCCCCATCATTCACCATTCAAGAGCCTACTGCCATGAAATAAAACTTGCAAGCACAACCAACATTTTCCGCTATGCTTCTTGAATCAAGGTTGGGAGATTTTGATCTTCCAATGGCCACATCCACCATGAGAGGGAACTACCGAGAAGACATTGTTGTCATAAACAGTCCTCTAGAACAACAAAGTAAAAATTTTGATTTGAAAAACTTCATGCTAGAAGAAGGGGTTGCCCAAGAGTAGATTGATCTTCAAACATCAATAGAAGAACTCCGATCCAACAATGTATAGCACTAGAGTATGATGATCTAAAAGAAACTCCAATGGATGTTGCAATAAGAGATGAAGAGCTAAAATTGTAGATGATTTTTATGTTGCTATGGAGGAAGAAAAAGATCGAAGAATAGCTCCACTACTTCTTCCACGCCATCTATTCAAGAGGATTTGTAAGAAGAATCCATTTTGGAGTTGAAAATCAGAGCTATGGGCATATCAAATGGACCACACCTTGCCCAATCAGGTATTTGGATTCATTGGAGCTAAAGGAGAAGTCAAAACCAGTCATTTCCATTTTAGGTAATGAGGATGTGTTACAAAGCACCAAGGATCAACTGTCATACCTGTTCAATCCAAATGTAGAGCAACTAAAAGAGGTATTGGTTTTTTCTTCAATTGATACTTTGGTTATTGGGGTGGAAGATTAACTTGTATTTAGTTTTTCACTCATCCAACCAGCCATGTTCAGTTCCAAATCAGTTACATGGCTACCATTTTTGAGGAAGGGAAGCTATTTCTCCTTGGTAGTTGTGGGTTTTTTTTGAGTTCCCTTTGCTCTTGGTTAGATTAGAGTAGGTAGGTTTGTTTTCAACAAAAGAAGTGCTTGTGCACACTCTGCATGTTCCATTTGCGGCATGAATGATTTCCAATTTTGAATATAGTTTGGTGTTGTTTTTTGCTCTTATGTAGTCCATTCGGAAAGATAGATGAAGCCCTGGGTCAAAATAATTTTCTACTCTTGAAAACCTTTATTTCAAAGATTTCTTATGAAAATTGAGAGTGCAAAAACCCGAGGCTCATGAATCGAGGTAGAATTAGTACCAGACATCTTTTTGACTCAATTCCTAATGGATACGATAAGGTAATTCATCTTTTCATCAAGCAAGCAGATACCCCTGTGAGTCACCAAATCATTATCCATATTTCACCCCGGGCCAAATATTGGATCAGCCATGACCCCGCATAGAAGGAACCTAAGAAAAATCACTTAGAACTATAAATGGTTGAGGAGAAACTCAAAAATAAGGGCATTAGGGGCCAACAAAGACTAAGGAACCCTGTACAATAGAAACGAATCTATCAGGCCATTTCCATGTCTTAAATCCATTCTCCAAGTTACAGGTAGACTAAACTATGAGATAGCAAGAAGGGGAGATGGTCAAACAAGAAGGGGAAGAACCAATGAAGATCCAAAGTCCTCAAGCATTAAATGATTAAGGAAAAATCCCAAAAATGACTAAGTATGGAGGAGGCAAAGCGAAGAGCCACGTGTCCCATTGACGCTTCTGCAAAGATGAATCCAAAAGGGGGAACCCAAACTTGCACTAGGCTTCCATCCGTTTAAAACCCTAAAGAAGTTGTGGGTCATTCAAAAGTCTCCAAATAAGAAGAAGGTTCCAGGAGTCAACTCACTGCAAATTTGGAAAGGAAGCCCAGGGCGGAGACTCAAACTTGCGCTAGCCCTCCACGTAGAAAATGGTCAAACAGAGTCAAAAGGTGGGCTTCAAAACTTGATAAGTATAGATGTATCAGTGGAGAATGCCAAGTGTCAGTTTGGCACATCTCCAAGAGTTGATCTCAAGGTGTAAATCAAAATGAACGTGAGCTCACCACGTAGCCAAAAGTCTAAAAAGTAAGAGGGACCATTAAAAATTCCACAAATCAGTATAGGTCAACAAGTGTCAACTCGATGCTCCTCCAAGGGAAAAATTTGGGCTAGGTTATCAAGTGAGCACAGTGCCTCCACATGTTATTCCATAGGGGTAAATTCGGTTGAATAGTCAATGCATGAGCCCGGTAGGTAGAGGCTGCCAAGTGTCTTAATGGCACTGATTCAAGGATTAAATAGAGAAAGGGTTTCCAAATGAGTGCCAAAGAGCTACGTGTCCCAGGGGAAAGCGGGCCATCGGGGAAAATTTGGTTCTTTGCCCCTTGTTATCTCAAAAGGGATAAAAGTTGCCAAAGGCCCGCAACTCCACCCAAAAGAAAAAGTCAACTTTTGAGCCCGAGTCAAAGCCAAAGTGAGGAGTTAGAGGAAAAAGTGAAAAGTTTCCTTTCATTCAAAAGGAACAAAGATAAAGATAGAAGCACATTATCCAACCAATCAAAAGGAGCCATGTGTCAAGCGGAGCTTTGGGGTTGCGGGAGTTTTTGAGTTTTGCATTTTTGTACAAAACGGAAAAAAGGTAGATTGTGGACCCATAGAGATGATTTTTGCTTGAATATGGATGCCACATGTCCCATAAAAGAAAGGGGACCCATTTTCAAATTATTTTCCCACCCATTTGTATGGACTCGATACAAACTTTGAAGGAGCATCAAATTTGACACAAGCCTCAAATATTGTGAATATGACACCATTGGAAAGATCTCGGCCTCGCCCACACCATGGAAGCCTTAAAATTTAATTTTGAGGAGCTTAGGTGAAGAAAATGGAGGAAATGTATTTAGGATTTCAATGTAGGATCTTCTTGCCTCAAAACCAGATTAGATCTGATTTGTTTCACCGCTTTCCTCTTCTTTTAAGGCACCAAACAAAGGATTGATGTAGTAAAGTCGATTTGGGGGCATATTTTATCAGAAGCATTAACAATAGTGGTTGAGCTTCGACCTAATTTTCCTACTTCTCTCCCTCTCTTTCTTCTCTCTAATCGAATCTATAAATATAGGGGCAGGATTCATTGTAAAGGGTTGGACATTTTTGTTTTGCAGGCTCCCTTCTCCTTCTAGCAAAGGGATTTGTGGGGTTCAAGATTTCCATTAAAATTGTAATATGTTTTTGCCTTTTGGATATTTTGTAATGAGCTATACCAATCCACGAAGAAATAAAACACATTTATGATCGATCTTAGATCCTTTCTTGTCTCTTTTTCTTTCATTTGGTCTCCCATTATAGATCTGGCTATCTGTGCTTGTTTATTGTATGCTTTTTGTTAGTTGGTGTTTATTGGAAAAATAAGTGTTCATCATTCCTTTGGTGCATCACCTGGTAGTTTAGTTTCTTCTTATTCCTTATACTTTTTTATCCCTATCTCCTTGGCAAGTTTTAGATTAGGTATAGAGATAGATTCTCTGCAAATCCTAACGTATGCACCTAAACAAAGGATTAAGGAACCAACCTTCAATCTGGAGAAATTTTCCATTTTTGTAAGGTCCCACACCTTGAGGAAATTTCAATGTTATGCAATCACACCAAATGACCCTACCTTAGTAAAGAAGACCTATATAACTCATTTGGTGGTGTTGTGATTTCACACTAACAAATACCTTGTGGAATAATAGAAGGTTGAGGATTACCTAAGTTTGATGATTGTCCCTCTCTAATGTTCCTTTTCTTGGATCATGTATTAGAAGCCACCCTTTGAGAAGGGGCTTGGTTAACTCCACATAAGAATTCAACTTGCCAATTAACAAGCATACTCTCACTTGGAAGTGCCTCTTTCTTGGTTTCTTACTTTGTTATTTTTCTTCTTGACTAGACTCTTAGGGCACACCAACGGTTTGTACCATCAAGGCCTAGTTTAGTGCACCATTGAAACACATTGAATGGTTGTGGGGATGATTGCATGGGAAACACCAATCATACTATTTTTCCATATTGTTTTGTGTTAGAACCAAGGCCTTTGATGTTAAAGTTGTGTTTGGATCATATGGTCGAACGGCTTAGCAACTTAAGGTTGTTCTTGGTTTTGGTTTTGAATTACATCTTGAGTGGTTGTCTATTTTGTTGATATGTGGGTCTCGATAATAATGGTATAGCTCGATACCAAATAATAATAATGATATAGCTCGATACCAATTGATAGAATAGAATAAGATTACAATGACCAAAGAGGGACGGAAGCCTCACAAATATTATTGATCATGAAATCAGATTACATAACAATGCAAGAGCTGTAATATTTATAGATATTAGACAACCTCATATGGATAGACATGACACCCTAGCAAGCACCAACTACGAGATGATAAGACCCATCTCACATGCACATGTAATTACTACTAATACCAATATTGAATGTTATCCAACATAACAATATTGAATGCAAGTCACTAGACTAGAGTGCACATGTTGCACATTATTAAATAAAAGACAATGCAATAAAATGCAATAAATATGCCTATGCTAAATTATGCTAACATTCCCCCCCTTAATTTTGCATAGTTTCCAATGAAGTGGAGAGGAACTCTCTGAACAGTGTGAATTTTTCACGTGCAAGTGACTTAGTGAAAACATCTACCTTCTGTTCAGCTGTAGGACAAAACTGGAGCTATATGTTGTGCTTCAAGACATGCTCACATATGAAATGAACCTATACTGCAATATGCTTGGTTCTCTCATGAAATACTGGATTGCGAAAAAGATTCAGAACTCCTTCATTATCAACATATACTGGAGTAGATTTCTACTGTGGTAGGAAAATTCCTTCCAGTATTCGACGTAGCCATATTGCTTCAAAAACAACTTCACCTGCAGCTCGATACTCTACTTCTGTAGAGAAGAGAGAAACAAAGTTCTATTTCTTACTTCCCCATGATATCGGTCTAGATCCCATAAAGAAGACGAAGCCTGATGTTGACTTCCTATCATCCATGTTTCCTGCATGATCTGAATCTTAATATCTTGTCAAGAAGAAGTTGTTCTTCTTCTTGTACTCTAGATCAAGGGCAACTATACCCTTTAGATATCTCAATATTCTCTTTTTTGCTTTCCAATGACATATTTTCGGTTCTTGCATGAAGCATGACAAATAGATGACTACAAAGCTAATATCTGGTCTAGTATATGTTAGGTAAATGAGACTCCTGATCAACGCCAATAGAGAGTTGTATTCACCGGTGGTGATGGATCGGAACAAGATAATCAAGTCTCACATCCATAGGTGTAGCAATAGGAGTGCAGTCCGTCATCGTAAATTTCTCAAGCGTTGTCTTGGTGTATTTCAACTGCGACACAAATATATGATTCTCTTTTTTCCATACTTCTAACCCAAGACAATAGTGCATGAGCCCGAGATCTATCATGTCAAACAATCAATTAAAATCCTTCTTTGATGCATTGATCATTTTCACAAAACTATCTATAATGACTAGATCGTCGACATAAACAACCACAATGACAATCTCCCCCCCTTGCTTTTTGAGGTAGAGATTGGGGTCATAAGGATTCCTTTCGAATCCATGACTTATGAGATGCTCATCAATTTTGATGTACCATGCCCGGGGTGCCTGTTTTAGGCCATATAGAGATTTTATGAGTCTACATACCATCATCTCTTTTCCTGGTATTACATAACCCTCTGGCTGAGTCATATAGACTTCTTCTTGCAAATATCCATTAAGAAAGGCACTTTTCACATCCATTTGGTGGACTTTCCAACCAAATTGTGCAGCTAGAGCAAAGATCATCCTGATTGTCTTGATCTTGGCTGTGGGAACAAATGTCTCCTCATAATTAATCCCTTCTTGTTATGCATACCCCTTTCTACAAGCGTTGATTTATACATGTCAATAGTCCCATCTGATTTGTACTTATTCTTGAATATCCATATGCATCCAATGTGTTTCTTCCCTGGTGGAAGGTCGACAAGTTGCCATGTGTTGTTCTTCATCACTAACTGATACTCTGAATCCATGGCATCTTTCCAAGATTTTGATTGTAGGGCTTCCTGAACTATATATAGCTCAATTTTTTTAACAACTCTACTCATTAAGGAATAATTGACCTCTTCATGAGCTTGACTACGAGTTCTAGGTCCAGGATTGGATGACGTGCTAGGTGCTTCATCCAAATTTGCATCTCTTATTAATTGAGTATACCATTTAGGTAACTTCTTAGCTGTTCCATTGGCTTGTGGTGGATCTAAGTTTTCACCATCATCCAATTCATCACTGTCATCTTCAGTGGGAACATCAAATTCTATCTTCACAAGAGGTGTATTCTGCATGTTTGTTGAGTCATTGAGTGGAGCATCTGCTTGTTTCTTCTCAAAGAACTCAACATCCCTACTTGTGTATACTTTCTTTCTTTCAGATCCCATAATCTGTACCTAAGTGCTTCTTCACTGTATCCAATGAATATTAGTTTCTCAGCTTTCATATCCAACTTGTTCCTGTTCTTCTTGGGTATGTGCATGTTAGCTTTACACCCAAATACTCTTACGTGTGAAATTGATGGTTTTCGATTTGACCATGCTTCTTGAGGTGTCACTCCTTCAAGAGCTACTGTGGGCACTCTGTTCAACAAATAGACTATATTTCTTACAGCTTCTACCTAAAATGTCTTTGTTAAACCTGAGTCATCAATCATACATCGCACCATTTTCATGATAGTATGATTCCTTCTCTCAACTATACCATTCTACTATGGTGTGTGATTAGGAGGAATTTTTTGATGAATCCCATGAGCTTCTAGGAAAGTCTTGAACTCATTTCTTATGAATTCCCCCCCTCGATCTGAGCGGAGAGTTTTGATCTTGCCACCAACTTCATTCTCAACAAGTGCTTTGAACTTCTGAAATGTCTCAAAGGCTTGACTCTTGTTTCTTAGACAATATATCCACATCTTTCTTGAGTAGTCATAAACACAAAGCATGAAGTATTGACATCCGAATGACTTGGTTGAATGGGCCCGCAAAGATCGGTGTGCACCAAATCAAGCTTTCCCTTAGCTCTATATGTGTTCTTCTTGAAGGGTACTCTGTGTTGCTTTCCAGCTAGGCAATTGTGACATTTTTCAATGTTGTGCTTGAGTGTAGGCAATCCTTTCACCATGTTGCCCTTTTGAAGTGTTTAGAGATAGCCAAAACTGATGTGACCATATCTACGATGCCATAGTTCTGCAGATTGTGTCTTTTGCCACTAGAGCTTGATCATCCTTGTGGAAAAAATCAAGTTGGAACATGCGTCCCACATTGGAGGCTCTTGCTACAATCTTGGAACCTATTGACTTATCTCGTATCAAGCACACTTTTTCTCCATTATTACTATCAAAATCCAACTTCAAGTTGTGATCAAGGAGTTGACTAACTGATAGAAAATTCTTGGTAAACCCAGGTACATACAATACATATGTGATTTTATAGTTATGCTTTCCAAGAGGTAGTGAAATGTTTCCAATCCCCTTGGCACTGTATGATGAGTCATCACCTAATGACACATGGTTCTTGTTAGGTGAGTCACGTAGTGTGTAGAACCAATCCTTGCATCCAATCATGTGTTGAGTTGTACCCAAGTCAACATACCAAATATCTTGTGTGGATTTGGTTTCTTCATCAAATTGAGCAGAATAAATGTGGTGTCCTTCATCTGAATCATCCTCATGTTCGGCAATGTACCCTTGTTGTTTTGGTTTTATTTGCCAATTACCATTTTTCTGCCCTTGATTGTTATTGTTGTTGGACTTCCCTTTATTTGAATTATTGTTACCCTATTGGTTATTGGGTTTTTAATTGCTTGATGAACCCTTTTTGTAGGAATTGTACCAATAATCTTTGATGTCATGTCCCCCTCTATTGCAAATGGGACACTTCTTGGTGTTGTCTCGTTGACTTTGGTCCCTTTGTTGACTTTGATTTTGTTGGGACTTCTTGTTATTGGACTGAAATTTCCCCTTTCCTTTATGATTGGAAGATAGCGCTTGCTCATCTTCATAATCTTTGTTGTTCATTGCCTCTTCTTGTTGGAGTAGATTGACCAACTTATCAAAGGTGACTGTGTGTTCACTCATATTAATAGTTGTCACAAAGATTCTGTAGGAAGGAGGAAGTGCTCGCAACACAATTGGTATGAGGTCTTCATCACTTATCTCCTTTCCTAATGCCAATAGAGATGCCCTCAAAGCAGCAATTCATCTCAAAAAAACTTCAACCTTCTCATTGTGCTTGAACTTGAGAGTATGTAATTGTGATAGTAGGTTGAGGATGGCATTCTTGTTATTTACCTCATAGACTGTGCTTAACTTATCCCATGCATCCTTGGTCGATGTGGCATCTCTAATGTGGGGTTGCACATCGTCTGTTACACCAAACAAGATGATCAAATTGGCCTTTTGATTGGCCCTGTCAAATTGAACTTGTTTTCTTCCATCATCAAGTGATCTTGTTGTTTTTCCATCTACAACTATCCATAGGTCTTCAAACTCAAGTAACATCTTGATCTTTGGTTTCCATGCAGCATAGTTGTCTCCTCTAAGCAGTTGTGAATCTGGAAAGAAGAACTTTGGTGCTTGTGCACCCATTTCTGCAATCTAAATTTCTGAAACTCTGAATTTTTGACAAAGGGTAAGGCTCTTATCACTCCAGGTTTATGGTCTCCCTCTCAATATACCGTCAGGCCGATATACCAAACCTTTCTATATACACTCCCTTCCGATATACCCATCGGTACATGGAAGAAGATCACCCTTTCAATATACCCGTTAGTATGGAAAGAGGTGTTAACGCATGTGAAATAATTTAGTACGTGGTACTTAGACAGTATGGAGAGGGGTTTGTGCAAGCACAAATAGATGGGAGGGCTCAAATGTGTGTGTATTGTGTCCTTATTACTCCCTGTTGATTTTATAGGGTCGATACTCGGCGACGTTTAGGTGGTGTGTGTTAGGCATTAAGTGTAGTAGTAGTCCCGACGGTATCACTGTAAGCGCTTCCAAAGGCACCGTATATACCGAACGCTACTATGAGATCAAAGATCTCGTGTGATAGAACCAAACATAAAATAAAAAAATTGCACTTTTTTTTCACTTTATGCACCAAGATTAGTACAAAATGCTCCAAAAGTACATCAAAATGAAGTTTTTGTGTCCCCCTCTTTAGAAAAAAGGGTCTAGAATCACAAAATACACAATTTAGGCCAAAAATATTTTTTAACCCCCAATAGGTATTTTTCCGCTAAATTTAGCGGTGGCTCTAAATGTGTTTGGTGAGCTTCTAAATTTGGAAATCTCCCAAAATTTAGTAATTTCTCCAAATTTTCCAAAAAAATAATTTAATAAAAATATAGAGAGAGTGAGAATTGAACCAACGACTGTTTGTTCCAAAGATCCAAACAAACAATCTGAATATTTTTTTCACCTTTTCTCACAAACCGTGACTCTGAGTTTTTCTAAAATTTTGAAAGAAGTATCATACAATATTTTTCTTGAAACCCACAAAATTTCAGAAGAATTAGAATATTAGTTTTTGAGATCTTACCAATTTACCAGCTAGATCTGATTTTTTTTTCAAAAAATCTTATCCAACTTGTATAGAATTTTTGTCACATGTAGAAGCCAAATCTAAAAATGATGTAAACTGAAAAGTTGTGCACCTCCTTCTTATATTTCTAGAAAAAAAATGGCACATCAATCTGACATTGTATGAAAAATTTATGTCCTTTTTTCTAAGAGTTATCTGCTGGAATTTTGTTGACGGGACTGCTTCAACCTTTGCTCTTGAATTCTTCACACCTCCACTTTCAGATCTGATTTTTTTTTCACTCTTTTTTAGATCTGCAATTTTTTTCAAGATCTTTCTCCTTTTTTTTAAGATCTTTTTTTTTCACAAATCTTTTTTTTTTTTTTCAAGATCTTTTTTAAAGATCTCCAAATCTAAAATATTCCAATATGTTGGATTAATTGGCTATGCCATTGAATAATCAAACAATATTTTACCTTCCAAATAAGTGGATAGGTCAAATTTTAGTTGAGGGATGCTTGGAAGGAATGGAGGCTATGGGATGCTTCAATGGCTCTCCTTTGATGCAGATCTTCTTCTCTAATGGATCCTCTCTAATAGTGCTCCTCTTCAACCTTGCTTGGATAGAACCTACTCTGATACCAAATGATAATAATGGTATAGCTCTCATACCAAATGAAAGAATATAATAAGATTGCAATGACCAAAGAGGGATGGAAGCCTCATAAATATTATTGATCATGAAATCAGATTACATAACAATGCAAGAGCTGTATTATTTATAGATATTAGACAACCTCATATGGATAGACATGACACCCTAAAGCAGACACCAACTACGAGATGATAAGACCCATCTCACATGCACATGTAATTACTACTAATACCAATATTGAATGTTATCCAACATAACAATATTGAATGCAAGTCACTAGACTAGAGTGCACATGTTGCACATTATTAAATAAAAGACAATGCAATAAAATGCAATAAATATGTCTATGCTAAATTATATTAACATAGGCATAATTATAGGCATAACAATGTAATAATATTGTTTTGTGTTAGAACCAAGGCCTTTGATGTTGAAGTTTTGTTTGGATCATATGGTCGGAGCGGCTTAGCAACTTGAGGTTGTTCTTGGTTTTGGTTTTGAATTGCATCTTGAGTTGGTTGTCTATTTTGTTGATATGCAGGTCTAGTCCGATACGTATTTTGAGGCTGATATGGTTTAAAACTCGAGCTTGCTTCTTTTTGATAGTCTCTAGCTCATTCCCAAGGTTGTATAGTTTTTATAACATCTTATAGCTCTTTTGAAGGGCTAGAGGATGAGGTGGAAGCTTCAATTGAACTATGATTCCTTTGAGTAAATATGGGAGCTAATGTGGGTGTTTGACCGGTGCTTGGAGCTCCTAGTTCCAGATAGAGAGGCATATTTGCCTAGGAGCAAGTTTACCGGCTGAATTAAACAATTTTCATCTCTAATGGAAATGTTATCGGATGTAGGTAAGGTTGTGTCTCTCATTGCTTGGATTAATAAGGCAATATCATAATTTACAGCTCTAAGAAATTATAAGAAAGCATCTTCATTTGTGGGTCTCATGGCCAATGGAATCCTATCCCATATCCTTTAGAATCTGAAGTTGAAATCTATCGGTTGCTCATTAGGAGCCCTCTTAATGGTTGGCAAATGCTCCAATAGGGATAGATTATCCCCCTTCTATCCAAATTTATTGTGAAGAGCTCTGAACAAATGGTCCCAATTCTGAATAGAGCCTGTTGTTAGACTCCTGAACCATTGCGAAGCTTTACCCTTGAGTGAAGAGGCTAACAATTTGACTACAATGTCCATCTCAGTGATCTCATGAATTGCGCATACATTTGCAATGTCTTGGATGTGGTCACTAGGAGAATTCTGGTTCTCTCAAGTGAAATATGGGATTCTCTTTAATGCTACAACCGAAACTAGATTGTATGGATTGAGAGCAAGCGAGATCTGCCAGGTGAAGTTGATATAGGGGTTAGGTGGTTGTGCCATTATAATTGGCTTGAGATCCCTTGTTGATTGAATGAATGGCCTAACTAGGAGGATGTGTTAACAAGGTTCTATTTGCTGTAGATGGAGACCTCTAGGCTCTTCTCCCTCTATTTGGGGATAATTGTAGGTAGAAAAACAATCCTTCTTCTCTAGTTCTTAATCTAGTCTGAATCCTTCTCATGAATCTACCGATCCTGGGTTGCTGAAACAAGTGGAATTTAATCATTTGGAATCACTAGATGTGTAATTTCAAAGCTTCTTAAAAGCTAAAATTACAGCTCAAGTGCACATCAATCTTGTTGCAATAAAGATGGAAACCTCTTGGTCTCACTGGGCATGCCAAAACTTTTAGTACAGAATCACAACAGCCCTAAATGTCTGTAACTAGACGGGTTCGAGACTCTCGGTGTGATTGTAAAACATGGAACATCAATCAAAGTGTGGGACTTTGAAATTGAGAGAGCTCTTAGGGTGAAAGCTAGTTCCTATTCCTCTATTCAAGTGCACACAAATAAACTACAAAGGATCTACTCTAAAACCTACTCTATATTACCAAGGAGACAAGGTTGAGAAGATGCGAGAAAATAAACCTAAGCTAACAAGGTGATGCACCAAAGGAATGTTAATCACCTATTTTGCAATTTAACACATACCATAGAAATGCAACACAACCACCATGCACATATAACCAAACTACAATGAGAGATTAGAAGACAACAATGAACACATGAGAGGGTTGAGAATCATCCACAGACATATATTATTGCTCCAGAGTTGATACAGTACATTACAATAGCCAAGAGGCAAAACTTTGTATTAAAACTTGAATGGGAGGTTAGGAAAACTCAGAAAATTCACTTGCAGACAAGAGAAGAAGGGAGGGTGAAAAACATAAATGTCCAACCCTTTACCATGAGCCAATCTCTTTCCTTTATAGATGCATCGAAGAGAGAAGAAGAAAAGAGGCGGGAAACCTGATTTGGAGCTCAGTTACCAGCCATCAATGTAGCTATAAATCCACCCACAATATGTCAAGTCCGCCGCTCTATGTCTCCTTGGCACGGTGAAGAAGGAAGGACGGCGGATCAAATTGGATTTGATCTGGTTGTTGAAGTAATCAGATCACACATTAACGGCATGAAGACATTTTCCCAATTCTCACCCACCTAACCTCATTGAAATTAAAATCTCGAGGTTTTCATGGTGCGGACAAGTTCAAGACCTTTCTAATGGTTCCAAATTTGTGGATTTTTGAGTACTAGATCAAAATCTATGTCCATTTTAATATTTAAGTCAGTCCGTACAAAAAATGGCAAAACCAATTTTCGGGATAGGTCTGCGGGCCTAAAATTAACTTTGTGTCTTTTGTACAAAAATATAAAAATGGATAAAACACATCACAGCCCCAAAATTCATTCCTGTCAAAAAACCATCCTCGGGCCTGTTGGTCTACATTTTCCATTTGGGAAAAAATTCCTCCTCATGCCCACCGACCCGCATGTAATTTAAGCCCGATACACTGGATCCTTGGGCATCGGCGGACGTGTAGCTCATTTTTATACTTTACACATTCTTGGGCTAAAAGTTTGAATTACCTCCGACGACCTTCCTTGTCTTGAAGCATGTCCACGTGTAGAGCTAGCGCGCATTTGGGGACCTCTTTTGGATTTTTTTCTTTGAAGTTGCATTGAAGAGACATGTGGCACCCTCCGTGGCTTTGCTTTATTTCTTTATGTTTTGGCTAAGTATTTTTCTATTGGCGGGGCCATATGCTTGACCTGGGACACTTGTAGGCTCACTGCACATTTTAGTTTTCCCCCTGATTTTTAACCTTTGGAGTTACATCAGGATGACACGTGGCGTCTTCTGCTAACCCTTTTGTACTTAGTCAATTTATATAGCTGACTCTGTCTCCTTTCTGCTTTTGGACACATGCAAGCTTTGGGCTCACTTGCAACTAGCCCTTGGGCCACCCCTCTTGAATTTGCATCATTGAGGCACGTGGCACCTTCCACTGACTCTGCCCCATCTTGACTTTTTAACTATCGACTTTGTCCCTTTTGGGACCTAGGACACGTGGAAGGTTAGTGCTAGTTTGGGAGAACTACCCTTACCCTCGACCCTTGAAGGTGTTTCCTTGAGACACGTGGCAGCTTCCACCATCTCTCCCATACTTAACAAATTTGAGCCCACTCGAATCATTTCAAACCCGAAGACTTCGAGCCTTTCCCCACTTTTCCTGTGAGAGCCTGTGGTTTCTTTGACGTTGTTTGCCTCCTTTTTTTACCCTACTCCTCCATTGTAGAGCCCTCTTATAACCTATTTGTTTGATTTGAAACGTGAGCTTATGCAGCGAAACCATCCCTTGGATTTCTTCCTGCACAAGGTCATGTTTGATCAAATTCTTCAGGGGCCAAATTGAGATAACATTTACATAAAAAAATCGATCTATGTTGATGGCATAGTAATAAATGTTATCTTCTTAGCACAAAATCAAATGAAAAAATGGATTTATCATGATATTAATCACTCTAAAAGAAAATCTTCATAATTATAACATGTGAGGTATGGCCATTTGAATTTTCATATTTAAAATTAATGAAAAAGGAAAACTATGATACATGAACTACAAATCTTTATAATGAGAGTGCTCTTTGAGAACCATACATAATGGGTATGGAGAAACATAATTTTGAAATTTATTTATATCAATGATTGTGATATGTGTGCTTACTCACAAAGACAAATATTAATTTTATGTTTTTGTTGTTTAATATTCTCGTGTATGATAGGAAGCCCCTATCTTGCTTTGCGTTCTATATATCTCAAATTTATAGGCAATTCAAAATATATATAATTTGGGTGAAGTCTTAGCATTTTCTTGTGTAGTGGTGCAGTTCGTAAAGACTATCCACTCCCAATCAACAAGTCTCGGGTTAGATGTTTTTACAAGTTGCGGGGAAAAAAAAAATTAGATGTTACCGACACAAAAGTTATGAAATCTTACAGGTCATCCTATATAACGTAAGTGTATTTAATAAGAAATTAATTATAATCATGACATACCTTATTTTTAGGAGAAGAAGGTGAGGTTTTGCAACCAAAATGGTCAATGTCGATCATCCGGTAGAATCTATGTCCCAAAGCCTTTTGGGCTTTGACTTCTTCTTGCGATCCTTCTTTTCTTGCTAAAGCTGAGCATTAGTGTCATCAATTATCTGAATGATGGCTCCTAATCTTAGTTCATTAGGATTTTCTGATGTATGGACTTCTTATATTCTGTAGAAAAATAAGCTGGAAAAGATTCTATATATCTAAGCCTCATAGTAGGATCATTAATATTTCCAAAATTGTAATACAACTTTTGCATATAACACTGATACTCTTTTATTCTACTCATCTCACATAATGTTGCTCTTAAGAATAAATAAGTATTCTTAAGCTTATCACTATCAACAGTACCAATGAATTCTTTGATAAAAGCAATAGTTAGAGCAGAGTATCCTCCATTTAAAATGTCATCATGATGTGGGTGAGCATCCCACCATTCTATTACTATACCAACAAAACCATTGGCAATTATCTAAACTATTGTATGTGGATCTTTTCTGTACAAAGTTACCGAGAATTAGACCAACCGGTCATTCCATGAATCATTTCTTTTATCTGCATTGATGGAATGAAAATCTAGCTTGTACCAATTGGGCTATAATGTTTGAGTTCTTGCGGTACCATGTAATGGCTTAGGTGATGCACCCAGTTATTCTCCTAGAAGCATGCTTTCGCTTCTTCAGGGGAGCATTTTTACCATTCAAATTTATCTTTTATCAATTTTTTTTTCTTAGGTAAGAATAATGGACTTTGTCTTTGAGATAGAATAACTTTGTGATGAGAAGAAGTTCCTGAAAGTTCTATGACTTCTTTCCAAGATACTTTTTGTGACCAATCAGGTTCTATTTCTTCGGCTTCTTGGTATTTTCCAAGATTTTCTCTATTTGGGGAACTATGACAGGTATAGGACTCACAGATTCTTGGACAGAATCTATCTTATGACTTATTTCAACAGTAGACTCATTTAACTGATGCAAACTACTCTGGACAAGTTTATGGGTTGTTCCTAATTTGGAAGAAACATCTTTTTAATATCTTCAGTATGGACAATCAAAGGTTGAACAATATCTACAACATTTCTGGTTACAACCTTGGGTATATCAGGACATGTAGACACATACGCAGAAGTATTTTCAACATTTTTATCTACTTTTTTCACATAAGTACTGACATCATCTATTTTAGTATTCAATTAACATTCTAATTGATAAACATGTTTTTGTTAGAACATTAACTTTGAGCTTTGAAAATAAGGTTAATAATTTCAAAAAATTGCAAGGAGAGTGACATATGGAGATATTTTACTTCTACGTAAACATCATAATAAAAAGGGCAAGTGGAAAAGGGAACATAATACTTGAAAGTGTAGTTAAATTTTTGTTTAAACATAAAAATTTAAATAATATTTATAAAGAAACTTAATGCACACAATAATCTATTTGAATGGGGGAGTGGAAAAGGGAAGTGTAGTTAAATTTGTGTTTAAACATAATATTTGTAAGGAAAAGCAATACATACAATAGACTATTTGAAGATAAAGCTCCAACTTTAACACTTTGGATGGAAGTTTCTTAAATATCCAATTCAAAATAAAATTATTCAAAAAGTTTTAATATCAATATAATCATGTATTATTTTTTTATTGTTGGAGTATTTTAATAATTATATAACTAAGTTTTTAATTAGTTTCTTTAACCGACCTATTTTGTTGGGCCCTTTCTCCTTTGTGGTGTTTTCTAGCTTATGGTTTGTCACGCTCTATTGTTTGCTTCACCATGGGCTGGTTGCACCTTATTTCTTTGATGTCTCTCTTTTGTGCCTAAATGTCTATCTTTCAATTGTACAAGGTTCTGATCCCTTCAAAATTTGCTTTATTATCGTATCTAATAAAATAATGTAAGGTCTTTTAAATAATTATATTTATTATTAATTTTGTGTAACCATTTATTATATTTTGCACATATGTTTGAATTTCAAAAGTAATCACAAATAATTAGTATTTGGATCATGGACTAGACTATTATGACTGCAAATATATGTCTACTCTTTTCTGATTTACTAGAGGGTTCTCTAACGAGAAAACAACTATCAAATTTGGAAGGAGTAGATCCGGGTAATTCAGAAAAAAACATTGGACTTTGATTCATTAACTGTAGTGGAATTTTCCAATTTGGGCTGACTTTTATCAAGAAACTTCTTTGACAAAGTCCATTCCTTGGGGACTTTGATTTGTGACCAAGAAATCAGCTCAGGTTCAATCTTTTGACTTTCCAAACTGGCATGACTCACCACAATATTGCCTTTGGAAATACCATGTTTAACAGTGGGATACATGGTATTGACAAGCCTATAAATGAATTTATAGTGGATAGCAAGAGGACAAGCACCAGGCTTCATATGCAGACCAATAGTGGCAAGATGTAAATGGAGAACTTGTTTAAGCATGTCTTCTTTTTGAAGACAAACAGGATAGTTTGGATATACTTCAAAAGAGATTAGGCCATTATATAGACTAGTTTGAATAGCAACTAATAATTAATCTTTAAAGTTTTCTAATCTTAAATCCATAAGACAAAACAAAACAGAGGCATTCGGTCCTCGATGGAACAAGGGAGTAATACCTATTTAAACACAACCTATGTAAGCAAACTTAAAAGTTTTTACTTTTTCAAAGAGTGAATATCAGCCGGATCTATTAAGGGAATATCATATCCATGGGAAGATGTCTCGAGAAACTTGAATGACAGACTCTCCAGTTTTAACGTAGTAATGCAATAATAAGATGAAATGCAGTCAACTTGTCATATACTTGATTATAAGGGATCTTAGGCAACTTCCATGTTGGCAAAGGATTTGATTCGAATGAACATCGATTGCTACAATAACAGAAATACGTCGGATAAAATTATAAGATCTTGATCTAGATCTCCACCAGAAAGACTAGCACGATCTTCAAATTCCATAACTGGTACTACCAAGCAACTCTTCTGCAGGGCTTACGGTATCGGCCTTCAACCTAAAACTGCACACATCCACGGTGACTTACAAAAGGGAGGCTCGCCTCTTTGCCTATCTTACGAGGTATGAACTTGATTCATAGATGAAAATAAGAAGAATGCACAATAGATCTTCAAGACAGAAACTCAGATAGAAACTTACAAATTTTATTAATGTCACTTGCTCATTACATCATAATGCTTTACTCGTATGACAGAGAACCAACTCTGATACCACTTCTCAAACCAAGTATATTACTTATAAATATTACTTACAAAATAAAACTCTTACTAAAAATAAAACTCAAGTATAAAGCTCTAAAACTAGTTACAATTAGAACTCAAGACTCATCCCAAATCTCTGATGTAGTGAATGAGTCTCAACATGCCTATATATAGAATGCGAGAATATTTTTACGGGATCAAAGGGCAACCTAGAGATCGGGAACTAATAACCTAGGTGCACAAAGAGATTCCCATTAAAGAAAAGTAGGAAAAGACACATGAGTACACGCCACTCATTATAACGCCTTTAGATAGTGGGGAGGTCCACCATGCTTTCGACATGACTTAAAGCAGAGTCATATCTAACTTTATTTAAAGATGACAACAAGCATGTCATCATAGCTTTTACGGACTATAGAGGACACTGGGACCATCATCATCGTCAGATGAGCTGGAAGATTCTTCCCACTCTTTTCTTTCCGCAAAGTAGATATCACGGGTATTTCTTTCATACCACAATCTGGATATGGATGCAGTTCCATCAATATCTCTATTGAGGTGTCTTCTTGTCGGAAAAAGATAGTGGTCAGGAATCCTTAGGAATTGACCAGGTGTAGGAGGTGGCACATTCATTGTATGATGGAGGAAGATCTTTCTCCAAAGTTGTCCATTAGGATTAGCATGATGTCCCTATTTAGGATTAGTCCTAACATAATAGTAAATTTTTACATACCAAGGAATTTTACAATTTATCAAAATATTTCTAACAGTGTCAGGATCTATATTTAACAATGGACTCGAAAAGTTTTGTAGGTAGAAATCTAGAAAGAAAATACTTAAAATGATTGGTGATATACTACCAATCTCTAGGAGTACTAAGGTGGTTCCATACATCATTCTCCAGAGGATTTCCTTCAGGCCAGTCAAATCTCCAGAGAGTATTAGGTCTAGGGACCAATTGCCTTAGCTATCTCTCTTGAACAAGAATATCACCAGTAGGTGGCTCAACATATTTCTTTGTGTCTCCACCGCCATTTTAATGTGTAGAATACAATTGGTTCTTGTCTAGAGTGGAATTATGTTGTAGGAATGTCTGGGTCAACAAACTCGCATGCTACTTCTGTAGTTTGATAAGGAGAAACTGAAATATTCCTTGAGAGAGAAGCGATGATCTGGGCTTCATAGGACATCTCATTATCATTTATTTTAAGTGATTCCACATAATTCTGACAAGTAGAAGTATTCCAAATGCTTCCAACAAATTCATGAGAGACCTGAGTAATATTCACTTTCTGGATTGATTCAATTTTCTGTTGGCAAAGTCGGCAAGAGAATTTTCTTTTCCTTTGATGTGTTCAATTTCAAAACTGAAATTATCAAACCACATACCCCAACGCTGCAATCTATTGAATGTAGTCTTATTGGCAGGGTCACCATTACTCAATCTAGCCTTAAAATCTTTTAAGTCGAATGAAGAATGAAATGTTCATTCTGAATGAAAAATAAGAAAGCTTTGATGGCCTTTTGAGCAGCTAGAATCTCCTTGTGAGTGGAATGATATTTTAGTTTAGAGCCTTAGAAAGAACCGGATGCATATCTACAATTTTTTTCTTTACTGTTGTCTATCTTTTCTTTCGAATAGATCCATGATAATACTCACTAGCATCTATTTCAATTATGCTTAATCCGGCAAGGACATTATAGGAAGTTTCAACACTTGTTTCTTTATTCTTTTAATAGCGTGTGTCATCTCTTCTTACCAAGCAGGAGCATTCTTCTTTAATATTTTATTGAGAAGAATTCTATCAGTAGCTATATCTTTATAAAAACCTGCAACATAATTTACACATCCTAGAAATCTTTGCAGTTGTTATTTCTCTATAATCTGATATGGGAATTCTTGAATTTTGGAAACTATATGACCTTGCATTTCTATAGATCCATCCTTGATATTTATGCCCAAAAATTCATTTCATCCTTGAAAATTTCCATTTTAGTGGGAGACAAACACAAACCATTCTAATAGACTGTCTCATAAAACTTTTCAAGGTGATCTATGTGCTCTTTTGGTGATTTAGAAAAGATTAGTATATCATCAATATATACTATTAGGAATTCAGATAACTCACCAAAAATTGAATCCATTTTCTTTTGGAATATGGATGGTGCGGTTTTCAAACCAAAAGGAAGAACTTTCCATTCATACTGTCCTCCTGGTACCACAAATGCAGTCTTGAATGTGTCTTCAGGCTTTAGAAAGATCTGCCAAAAACCACTTTTCAAATCAAATTTACTATAAACTTTAGAACCTTTGATTCTTGCTAATAGATCATCTTTGGCAGAATTGGATGTTGAACAGCTGTAACAAACTTATTTAGAGGCTTATAATCAACTACAAGCCTTTTCTTTTGTCTAATCTGCTCACTTCTTTTATTGACATAAAATGCAGCACATGCCCAGGGAGAGTTAGATTCTTTTATGAATCCTCCTTGAAGTAACTTCTTGATTTCTTCTTGGCATTCCTTTCTTTCAGAAGGAATCATTCCTCTGTGATGAGCTTTGAACCTAGGAATGACCTCATTCCCTTTGTCATCCTTTATAAGCTGCAAATCAAGTGAACAGACATGCTTTCTTCTAGCAATAAAAGCACGAGGATTGTCGAAAAAGATCCTTCTTAATTTTTGTTATAATATCATCTATATTGCCTTTACATAGAGAAATTGACTTGTGAATCCATTCATGGTTGGATTCTTTCTTAGATTCTAGTAGAGGGATGATAGCTCGAATGTGTACTTTCTTGGGATCTCGAACATCTGGATTAAATGAAGATATAAAATATTTTTAAGACTAAAGGTACCACATTCTTGTAAGGCATCTACTCCTATCAGGTAGTCATATGATATCATATCATGCTTTGGTAGAACTGTAAGGTTCTTTCATAACCTTCTATCTTGATAGGAACATAGGTTGTAAACCTAGAGATGACTTCTTTTTATCAAAATTTATTTTAAGATATGTCTCAATCCAACAGTCAGGAGGTATAGCTTTAGATCTTAGCAAACTAATATCAGCTCCAGTGTCAATCATGGCATCAATGGAGTATGGCTTGATATTGGGAATGCAAATTGTGATTGAAATAAAAGGATTTTGAGCTCCTTTTATTGTACATACCTCTATGTTGGGTTCTTTTGCTGAGACTGATGCTTCTGCATCTTGATGCAGAATCTGCTGGTAGGCTTCTTCAAAGTCTTCTTCACCTTCAGCTTCTTTCTTGTCTCTGTTCTCTTCTTCAATGAGACACTTATATTCATTAGTAGCTTTTGCAATAACTTTCTGAAGAAACTCTATTTTGTTTCTTCTCCATGTCTTCATAGTTTCAGGATCAGGAATCATAATATCAGTAGTAGGAGTAGTAGGTACCTGAAACTCTTCTTCTGGATTCTCTTCAGGAAACAAAATGGAAAACTTCTCCTTAGAGGAGAACATCTTCCACCTCTTCCATGACATTTTCCTTTATAAGGAATTTGTCTCTAACAGAAATGTCCTTGAAATGGAGGCCTTGAAGGACTGGTAATATTTCCTGAGAAAACCATTTTTGCTTATCTTCTTATTCTCTTCTTTCTCTAAACTCTTGTTCAGCTCTTAGTTGCTTGAGAATATTGCCTTTCTAATTATCGACTTTATGTGATAGAAATATCTTTTTGCGGTGTCCCGGGGTGGACTGTCTTCAAACTCACTCTGTCTTAATTCCATTTTCTTAAGGAGAAGATCTGAAGACAAAGGCATCATTGGATGTGGAAAAATTGCAATCATATTTACAAATGATGGCAAAGAACTATATCCTGAATCAATACTATCCTTAAATCGAATATGAATGTTGTACAACAATTACTTGAACTTCTTCACTAGAAGAATTATATGAAATGTCTGAAGAATAATGATTTGAATCACTAATCAAACAATATTACGTATTAGTAATACCCTTAACAGTAAGAGTATTAATCTTATCTTTTCCCTTATCTCGTATCTTTCTGTGGGCACTCATTTTCATAGTGCTTACCTTTATAGATAAAACATGTAGGAATACAAATTTTCTTTTTACCCATATACTTCTTTTTTCTAAAGTATGATTTTCTGTATGGGATTTTACTTTCAAAAGAATCTTTATTTCTTTTCTTAAACTTGTTGTATTTTCTGTATTTACCCTGACCCTTCCTTTTGAAAAAGATGAACAATCATGACATACCTTCTTTTTGTGAGAAGAATGTGGGGATTGGCAACCAAAAGGGTCAACATCGATCATCTGGTAGAATTTGTGTCCCAAAGCCTTTTGGGCCTTGACAGCTTCCTTACGATCCTTCTTTTCTTGGCAAAGCCGAGCATTAGTTTCATCAATTATTTGATTGATGGCTCCCAGGCTTAATTCATCAGGATTTTTCCCATGCATGGCCTTCTTATATTTTGTAGAAAAATAAGCAGGAAAAGATTCTATATATCTCATCCTCATAGTAGGATCATTAATATTGCCAAAATTATAATACAACTTTTACATATAACACTTTGATACTCTTTTATTCTACTCATATCACATAATCTTGCTCTTAAGAATAAAGAAGTATTCTTAAGCTTATCACTATCAATAGTACCAATGAATTCTTTGATAAGAGCAGCAGTCAGAGCAGAGTATCCTCCATTTAAAATATCATCTTGATGTGGGTGAGCATCCCACCATTCTCTAACTATACCAAAAAAACCATTGTCAATTATCTTAACTATTGTATGTGGATCTTTTACTGCAAAGTTACCTGAGAATTAGACCAACCAATCATTCCATGAATCATTTCTTTTATCTGCTCAATGGAATGACAATGTAGCTTGTACCAATTGGGCTGTAATGTCTGAGTTCTTGCAGTACCATGCAATGGCTCAGCTTGATGCACCGATGATTCTCCTAGAAACATGCTTTTTGCTTCTTTAGGGTGAATTTTTACCCTTCCAATTAATATTTTATCAATATATTTTTTCTCGAGATAAGAATAATGGAATGTCTTTGAGAAGAAGTTCTTGAAAGTTCGTGACTTATTTCAAGATACTTTTATGACCAATTAGGTTCTAATTCTTCCGGCTTCTTCGCATTTTCAAGGATTTTCTCTTTTTGGTAGCTATGACAGTATAGGACTCACAAATTCTTGGACAAAATCTATCTTATGACAGTATGTTTGGGGAGCTATGACAGTATAGAACTGGAAGTTTAAAATTCTAAATAGGGCAGAGCCAGTGGAAGGTGCCACATGTCATCTCAGCGTAACTTCAAAGATCAACTCTGGGAACAGTTCCCAAATGAGTGTTAAGCCTCCGCGTTTCTAGAGTCAGACATATGGCCTTGTGAAACAAAACTGACTTAGCCAAAACAAAAAGAAATAGAGAATTTTTTTGGAAGAAACCATGTCTCTCTTCAGTCCTCTTTCAAGAGGCGAATCCAAAAGAGCTCCCCAAACATGCGCCATCTCACCACATAGTCAGGGACCGAGAAAGGAAGCAAGCCAAATCGGCTAAGTGCAATAGGGTCAGTGAAAGCCTCTATGTGCCTTGTCTACACAACTTCAAAGGTAAAATCTAGGGGTAGTTTCCAAATGAGCGCAGAGCCTCCACGTGTCTTAGGTCAAGTAGAATGTCTCCACCAATGGGAGGCTCGCAGATGATGCCACATGACTCTTCAACATAACTTCAAAAGCGTCAAGTAGGGGGTGAAATATCAAGGCTTGCGGGGCTGCCACATGGGTCTTGCAGGGATGGACTCTTTTAAATATTATAATCCTGTGACCTTGATCTTCAGATAGCGATATCTTTTGATTGGAAGCTCATATTCAAGTGGGAGAGGATGTTTTGGAAAGCTCTCGGCATTGGCTTCTCACCCACCACCATCATGTTTCAGTCCACCATTTCAAGGTTGTCAAGTCTCTCATCTACCAGCATATAGAAGGAAAAACCTCCTTCTTGCTAGACAAGGAATAACACGTGAAGGCATGGACACTATCAGGGAACCCCTCATTGTTGTAGGAAAATTTCAATTATTTTGGGATGGTTAGAGTAGGTGAATTCAATGCATATCTTAGGGTGGTTGAAGCAGGATTCAAATTCTTCCCTCTCTCCTTCTCTCTTTCTTCTATATATTGTAAAGGAGGGGAATATTTTTAAAGGTTGGTCATCTTTTCTCTCCTTCTCCCCTCTATGTTTCTTCCTTAGCGTAGAATGTGGAGTCTAAGCCTCCTCTCTTGGATCTGTAATGGCATTTTCTTACCTCTTGCCCACTGATGATGTACTGTGTGAACTTATGGAGCAATAAAATTTGTTTTATGATGCATCTTGTCCATCCTTCCTTGTTTTATTGTCTCTTCTTACCTCTCATCATTGCAAGGTATATTGTGCATATACTTCGATGTCTATTGCAGGTTCTTAGAGCTGTGTTTAATGGGTTTGAAGTGGTGTTCTATGTGAACTCTATCTTTGGTCTATGATGCATCTATCCATCCTCTCCATTGCTCACCTCTCTCCACTTCAGGTAGCTGAGATTGTGATCAGCCACTTCCTTTTCTGGTGTATCACCACTTAGTGTAGGCTCTATTTTTATGCATTTCTCTCTCTCCCTATCTCCTTGGAAGGTTAGATTAGGATTAGATAGTTTTCCTGCACTAGAGTAGCTTGTGGCGGTGTTTAGCAAGAAGAATTCGACTTTCTCCGAGGTCCATCTCAAGTCCGCAAGTCCTACAGCTTGAGTTATGTTCCCATGTTATACAATCACATCGGATGCCCCAATCAAATCTAAGGCTATTTAGGGGTGTTGTGATTTTGCACTAATAGTGGTTTCTTTAGAATTCACTCATTTATCTTGTGGAAATAACTTTATATAACATGATTTTGATTAGGAACATACATACACACATGCATATTCTAATATTTTACTTAAGGATTTGTTTGAAAGATCCTTGTTTACTTGGTTTTGAAAAATACTCTCATTACAAGGAGGAAAATTCACAAGAAGAAAAAGGAAGGTTACTAGATCAATAGAAAACCTATCCTGAGCTCATTTCATATCATTGTTTGATCTTGAAAAATAAAGTATTTTCAACTTCAAGTTATTACAATTAACCATGTAGGTTAACTAATTAAATTGTATCTTTCTTGATACATGATCCATTGCTCCATTTAGGAATTTATATTTTTACAATCATATTTCACATGGAAGGGTACAATACACATGTGTTCCCGTTATAGAAATTTTTCTTTGAATTCACGTCATGAATCTAAAATTTCAAAGAACATATGTTTCATCATCTTAAGGATTTAATCCTAATATCAATGGGTTAATTTCATGTTTCAAACATAAATCCTACTTCCTGAGTGATCCTAGGTTTAATATATTGCTATCTCGGCCAAGGGTTCTATTAACTTTTACGAGTCAAACTAGACTGTAATTTCCTTAACTCACAAGACCTTTACTACAACCAAAGGTATCATAATCTCAAAGCTACATTTAATTATTTCATTAGCATAATTTTTTAACCACATTCATGCATACAAAGTATGTGATCATGCATCATATTTGGTTTTCAAAAAAATTGGGTGTTTTATTATTCATGAAGCTCTACATTATCACATTCATTTTATGTTCACATTTGAAATTTTAGTTTGTTTTGACATTGCTCAATGGTGTACCAATTTTGTAGTGGTCATTCCTTAGTTTTGTCTTATTTACCCTTTTGACTAAATACATTTACATGGTTGCTTTCATTCTATATTATCATCATTTTGGAACGAACGTAATTCCTATAACACTTATGTAACATTTAGGGATTTAAGAGTACAAGGAGTACGTCCTCGCATAAGACAAGCCATTTCAATTCTCTTGGACATGCAAGTATAAGTGTATATTGAAAGAGAAATAACCCACACAATCTTATGCATTTCAAAAGTCTCCTAAGGACCTATTTCAATTGTTGGGTAAATACGCAAGTAATTCGAAACGTAGTGTCCACTCACATAATTTATATCTCACAAGAGATCCATCATAGGTACAACCAACAACTATCTTGCAAGGCTTTGGCCACCCACTAGGGTACCAAGGGAAATTACGCACAAGGGGGTTAAATTATTCATGATATAGTCATACCTACAACACCTAGACATGATCACCTCACTCGTCCAAAAAGATAGGTTTCACAACGTAAAATCACCACCTCTTAAAATATTAAGGAAAAAGGTCCTTAATAAGACACCTTAGGTGCAAAACAAGAAGATGATTAATGAGGTTAGAGTATTTTATTAACATGATCATTGTTTTATAACATTGGAAAAAGACTCAAATGGGAGGAGGAATTACAACACACATTATAGCTCATTCTTTTAATTTGTTTAGTTTTGATCACACGAAATTCTACCTAGCATTGTGGGTGTTAAGGAAGTAAACAAAAAATTAACATAGAAATTTATTTTTTAATATCTTTATAACATAGGTGTAATATTGAGTACAACTTCACATCCAATTCAAAACTATAAAATATACCAAGAATAATTCTTGAACAACAAGACATGTTATTATTCTATGGTAATATATGTATTGCAAGATGAATACAACTTTACATGGACAACTCATTAATTACAACATATCACATCTAGATAATTCCTCTTGTTCGATGTACTGTAAGCAACATTGTGTTAGTCCTAGGACTGAGTATGGAAATCCCCTACACTCAAGCATAAATCCACACATTCATCATTTTCAACATTTCAATTAAATAGAAGAGAGATAGAGAGAGAGATAGAGAGAGAGATAGAGAGAGAGACAAAAAGAAAGAGAAAGGGAGAGGGAAGAAGATAAAGTTTTGTTTCTTATGCATTTAGGATTTCATATTTAGTTGCACTTAATATTTTGGTACTAGAGAGAGAGTAAGGATGAGAGAGAAATATAAGAGACATTTTATTTTCCGATCACAATTTCATAACCATTTTCATTTCATTTTCATCATCCTTTCATTTCAAACTAATTTATATTTCCTAATTCATTTACATTTTCAAATCAATTAAGTATCATAGTCATTTCTAGAGAGAGAAGAGAGTGGAGAGAGAAAATCACCGTACATTTCAAAATTCATTTATATAATATAAAAGATCAAATAAAATTATACATAGCATTGCAATGGTATTATGAGGTCACACACGTGGCTAAAAGTCAAATGAGACTCAAAAAGGAGATTCTAGCTAAGCTTGAGAAATTTGTACAAAACAATGACGTTCTTGTAAACAAGGTCTTGAAAAGACTCGTTTTAAGTTATATCATGAATTTTGAAAATTCCTACTTACTCTCGCATATCTATAGAAGTCGCCGTGTCGAGACAAAAGTTGATTATGATTAGTAGAGTTCAATTTACAAGGAAACTCGGGGCAGTTATCAAAATTGTGTGAACAAAACTTGTAGCTCAACAACCGCTAAGCCCCAAAACTAACTTGAAAAATTATTTTTCAAAGGAATTTTCAATGAAATGACTATGGGTTATGATTATTTTTCAATTTCTCTCAAACTAAGTGGCAACTATAAGACAAAACTAGTCACGTTTTATTAAAATGAACATGTCACACAAGTGAATTTTAAGCTAAGTGGATTATAAATTTAACTTACAAGGATGCCAAATAAATTTAAACAACTTTGCTAAATATCCCCATGGTGTCCCACATTACCAAGGGTCATACTAGGATTTTCGGGTTTGTGGTATATTAGGGTGTGGCACTCCATGTGCTTGACTTTCAAGATTAGAGTTTTCATTTTTTTGTTTTGTTTGGTTGTTTATGTTCGAGAGTTTACGTCAAGGAA
Source organism: Taxus wallichiana var. yunnanensis (assembly GCA_018340775.1). Classification (NCBI taxonomy): domain Eukaryota; kingdom Viridiplantae; phylum Streptophyta; class Pinopsida; order Cupressales; family Taxaceae; genus Taxus; species Taxus wallichiana. The sequence continues at coordinate 729,634,116 of CM031235.1, forward strand.
AATATTTTGTCATTTTTTCAAATAATGCTCCCTATCATTTAACATTTAATTTTCAAAAATTTGAAAATGATGAAGTGAAATTTAAATTAAGGAAAAAGGGGAAAACCATACCTTTTTACCGATGCCTCGCTAAATACATAAGATAAGAGATTTTATTTGTGACGTTTGACCGATGAAAAAATTTGGTTGAAATTTTTTTATTCCTTTTCCATGAATCCATTTTGCGCAAATCCAACAAGCATGGCCTTCCATGAACCCATTTTCATTGGTGCATTTGCAAGTGATACCACTACATTCCAAAACTTAGCATCACTTACAGGCATTGAAACATTCGAGTAGATGTCTTTGTATTGGTATCCCCGCCTAAGTTACCTGTATAACTATCAACAAGTGCATCTGCCAAATTTCTATGCTTTGTGTCCAAAAATCCAAATCATAACAAGGCATCCATGCCTCATGGTACATGAGGAACACAAATTATCCTGAAACATCCAAAATGTATGTATTTGTATTTTCCATTTTTCGTTGTTATTTCACTTTTAGTAAATAGAGGGAAATGGAAGAACTAAGCACTATTTTCTTGTAAACGAATTATAATTTTCATATCTTGTAGGAGTACCGAGTGGTCAATCTTGATTAGTTATGTCCATCCATGCTCCAAGACTCCCATTTTGCTACAAGCTGGTAGGATGCTATAAAAATTGGAGTCTCTTTTTATTTCTTCCCCCAACATGTTTCCCAACAAAACCATTTTGTCAATATCCTACAATAATGATGTTCCATGAGACAATATATGGTTGAGGATTTTTTCAATAGTCCACATGCCTTGTAAATGCTCCCACGTCTACATACATGTCAACCAAGGAACTTCCTATAAAAACATCCAACAAAAAAACATTTTCCATTCTACAACAATGGATACCCACACCCTCTTCTAAGGCTCTTAATTTTTCACAAATAGGGATTATCTTTGGAAAAAGGACACGTAGGGGGGGTGTTTCATGTAGGGGTAGAGTGAAAAGAAAATATTGCAAATAAATACATATGATAGGTGATAAATCACATTAAATTCCTAAATCAATACAACAGCTACTCGAAGCAAAAGAATAAGATCGGAAAAAATATGGAATATTTCATTTTCTCTTGAGAATGGTTTTACAAAAGTTGTAGTGCATGCAAAATGGGCACACATAAGAAAAATTAAAAAAACCACATATAGATAATATTTTCCTCCTAAACCTTAAAATTCTTCATCTCTTTTGCATCGAGCAACCTCAACAACGACGGCATTCTTGATTCTCTTGAAATACAATTGAAACTGATTCATGAGAAGATAAGGGTCAAGGAAAATGAATTTATGTGAAGAAATATAAGGAGATGTTAGGATTATAGATTACCTGTCTTTGTGCGAACTAATTTTACCTATAATGGGACTACTTTTAGGTGGTTATTGAGATAGCTCTAGTTAGAAAGGTTCCCAAGATTCTGTTTAATAATTTTTATTTCAACTTTGAACTCACTCTTACCATCCAACTACGGCTAAATTTAAAACATTAACTTAGGTCTAGTATGGTTATTTCCTTGAATCCTCAATAAAGTGCTTGTATGTTTATGCTAGGAAAATGAAAGGTCCAAAAGGATGTTGAGGATGTGGCGGTATGGGAGGAGGAGAAGAAATCATGTTTATTACATCTCCCTCCACTTATAATAACATCGTTCTCAATGCGACATAACATTAAGGGTAGAAAAATGGATAAGCAATTAAGGATAGTTAATGATGACAAGTTCAATTTAGTTATAAGATCTCTATCTTTAGTACTTAGTCATTTCCTTTAAAATATTTCTTAATCTCAAACACTAATTATTCATTGTTTAGAATTTCATTCATCTTTTGTTTGTGGGTGCCCAACAGTAATTCACCTCAAGATGTTACATAAAAATCAACACAAACATAAACAAACCATGAGACATATTGATACATACTTTTCTAACTATATCAAATCACAATACCTCTAATTCCGCCATAGAAAGACACCAAGTAGTCCACATAATGAAGAATTTCAAACAATTATGTCATAGGGATAAATCCAACACACACATGTGACTAACAAACAAAATTATCAAGATGATAAATATACAACTGGTATCACAAGACCCAATTCCATGACTACAAAGTGACACAGTTCCAAGTCAATATCCAATAGTACATACTAACCAAGGGGAGAATTAAGCTTCAATCATAAAAATGTGTAACAAAACTCAAAAGAGTACACATAACTCATAACACCAACTCAAAAAATCACAAAACATCATGAAATAATCTCCATATATCTCTCAAAGAATCACAAAACAACTCCATATACCTTGTAAAGAATCACCAAGAAACTCCATATAGGTCTCCCAAAGAGAAATAATCATAGTGCCAAAACCAAGCCGATTCGCTCAACCATAGAGCCCCATCAAGAATATCAGGTCACTCAACCATAGAGTACCATCGATAATATCATGCCACTCAACCATAAAGTGCCATCAAGAACATCAATTCACTCAACCATAGAGGTTCATCAAGAATATCAGGTCACTCAACCATTTAGCCTCATCTCCTTTCTTTATTTAATGACATCCCCATCACCCCTAACCAAAGTGCCATAATAACTCATGGTTCAATAAACCACTAGTTATTTGTAACTCCTTGGGATGTACTCCCACATACTAAAGTAGTTCCATAGGTTCAACCACTCCATGGTGAATCCCATGACCCTAGTCAAACACATTACAACATTAGAACCAACATAACAATTTGTCTTATATTTGTTTCTATCCTATCTTATGTTAGTGTGAATCCTATCCTTGATGGAGGACTGTGGGTTTGAAGATCATGGAGGACTACGGGAGGGTTTTGAGAGTGCGGTTTCAGTAGCTCTGGCTGTTGAATGTCTATCAAAAGGCTGCGAACTAGCTGATAAGGCACCGTTAAGAGAGGGAGAATCGGTTAAAGGTGTTAGTATTGGATCTAGAGCCTGGGCTGATATTTTTAAGGTACCTCCTGACAAAAATGTGGGTCCTCATCCTACATGTGATCTAAATTTTAAAAGTACAAAAGATGCTGAGGGGGTGACCCACATACAAGTGCCTGACGGATGTCTACATAGAGCTCTTGAGAAAACCAATCTAGCCCTAGTCGGAAAGTTTTTGGGATCAAGACCCAATGTAGATATTATAAGAAAATGGGCCATTCGCAGATGGAAACCAAAAGGGGATTTGATTATCACCACCATGGCCAAGGGTTTTTTTCTAGCCCGATTTAATCTCCAAGCTGATGTAGACTCTGTCTTATTGGGTGGTCCCTGGTGTCTTGGCAATATGGGGCTTTTTAAAAAATGGTATCCTGGGTTCAATCCAAATACTGAGAACATTCATGCCATACCCATCTGGTGTAGACTCCCAGGGCTACCCCTTCATCTGTGGGATGATGAAATCCTTCTTCATATAGCCAAATCGATTGGTTCACCAGTTGGGCTTGATGGACCTACAAAAAATAGATCAAGACTGGCCTTCACAAGGTTCTATGTCTCTACTGAAATGGATCAAGAGCTACCTGATCACATTTTTCTGCAGTCCAAATTTGGAGCATGGAAACAACAAATAGAGTATGAAGCTTTCCAACTAAGATGTAGCAAATGTCATAAATTAGGGCATTTTGCCAACAAATGCTCTGAGCAAATAATGCAAAAGTTGGAAATACCCTTAGATCATTTTGAGGCTCAAGAATAGAAGCAGACGGATAAGGCTGATAAAGATCCTCTAACAGACCAGAATGCTTGGAGATAGCCGCATGCAGATGAATCCCAAGCTAAAAGACCGGAAAAAGGCTTTAAGACAAAGAGGCCACCGGTTTATAGGAAACTGTGGAGGCCTAAAATTCACCAGTCGGAAAAGCATGATGAAGCCCAAAAGGAAAAAGATCTTGAATCGACAAAGGGTGAAGAAAGCAAGAGGGATATGGCAGTGGATCCAACAATGAACATTAAGACACCAAATCCGGTAAAGTTGAACATGGAGGTTGATGAAGAAAATGAAAAAGTTTTCATTCATCTTATCACTTCTAAGGAAGAAGAGATGGAAAAAACTACTCCTTTTACTCATCAAGAATGTTAAATAAGAATAGCTCTCTGGAGCTACTCAAAATGAGGCAAGGAAAAGTCAAAGAGGTTCTGGAATCCATAGCAAGAGATCTAAACCAAGATAAAGAGTTTACTGATATGGAGGAGCTCACTCCTAAAATGGTTAAACAGATTGATGTTGATAAAGGAAAAGAGGAAGGGGAAATTACCCCTACTAGCAAGAAAAGTCTATCAGAATGTGATAAAGATGGATTCATCACAGTGAGAAGTAAGAAACGAGGACTAAAAAGTCTTGAAGAAATTCCGGAATCACTCTATAGTGATAAAAAGAAGCAGATTGGAAGCTGGGAAGCTTCCACCTCAAGAATCACAAGGGCCACTACTAGAAGAACTACAAATATTGGAGTCCCCTATAGAAAAGGTAGACTATCCAAGAGAGAAGTAAGAGAAAAAGAGACTGAGAAAGAAATTGCAGATGGTACACAAAGGATTTTGAACCATCCGAAACTACATCTCCAAAACTTTTTTAATGAAGGTCATTTCTTGGAATGTCAGAGGACTCAATGGGGGGCCTAAGCAAAGAATGCTTAAGGAAATTAAAAGATCAAACAGGCCCAGCATCCTTCTTATTCAGGAAACTAAAATGAAAAGTAAAGTTGTTGAAGATTGCAAAAGATATTTCTGGGAGAATGTTGCCTTTGCTGCTGTTGATTCTCAAGGAGCTTCTGGAGGCTTAGCGATCTTCTGGGATACCAAAATTGTTCATGGTAATGTGTTTTCTTCCTCCCAGAATCATTTAGCTATAATTTTTAAAATCCTTGAGAATAATTCTAGCTGGATTCTTTCCAATATTTATGCACCCAATACTGTTGCTGGTAAAAGAAATTTATGGAAGGAGTTAACCTTGTTTTGGAATAATGTTGAGGACATGAACTAGTTGATAATGGGAGACTTCAATACTCCTTTAAATCCAGGGGAAAAATTTGGAGGGAACTCTGAATTTTCTATCAGTATGGAAGAATTTGCTGACTTCATCTCGACTCTTAATCTTATGGACATAGAACTTCATGGTAATCAATTTACCTGGTCTAACAGAAGATTTGGGGAGAACTTGATCCAGGTTAGACTAGATAGAGCTCTCATTTCTGCTAATTGGATCTTAGATCAGAATTTTCATCTCTCTTCTCTCCCTGAATCAGGCTCTGATCACAATCCTATTGCCCTAAATTTCTTCAATTGGTCAAAACCTTTTCACTGCAATTTCAAATTTGAGAAAATGTGGCTTGAGCATGAGGATATTCTGGATAGAATTAAAGAGTGGTGGTATTGGGAAGGCACAGGGACAGCCCAATTTAGGCTTCTTCAGAAGTTGAAAAATGTAAAGCAAAAGGTTAGAATCTGGAATAAAGAGGTTTTTGGGAATATTTTTGAAAAGAAGAAAGAGCTTAAGCAGCAGCTGGAAGAGTTTGAACTTAAAGTTTCCTTGAAAGGTATGACCCTAGAGGATCATCAATAGGAAAAAAAGCTTCTCTCAGATCTGCATAATATAAACAGCCGTGAAGAATCCTTTTGGAGAATGAAGTCTAGAGCTCTTTGGCTAAAAGCAGGAGACAGGAATACAAATTTTTTCATTTGACAGCCCTCAAGCATAGAGCTTGTAATAGAATTACTGAAGTATCTAAGGACAATGGGAGCATTACTAAGGATTCTGAAGACATCAAAGAAGAAGCCCTCAAATTTTACAAGAATCTACTCACTGAGAATAATTCCTACAATGAGCAAGTGGCCTCCTTTCTCTTAGACTCCATTCCTAATAATTTACTACCTGCTGAGAGGTTTAAGAGTCTTTCCAAAATAGTCACCATTGAGGAATTGAAAAAGGCTATGTTTTCACTTTAGAAGGGGATAAGGCTCCGGGCCCGATGGTTTTTCAGCCAACTTCTTCCAAAGATGTTGGGAAATATGTTCTGAAGATCTATTGAAAGTTGTTAATGAGTTTTATAGAACTGGAAATCTTATCAAAGAATTAAATAATACACATATTGTGCTTGCTCCTAAGAAGATGGATGCAAAGGACTTCAAATATTTTAGGCCAATCAGTTTGGTTAATGTAATATATCGATCTTCACAAAGATTCTAACCACTAGGATGCAACCTATTCTTATGGAGATTATTTCTCAACAGCAGAGCGGATTCATTCAGGGAAGAATTATTCAGGATGGAATTATTATGGTCCATGAAACAATCCATTCTATGGATAAAAGTAAAAAAGCAGGATGGCTATCAAGCTAGACATGCATAAGGCTTTTGACAGAGTCTCCTAGAAATTCATGGATGAGGTCTTATCCAAGTTTGGTTTTCAAAATAAATTCAGGAAAATTATTCATTCTTGTATTTCTACTTCTAGATTCTCAGTGGTTGTTAATGGGGAACCGGTTGGTTTTTTTGCCAGCAATAGAGGAATCCGGCAAGGGGACCCAATCTCCCCTTTATTGTTCATTATAATGGCTGACAGTTTAAGCAGATCTATCTCAAAAGCTATTAGTATTGGCATGATAAAGGGCTTTCAACCAACTTCTGGTAATCAGGTTTCCTCTCACCAGTAGTTTTCTGATGACACTCTGCTTCTTCTGATGGCCTCAATAATTGAGGCAAAGGCTATCAAAACTATCCTTAGATTTTATGAGGAAGCCTCGGGAAAAAAGTTAATTTTGACAAAAGCTCTATCTATTTCTTCAATACTCCTATAGAAAGGCAAAGAAAGATTGCTAATATTCTTGGATGCACTATTAATTCATTACCCACTACTTATTTAGGTCTCCCTTTGAGTACTTGCAAGATTTCTAATGAGTTCGGAATGATCTTATTAAGAGATTTCAAAAAAACTAGCTGGTTGGAAAGGAGCTCTACTTTCAAGTGCAGGCAAGTGCTTATTGATAAAAAGCACTCTTTAGAACCTGCCTATTTATATCATGTCAATGTTCAATACCAGCAGTAAAGTGACGAATAGTATTGAAAAATTCAAAAGCACTTTTTATGGCATGGTACTGAGGACAGGTTCAGGTACCATTTAGTGGCTTGGGAGCAGGTATGTAAACCAAAGAGGCTTGGGGGGTTAGGTATCAAAGATATCAAACATATGAGTGCTGCTCTTATTGCAAAGTTAGGTTGGAGACTTATAAAAGAACACAAGCCTTGGACAGAGTTGGTTAAGATCAAATACCTTTCCAACCAAAGCAAGATCTCCTTTATTTCTGATCAGTTTCTTCCGAATGGTTCTATTTTCTGGAACAATCTTCTACACAGCAGACATATTCTCTCTCAGGGATGTAGCTGGAAGCTTGGGGATGGTCAAGACATTAATTTCTGGACTGATAAATGGACTGATATTAATTGGATTTCTTCTTATGGCCACATTAAAGACAACTTAATTACAAAGTATGGGCACAAAATACAGGGCTATATTGAGGTGGATGAAAACAAAAGAAAATGGAAACAACTCAAAGTTGAGGAGGATAATGTGCAGACTGATGTTTCATCTTTGTAGAATCAACTCTCTCTAATTCATATTAGTAATCAAAATCATAAGGATGAGCTCATTTGGAAAGATTCTTTTGATGGAGAATACTCGGTTAAATCGGGCTACAATTCTTTCTTTGCCTCTATTGAAAGTGAAACTAAGTGGCATAAGTTGTGGATGCCAGAGCTAACCCCTAGAGTGAACTTTTTCTAGTGGCTCATCATTAAAGGCAAGATACTAACTAATGACAACCTCATTAGGAAGGGATTCATCATGCCGAATAGATGTTGCATGTGTCAGAAAGAAGCAGAAGACATCAAACATTTATTTCTTCATTGTAAGTACACTTCCAAAATTTGGCATCTTGTTTTTGAAAAATTTAATCAGAAATGGATCTTTCCCCTTACTTGTCTTCAGGCCTGGGAACAATGGGACTCTCCTTACAAACATTGTGTGGTGAGGAGATTATGGCAACTAGTTTTACCTCACACCATGTGGCGAGTTTGGAAGGCTCGTAATGATGGCATTTTCAGAAATACTAGAAAGTTATGTAACAAAGTCTACAAAGAAATTATCATTGTTGTGCAGGACAATATTGCAAGATTTAAACCTCCTAAAAATAGACTTTTCCCTGAGGAAGAAGAGTACATTCTGGCTGCTTGGAATATTGACACTGTCTTCAAAAAGAATAACAATGGTATGGATAGATCCACTGTCCGATGGATTAAGCCTCCCAATGCTTGGCATAAGTTGAATTTTGATGGGGCCTCAAAAGGCAATCCGGGAGATTCTAGAGGTGGAGGAGTCATCAGAGATCACAGAGGTTGTTTTGTTGCTACTTTTTCTGGAAAAATGGGTAGGCAAACTAATCATTACTCTGAAGCTCTTGCTGCTCTGTGGGGAATAAGGCTAGCTAGGGATTGTAATATTCCAAATATTATAATTGAGGGTGATTCACTTGAACATTATCAATCTCTTAAACAAAAAAGCAACCCCCAGCTGGTCAATTAGAGATTTTATTGTTGAAGCTACTGATATATGCAAGAGTTTTGAAAATGTTGAAATCAATCACACCTATCGAGAAGGCAATAGGGTCATGAGATGGTTTGGCAAACTTTGGGGTTAACAATACTTTTCAAACTTGGCTAAGGGGGACATTCTTCCCACTCAAGTTAATAAAGACATCATCAATGATTTACATGGCTTGGAAAGTAATCACTAATGGCTGTAATGTTGATGCTAAGGAGCAGATTTTTAAGTACAGAATGATGACATCATCTAAGATTTGTGTGATTTGTGTGACTGGACAGCCATCATTACTTGTCATAGGGAGAATGCTAAGGAGTGGGTCACTAATTACAAAGTAAGGTCTAATAATTACATCTTTTCTCATGATTGGGAGAGATTCAAAAACAAAGCTAAGACTGATACGCATAGTGCTAAAACTTTTACCGTTGTGGGTAGAGTCACTGGAAAAATGGGGGTCCACCTTGCAAGACAGAGCCCACCCATAATCCAGCTGTGGAAAGATGATACGGGGCTTTGGAACTATCTTCAAATTGGGGGTCTTGTGAATTTTATTGAAAGAATACAAGGTTTTGATCAGGATATTTCTATTAAATTTGCTCAGGGATGGAAGAATCAGGTAGTTAAGTACAACAACATTGAGGTTGAGATAACGGAGGAGCTTATCACTCAAGTCATGGGGCTCAGTCTTGATGGCACCAAATTATTTAACAAGAGGGTGGATAGAGAGGTGGAGGCAAAGAAATTCCTGGATGAAGGGGAAGATCTTGAATTTGTGACAGCCGGCATCAAGTTGACTTCGATTCCTGAGCCTTTTGCTGAGCTCGCCAGGATGGTTGTTAGGTATGTAACTCTTGAGGGGAGATTTGTTACTATTCCTCAAAAACATTTGATCTTTCTTAATCACTTTCATAGAAACATAATCATCAACTTCCCTCATTACTTGATAAACTCGCTGGAGAAATCCGTTCGGGAAGTGCAAAATCATACTAGGGTAGTTCCACTCCATCAAGGGTTAATACTGCTTATTCACCGCCACTGCTCAACCTAGTCCCCACTTGGATTCTACTCCTCCCTCTCCCTTCATTCCTCCCCTATCCCCACTACCTCCATTCCCCCTGCTCGAAAGGAAGATTGACACTGCTTCGTCTAGCAAGAAAAGGAAGGGTATGAAAACTAAGGTCCCTGCTTCTCAGAGGGTTCTTAGAAGTCACAAAGACCTCGAGCTTGCCGAGAGTCTCTTGCACATCAGCCATCCGGTGGAGGAGCCTAAGGAGGAGGATTTGTTGGTCAGAGTGGGCAGGATGGAAAAGGAAATTCAAGAGCTTAAGAGTGTTATCAGAAATATGGAAAAAGCTAAGGGAAAAGGGAAACTACAAAATGATGATGAGGAGGATGTCACTTTGCTGAAGTTTTCAAGAAGCTACAATCTTTGGATGGCAGACTGGGAAATGCAAAAGGCCGTAATGACTATATCCTATCTGCCCTTAAAAGTATTTACAATTTCATCGAACAACATGTTCATAGTGTATGCAGTCTCAGCGGGATTACTGAGGACATTTGGGGCCCCAAGGAGAAAAGAGATATGGAAATTGCTCAGGCGGATTTGAAAGACCCTTCTCAGGCCACAGCCATTGCATTCTTTGTCTCACTTCAAATGATCAAAGCCAAGATTGACCGGGCTATCAAGTGATGCAGAAATTGTGTTGTTTTTTATTGCATTTAAGTTGATGTTGCTGAATTTGTTGTTGTGATGGTTTTGGTTGAGATATTTAGTGATGGATATCTCTTGTTTGTTTTTGGTCTCTTCGTTGTTTTTTTCGGATCATTGTATGTCTTGATCCTTTCTATTACTATGTTGTATTATCTGGCTGTTGAGCCCTTTGGTGTTGGTTGTTTTTCTCTTTTTTGGGCTGTTTCTTCCTCTTTTGTTATCTGGATTTTGAGCCCTTTTTGTATACAGGGTATAGTCCCTTCAAAACTATTTACCCTTAATAAAAAACTTATCAATTTACGAATAAAATACGTCTAAAAAAATATCACATTAAAATCGATATGTGGCCTCATATGGCCACCAAAGGGATACTCATCGAGTTGCTGACACTCGGATATCAATCCTAAGCTCACAAAATATACATATAACCGAATGAGTATATCAAAGAATGTCGGTGTTATCATCTCTTCTGAATCATCCCTCCATACGCCCACGAGGCTCAACATAGTCAAAATCACATAGAATTGTTTGATGGAAAACCCAATAGGAAGAGCAAGGGATTCTAATTTGCATAAGTTGAGCCTAAGGTGGTGTGCATTCACAATATACTTGAGCAAGCAAAAATTATACTAAATAGATAGAAGTGGGTTTTCAATCTATATAAGACTCCACTTCCTCACTCATACTCAGCTCAAGATTATGAAAACCTAGTTCACGTGTCCTCCATCCACACATACACTCTTGATGGTTTCTTCCCTTAGAGTCATCTAGTGTAAGGTTCACAACATAACACATAACTACATCACTAACCCAATGGTGATTTATGCACATTAACCATAGTGTCTTACAGATGGTATATGTACAAGGTGTAAAAATTCATTACTTTCATAGTTATGATACATCACTTTTCCACATAATGCACCTAAAGTGCAAGTACTACACAATAGGGGTCATACGATCACCATATACCCCTAATTCATGACATGAACCATCACATATTACACAAATTAAACGTATACTGAAAATAGTGACTAACATTACAACATATATTTAATTGCAATACAATATGGTGACACACATGATTCATCACAACATGGTAGTGACATCACAATAAAATCAAATTTTCTATACACAAATATTTTCATGCAACACATCAACACACATTCATATCACATAATACTAAAACACTCCAACGCTTCATAATCCACAAATAAACTCTTTTCACACACATCAAGGTGGAACATCACATGAAAACTCCTCATTGAGTTCATAAAAAGGAGAAAAATTCTCTCATCAAAATGACACCAACAGATAAAAATACACTCTAGGTGACATGCACAACACGTGCGTTAATAATATCACAATTACAACATTGGTCTCATCACAAAAGATATCACATTACTCTTCCCATCTCTACCACCACCATCCGAATCATCACAACTACAATCCATCCCGGACATTTGAGAGCACGAACCTCCGCTCTAATACCATATGTAATGCCCACATTTTCAACGAAAAAAACCAATATAAATAATAATAGGGTAAATTTTTTTGCTAACATTTATTAATACATAACATCACATAGGATCACTTAGGATAATGGATAACATATGATACATTTTCATAACCATGGACCTACATATATAACACAAAAAATATGATGCATATCAAATCCACATGTCCAAAAATAACAAGGTACAATAACAACCGACAAAGAGATACACTTACTCATAGAAAATTACCACAACACATCATTATTTAGGGTGAAATATTTATTTCAATCCTATTTTTATTATTAGTTATTGTAATTCTTTAAAGAACACATAACATGGGACCCTTCATTCATTTACAAATAGGCTACATATTTTGGGTTTAACATTTCACCTATAGTGGTTTCTTTGGAATTTTATCATTTCTCTTATGGATATAACTTTATATAGCATGATTTTGATTAGGAACATATATACACACATGTGCCTTCTAATATTTAACTTACGAATTTGTTTGAAAGAGCCTTGTTTACATGGTTTTGAAAAATACTCTCATTCTGAGGAGGAAAATTCACAAGAAGAAAAAGTATGGTTAATAGATTAATACAAAACCTATCCTGAGTTCATTTCATATCATTGTTTGATACTAACAATACACTCTTTTCAAATTCAAGTTATTACAACCAACTATGTAGGTTAACTAATTAAATTGTATCTTTCTTGATTCACGATCTGTTGCTCCAATTAGGAATTCATATTTTTACAATAATAATTCACATGGACAGTACATTACACATGTGTTCCCATTATATTGATTTTTCATTGAATTTGAGTGATGAATTCCACATTTAAAATGCTTAATAATATTAAGGATTTACTATTAATAATAATGGGTTAATTTCATGTTTCGACCATAAATTATATTTCTTCAATGATCCTAGGTTTAATATATTTCTATATGCGCCAAGGGTTCTACTAAATTTTACAAATCCAAGTAGAGTGTCATTTCCTTCACTCACAAGACATTAGCTACAACCAAAGGTATCTTAATATCAAGGCTATGTTTCATTATTTCATTAGCATCATTGTTTAACCACTTTCATGCATACAAATTATGTGATCATGCATCACATTTGGTTTTCAAAATTTCTTACGTTATTATATTATTCATGGAGCTCTACTTTATCACATTCATTTTATGATCACATTTGACATTTTAGTTTGTTTTGACATCGTTAAATGGTGTACGAATTTATTAGTGGTCATTCCTTAGTTTAATCTTATTTACCCTTTTGATTAACTATATTTAGATGGTTGCTTTCATTTTATATTATCATCATTTTGGAACAAACGTAATTCCTATAACGATTACATAACACTTAGGAATTTAAGATTATAAGGACTACAACCTCGCACAAGACAAGCCATTTAAATGCTCTTGTACATGCAAATATAAGTGTATATTTAAAGATAAATAAGCCACACAATCTTATGCATTTCAAAAGACTCCTAAGGACCTATTTTAATTTTTGGGTAAATACGCAAGTAATTAAAAACATAGTTTTCACTCACATAATGTATATCTCACAAGAAATCATTTGTAGGAACAACCACCAACTATCTTGCAAGGATTTTATGACCGATTAGGGTTCCTAGCGAAATTGTGTAAAAGGGAATTAAATTATTCATGATATAGTCATACCTACAACACCTAGACATGATCACCTCACTCATCCAAAAATATAGGTTTTACAAAGTACAATCATCACCTCTTAAAATATTTAGGAAAAAAGTCCTTAATAAGGCACCTTAGGTGCAAAACAAGAAGATGATTAATAAGGTTAGAGCATTATATTAACATGGTAATTGTTTTATAACCTGGGAAAAAGACTCAAATGGGAGGAGGAAGTACTATAAGAATTATAGCTCGTTATTTTAATTTCATTAATTTTTATGAGAGGATATTCTTTCGAGCATTGTGGGTTTTAAGGAAGTAAACCAATAATTGACATAGCAAAATATTTGTTTAATATCTTTATAACGTAGGTGCAACGTTGAGTACAACATCACATCAAATTCGACACTATAGAATATAACCACATTGGTATTCCATTTTAAAAATATACAAAGAACAATTCTTGAACAACAACAATACATATCGGTATTCAATCCTAATACATGTATTGCTAGAAACATACAACTTTACAATGCAACTCATTAATATAACATATTAAATCTAGAAAATTCCTTTTATTCGAGTACTTGCAACCAACGTAGTGTCAGTCCTAGGACTGAGTATATGAGATCCCCTATACTCAAGTATAAATGCACACATTCATTATTTTCTACATTTCAATTAAATAGAAGAGAGAGAGAGAGAGGGAAGAAGACAAAGTTTTATTTCTTATGAATTCATGCTTTCATATTTAGTTACACTTAATATTTTTGTATTTGAGAGAGAGTAATGATAAGAGAGACAGGTTAAGAAACATTTAATTTTCCAATCACAATGTCATAACCATTTTCATTTCCTTTCCATTATCATTTCAGTTCAAACCAATTCATATTTCCCAATTCATTTACGTTTTCAAATCAATCAAGTATCATAGCTATTTCTAGAGATAGAAGATGGTGGAGAGAGAAAATCGACATACATTTCAAAATTTAATTATATAAGATAAAAGATCAAATAAAATTATAAATAACATTTCAATGGTATTACAAGGTCACACACGTGGCTAAAAGTCAAATGAGGCTCAAAAAGGAGATTCTCGCTAAGGTTGAGAAAACTAATCAAAACAACAAAAGTTATTAGAAACATGGTCTTGAAAGCACTCTATTTATGTTATGTCATGAATTTTGACGATTCCTAATTATTGTCCCATATCTAGAAAACTTCTCATGTCGGACATAATTTTATTACAACAAGAAGAGTGCAAGTTGTAAGGGAAACTCCAGGGCCAATTATCTTAATTGCGTGAACAAAAATTGTCGCTCAGGTGACTAGTGGGTCCCAAAACCCACTTATGAGATTGTTTTCAAAGGAATTTTCAATGAAATTAATTTTGGTTATGATTCTCTTGATGTTATTCTAGAGGTAGGTTACGGGGTTTTAAAATTCACTCAAACTAAGTAGCAATAAAGAAGGAAAATCTGATCGTGTTTTATTAAAATGAACATGTCACGAAGTGAATTTTAAGCTAAGTGGATTAGAAATTTGACTTAAAAGAATGTTAAATAAATTCAAACGACTTGGATAAATAACCCCATGGTTTCCCACATTACCAAGGGTCATACTAGGAGTTTCAGGTTTGCGGTATACTAAGGTGTGGAACTCCATGCACATGACTTTCAAGATTAGAGTTTTCTTTTTCTTGTTTTATTTTGTCTTTTTTTTTTATGTTGTGAGATTTCACATCAAGGAAAATATTTGGTCATTTTTTGGAATTAGGCCCCTATCATTCAACATTTAATTTTGAAAAATATGGATATGATGAAGTGAAATTTAATTTAAGCGAAAAGGGGGAAACCATACCTTTTTACTGACGCTTTCTAAAGAAATAAGCTAGGAAATTTTCACCATGATGTTTGACCAAAGAAAAATATTTTGTTGAATTTGTTTTATTCCTTTTCCATAAATCTGCTTTTGTGTAAATTGTGCTAATTTTTATGTGGCCTTAGAACAACACTTTGATCCCATATGCATCAGCGTATCACCCTCTAGATGCTCACACAAGGCACACGCGGCGCCGAGCCCCTCCTATATGTGAGCATTGTGAGAAGATGATGCCAAATATAATAGATTAAATGTAGAAAATTAAAAGATCATGCATAAATTCCGAAGGCATAGGATGAGTTATTATTTCAATATACCCATTTGGATAATAAGAGAAACATCATACGAGAGCATATCTATAATATAAAGAATAGATACTTAGGGTTTACACCCATGAACAATATATTCAGAACAAATACATATATTTATATTGATCATAATTCTAGTAACCACATTACATTCAAAAGGGTCATAACAGACCAAATGTATCAAGATAGACATGACTCATGTATCAGAGACCCTAGCTATGCTTCCCATATTACATAAATTTTCACAAACCCATCCCTCTAGATATGATATCATTCCTACAACCTTCTAATAATAACCCCAACCCTTAGAATCTCCTACTCTTTTCTAAAGGGCTTCTCCTTTCATCCTCTATATGATGATCTTGAATCTTCCCTTCATCTACATATCTCCATTCAAGTGTGTCTTCATCACTCTATGACATCTCTATAAGTAGGTTTATCACCCACTAGCATTCCTTCTTCTAGGAGTAGATTTCTTAACAAGTTTCCATGTAGCCCTCTAATGGAGCTTGCTTCTTCTGATCCTAGCTCTCCAATTTCTACAATCATGTATTTTGGTAATGTTCTATGCATGAGATATTCTTTCCTTGACTAAAAATTCACTAGGATGGCACCTTATACACTCAGTACACCTAGTTTGGTAACATTTTTCCTAAAAATTTTCTTGTAGAGAAAAATATGGCTAAGTTCTAAGATCATCTATTCTACCTTGCCTGTGTGTCATGGTTTCCACTAAAGCCTTATAAAACCCCTATCCTATGTGCTTTTCCCCACATGCCCTTACTATTTACTTGTCCCATGTGCGCACATGCCCTTTAGTATTTAGTCAATATTTTGAGACCCAACATCACCCTAGAGTAAGCTTATTCTTTGTGCTTGGAAAAATCTTCTCCCCATAGAATAAATAATGATGGGACTTTGAATGGTTGGAATAAATAATGAAGGAATGAAGAATGAGAAATGGAAGAAATAAAGAATGGAGGAATGAAGAAGAATTTTTTTATTACTAAAGGATGAGTGGGAAATCCTTCCTTATATCTTCCTCAATATTTTCCCAGGAATCCACTTCACCTTGCACCTATTGATAGAGGTCACCTACTAGAGTGCTTACCTCATAAAAACTTAGTTCATCATCCTTAGCATTCAACATGCTCATAATGTATTCCAATTTCTTGCCAAGTTCGTCCAATACATCCATCTTGCGGGTGATTTGGGGATATAATTTCTTAAGCTAGTTTTTTATCGAGCCCCATCAAGTCTCGATGGCTTTTGAATTATTCTCTACTTCAGCCAAGATATTATCCCGCTCTATCCTATTTCACTTTTTTTCTCTTGAAACTCCTTGGGATCTACCTCAATTGTAGATAAGAAGTGATAAGCCCAAGTAGGATCTTATCTCCCTCCTACTTCTTCTCTACTTTAGCCAAGATCTTCTTGATGGCTTCTAACATGGGACTAAAATGCCCAATATATTATTTTCCTAGTTTGTGGGCACACACCTTCTTCTTCGAATGAATACATTTACAAGAGTTGGTTTGTAGGCATGGTGCTTTGGAAAATTGCATGCAAAGAACTTGTTTAGAACATGGATATAACCCATTCCCTACCCCTATGCGACTACCACACTCTTTCCTCCTATGCATGCTATGTTCGGAAAGCTCACTACTAAGTTGGGATCTCCACCCAAGATTCCATACTTGTTTCCTACACTCTCTTCTTCTATCTCCTTGAGTATCTCATTAGCGCTTCGCACCACTTCATGCTTCACTAACTTATCTCTCTACTGCCACTTCTATCTACTCCTTGGTGAGGTTGGGGGTCCTCTAATCCTTAGTATTTACTTCTTCACTCTCCCCTTTTCCTTGAGCACCTTCTTCTTCTCAAACCTTTTTCTCACTTCTTTCTTCCTCTGAGTCATGTACATCATACATGGGATGATCTTGAACTTCTTCATCCTCACTATCATCTCTTTCACCCTTGTAGGCCTCCAAGCTCTCTGTCTCTTCTGAGTCTTCCTTCCCCACTACCTTATGCTTCTTCTTAACTAGGGATTCTTCTTCCTCTTCCTCTCTAGTAGGTGATTCCTTCCTTGGTGACTCTCTTTTCTCTAGTACCTCTTCCTCATGTGTCTATTACTTCTTCTTGATGAGATAATTCTTCCTACGTGTGTATGTGCTCCATTTGCTTTGCCTCTAGTGTGCCCACAGATTGTGTTGTCTGCACACATGGTGATTTCTTCTTTAGATCCTCTTCAGGTCTTCCTTTTCCTTCACACGGCCTTCTTCTTACTAGTGGGATCCTCTAGGATGGAGACATCATTACTCATGTATGTAAGCACACTTCTCATTTTTGGCCTAATGCAAAGTATACTCTTATTTTGGTTATTCCAACAATTGGAAGCGTAATGGGTTTTTTCATGCACACCTCATGGGAGACATACTTCTCCACATAAGTGCGATTCTTTGGGCATACAAGTTTTCTCAGTAAGTTGCGGTGGTCTTGGTCCACCTCGCTAAGGATGAACCTTATTATTTTATCTTCCTTGAAGCGGTTGACCTGTGCTTGGAAATAATATGCAGTGAAAGAGAAGGGTAATTTACACCATGGACTCTTCATCTTATCTCGACAAAGTGAACCTTCCAATGCAAAATTTCTGATCAATATAGAACTTATCTTCTCCATCTACTAGGGTTTGAAACTATTCAATTATCCTCCACTTATCCATGAATGCATCATGCATTCTCTTGTAACATTCCTCCGGGCACGTCTTGTGGCGGTTGTTATGTTGTCGCATGTGTATTTTTCAAACCTCTTTGTGGGGGAGGGGTCTTCATCTGG
This sequence comes from Taxus wallichiana var. yunnanensis, assembly GCA_018340775.1. Lineage (NCBI taxonomy): Eukaryota > Viridiplantae > Streptophyta > Pinopsida > Cupressales > Taxaceae > Taxus > Taxus wallichiana. Next base: position 729,652,692 of record CM031235.1, read on the forward strand.
ATACTCCCATACAAACTTCTCTAGCCCATCGGGCACTCTAATTTATGAGAATATGATGGTGAGAATAACATTGCCAAACATAATCTTATCTCCTTCTTGTGTGGCACTGATGATATCTTCAATAATGTAGGTGGATAGGTTATAGACGGTTCCTTGAAAAAAATTGACACACATTCAACCATGCCTTTTTTACCTGTCTAGACCATTCAACTTGGTTACTAGGCACACAACCATCCTCATCACGAGTTCAAAGATATGGGGATGTTGAAGTAGCGAGACCCTTTCTTATAATCATAATCTTCCATGGTCTTCTTAATAGCCTATTTATCCTCCAATTCATCATCTAACAAATCTCCTTCACAAATCAAGCTGGTAAACTTAGAGATGATTTGGGGAGTTATACGCATGATCGTAGCTTGCAAAGAAGAAGTGGTCCTCATGCATGAGAAAATCAACCATTGGTATAACCACTCGGGATATCCAATATAAATCAACTCATAAAGTTGCAACAACCTGTGTTTTCCAAATTTACCTTCACCTCATCACTATATATTTTCATCCCTTCTAGTGTCCTATTATCTCTTCGATGAACCATCTCTAATGCCATCTCCTTCTTTGTGGTATTTTTTTGATGGTTATAGTCACTCACGGCCATCTTCCTTACGTGTGATACCGTACTTTCCCAAGTAACACTCCATCTAGGTATTGCATCTCTGCATACCACTCCTCATTGAAACTAGTGGTGGATTTGTTTTTACCTTTACCCTTGCCCTTCTTAGGTGAAATGGTTGCCTTCTTTGGTGCCATCTTCTTGTCAAGTTAAAAACAACTCTTCCTTGCTTCTGTTCCTCACTCTACTCAAACATATGGCTCAACTTCATGAAAGATCCTTCTATTCCCGTGCCCTAACTTCAGAACCCTAACTTGGAAAACCCTTCCAAAAGACAATGTATTCCACTAAAACCTTCTTCCCTACACCCATGTAATCCTTCCACTCTAGTTCATAGATCACCCTAGTCACACACTTCATATTTTCACTCTTCTTCCTTCACAAAAATCTTTCTTCGTGGATTCCCTAATTTGTAAGAGCTCTTCAATCTCGTAATAGCAAGGTAAATAATGATGTTCATGACCCTTTCCTTATAGTTTTTTTTTCTATGGCCTGAAATAAATGCTATGTCACCTACCAATGTACTTAGAATTAAATTTGGATATTTCCACTAAAGACGATGTTAAGCACTCTTTACCACACACCCAATCTTGTGTGAAAATCCTTACAATATTTTGGCATGCAAAAATTCATAATGACCAAAGACTCTTATGCGAGTGCTTGCAGCAATGAAGGCACTTCTTCCATCATTGACCCAATTTTTTTCCATCAAGAACCTCATTTTGTTTCAAGCACTTCTCATCCTCTCGTACGTGGTCCTCGTAAGGCCTTAATCTAACAGCAAACTTTCTCGTCCACCTTTTTCCATGCATGCTCTCCTAGCTTATGCACTTTTGATCTTTTAAATTGGGCCATTAAAACATAACTTTCACTTCACTCTACTCCACCCCACACTAAAACAGATGTGCGGCCCTCTGCGCATACACAACCCTTGAAAGTAATAAGTGGTTACCGACGCACAAGGTGTGCAAAATAACACAACAGAAAGGAACAAGCAACGAGAAAGGGAAACATGAGGGAAAGAAAAAAACATTAAGGGAAATCCTAGGCTAAATGGCAATACTACCTTATTTACAAACACAAGACTTATTTATAGTAGGGCTTCAACGTACTCCCATTGAAATGACATGGTAGTCTTGTCTGTCTGATAACACTTTTAATTGGAAAGCACCTAAATCAAGTATGTATGAAATGACATATGGTCCAAACCAAAGGACTTTCAACTTCTCGGGATGGCAAAGAAATTTAGATTCATATAACAAAACCATCTTCCCAACCTCAAATGGTTTTTTTCATTATGACGCTCATGCCATGCTTTTTGTCTTGCCTTCTCTATCTTTTGACTCCATCTAGCAAGTGATCGCCTTTCATCTAGCTACATTAATTTATCAATCCTTTCTTCAAGTGCTTGTTCATCAACCAATCCTCCTACATGCGTTATACACAGCGATGGTAACATAAATTCAACTAGTAAAATAGCCTCCATGCCAAATACCAATTGAAATGGTGTGGCCTTGTTTAATCTCTTATAGGTTGTTTTGTATGCCCATAGAATGAATGATACCTTGTCATCCCAATCTTGTCTTCCAATGTCACAAATTTTGGTTAACGTGTGACTTAGTATTTTGTTAAATGCCTCATCCCGTCAATTCACTTGGGGATGATAAGGGGTGGTATTTTAATGGGTGACCATTAATTTTGTGAACATATTCTGACCATTTCATTCATAAAATGTGTACCCTTGTCACTAGTGAGGCTTAAAGGACATCCAGGACCTCACGATTATGTTCTCTAATAAGAATCTAAATTTTGTTCTTTGTGGTATAATCCTTTGTAGGTTTTCCTCTACCAATATTTTCAAGTAATCACTGTAAGTGATGATGTAATCGAGCTGTCCTTTTCCCAATAGGTGAAATATGTCCTACAAAGTCAATTTCCCATTTCTCAAATGGCTGTACATTGGCTATTTTTATTAAGGGAATCTCATCCCTCCTTCCATGTTTTCCAAGGCACTAATAATGGTCACAGGCCTTACAAAACTTGATACAATCTTGGTAGATACTCTCCCACCAAAGCTCTGCAAGTAGAATATTTCGAGTGATTGCATTTCTTGTATATTTTCATCATGTAATCCCACAATATGCTTCTTCCATAATTACAATGCACTCATGTTCTAATATACATCGGTGTAGAACCTCATCTCGACCTAACTTGTACAAATATCCACTAATCAACATGTAGGGCACAACATGTATACCCAACTACTTTCTCTCCAAAGTCTTAATTCCTTCCACGCCACACCTATTTTAAGAAATAATGCAATATCCTCTAAGTCACAGGGTGCACGTCGTAACCTAAATAGTTACACATCTGACATGGTATCCTTGATGCTTTACACATCCTCCCCTGAGTCAATTCTTGATAAATGGTCAAGTCTTGAATTACTCTTTCTTAGTTTTACCAGAATTGAAAATTAAAATTCCTGAAATAATAGGACCGCATACGACATATGCACCCTTGTAAAATAGGATTATTCACCAAGTAATTCAAGGACATGTGATCTATGTAAAATATGAAGGTTACTTCTAGGAGATACTATCTGAACTTATGCATCGCATAGATCATCAAAAGTGCTTCGCACTTAGTACTGGTGTAGTTTTGTTCTGCTGGTGTCAACTTCCTACTTACGAAAAAAGGGTGATTAACAATCCCCTCACCAAGTTGTGCTAAAAATGTTCCAATGGTTGTCCCTAAGGAATCAACATGCATGTGGAAAGCTTTATCACAAGAGGGAAACTGTAATATGGGCACAGTGACAAGTCTATCCTTCAAAGTGTCCAACACCAACTGATGCACCTTTCCCCAGTAAAAGACACTCTTATGTTTTAACATTTTTTCCAATGGCATGATGATCTTGGCATATCCGTCGATAAATTTCTTTTAGTATCCCATATGTCCAAGGAATCCATGCACTGCACTTTGATTAGTAGGCTCCCCGAATCCCATAATAACAAAAAAATTGGTGGGATCTAAAAGAAAACCTTCCTTACATATAATATGCCCCAACAAGGTTCCAAGTGGAGTAAGAAGAACAAAGCTGCTCAATTTTGATGGATATCCTTAACTAGCAACATCTCTCAAACATCAGCCTCAAATTGTCACAATGATATTTTACTAATCCATACACACTCCATTGATGCAGGTAGACTTGTAGAAACTTATGAATGAAGTCCTCAAATTCTTGTACCACAATGTGGCGAACATAGAAGGAGAATAATTGTATCCAAAAGGCATGATCATGTAAGCAAAGCTTACCCATTCAATGGCAAAAGTCATGTTCTTCTAGTCTTCCTTTTCAATCCTAACTTGGTGATACCCTGAGAACCCATCTGTGAAGGAATAGACCTCATGCCTAGCTACTCCCTCTAGGATCTCTTCAATGAAGGGGGTTGGAAAAGGGTCAATGACACATACTACATTCAGGTCCCTATAATCAACACATATCCTTATCCTTCCATCCTTCTTAATTCTTATGACCATTAGACTTACCCATTCTAATTCCTCCACAACTTCAATGATGCCTGAAGTGATCATCTTGTCTATCTTGTCTTTGACCCGTATGTAAAAATTTGGATTCATTTGATACAACCTCTTCTAGATCAGAAGTGTACCTTCCTTTAAATTGATCCTTAAATCCCCCAAGGAGTAGTGAACACCTTAAAGTTCATGGTAACCACGTGGGAACAAGTCCTAAAATTCACACAAAAGGTCAATGATCTTAGAAATCTCTTTCTCTGACCAATAATCCCCAATGATAGCTTCCTTAGGTTCTACCTTTGAACCAATGTTAACCTTATTTGTTTTCAAGGGCTCATGGTAAGCATGAACTTACTTATTAGCATTATCCATGAATTCATGTGTTTCTTCGATGGTTAAAATCCAAAATCTCTATCTCTTTGCCATCTATTATGTAGACCATCTTTCCTTTTTATGTTTCCTTGTGCAGGCACTTAAGTTGTATCTTCTTTGATTATTTCTTATCAAGGTGTGGTTCCAAAATAAGTTCACCCAATAATTTTGACATCTTATCATTTTCCATGGTGTTATCTCCCATCATTAGGATCTTGATAACTATTGATGTGTAGTCACACCACCCCTGATTGTTTGTAGCTTGATAGATTAAAATTGTCTGTGTGATTTCATAACATGGATCTTTTCCCTGAGTGTGATTTCAAAGTCTCCAATGAACTTGGAAACTTAAATAGTGATAACCACATCCTTCAAGACACCAATGGGAATTGATTTTGTCTTGTTAGCCATAAAAAACACATTCGAACATGACTATAATGGGGGCCTTCCCATTTGATGTTATGCATCCAAGGTGAGAACATTGACTTCTGTGCATGTACCTATTAGAATACTACTTAGAATCCATCCATCTACAACAAAATTCAAATTTATCTCTTTTTCATAGTCAAGGTTGTGGGGAGGAAGGTTAGCATGTAGAACCTACCTCTTGCGCTCTCCTCTAGTGCATGGTACCTTCTCCCGTAACCATTCTCCTAGTAAGGGGATGATATTCTCTTACCTTAACATCTTTCATACTTCCCTAACCTCATCCAAATCCTTTTGTGGAGCCTCAACATTCTTCCTTTTCTCTAACTAGCCTTGATTGCTCCTTTAGACATTGGATCTCTCCTTGTAGACTTTGAATCACATCCATGGTTTCTTGATACACCTCCTTCTAATGAGAAGGGTCTAGATACTTTCCATGTACCACTTCTTCCCTTGTAACTAGTGTTCTTTGTCTTGGTATCTCCCTGGCACACACAAAACCTCCACTTACATCTTCACCAAGGTAGAGGTTCTAGTCCTGACTCATGCACCACTCTTGGCATCCATTGTGAGTTAGTCTTCTTTATGCTTACCATCCCATCACCTTTTTATTTCTGGTGTTGTTGGCCCATGTGCTTAAAATTTTTAGGGAACTCCTTGTACTTATGTTTCTTTTTGCACCATGAGCGAAGGTAACAACTTAGGAAACTCACACTTATAATTTTCTCAGAGACCCATTGTTATAGCACTTCCAACGTGGGAACTCACATCTTCCTCCTCCGTGGTTACCAAGGTGATGAAATCCTCCACAAAATCTTCTCTTACATGCTCCTCCATACGAGAATCTTTCATAGTGGCAATCATCATCCTTGAAACTAATTTTAAGGCTTCTCTCGTGCACACCAAGATAAATTACATCATGTATCCGGTCCATCAATCTACAATATTTGGTGTGATGGGTCATAGAGGCACGAGATCTTACAATAGCAAGAAACATTCTAATGGATCATGCACTAGAGTAGTGAGAATCTATTTGCATCATGATCCATGTGAAAAATCTCATGGTCCACCCGTTAGGAAATAAGGGATAAAATATGCGAGAATAATCCCTTAGAATCACAATAGTAGAAAATAATATGTAGAAAATATTACAGATCTTAAACTAAAAGTGCATAGTAAAATAACACAACACAAAGAAACAATATTTAACTTGGTTCACCCAATTTGGGATACGTTCACCAAGAATCAGTTACTCATATTTTATTTACAAGCCACCGCTCTCTCAATACAATACCCAGATCTTTTCAAAGCTATGCTCAAAAACTCTCTGAAATTCACACCTAAATTCAAAACACATCTGCAATGTTACATACATACCATATGTATAAAACCATATAAGTAGACAATTGCTTAAGCATTTTTTACAAAACTGTGGGTATTAAAACTATGGACCAAAACTATCCCATAAACCTATGGGTCAAAATCCTACCCATATGAGAAAAACACATTTCCCATTATATCGGGCACATTCTAAGGCCAATTTTTTTTTTTTGGGGCTACTGCCCTTGGATCCTTACTCAAGGCGTGGCCCCAAACCTCGAAGAGACAAATGTTGAAAGTGTACAGGTCTTCAACACTTTCTCACATGGAAACAGGCTCAACAACCTAATAATCTCCCACTTGAAGATTAGTTTTCCTCTAATAAAACTTCTCAACCCTTCACCGGTTTCCATAAAGACCAACCAAAGCTAAACAAAACTTCAATTTTTCCCTTGTGACCACCTTGGTCATCGTGTCTACAAGATTTTGACTCGTATGAATATTCTCCACTTCAACTTCTCTTCCTATAAAGCTATCCGAATGAAATGGTAACTTCACTATATATGGTTCATCCCAAAGTGGAAAGAAAATTTCTTAGCTAGGTGTATAGTTTCCTTCCTCCCGCTAATGACCCAACTCCTCAAGAAATTTTTGTAACCAAATCATTTCTTTGCTTGCCTTTGTAGTTGCAACATACTTAGCCTCTATGGTTGAAAAATCCACCAACTTCTATAGTCGTGAAATCCATCTTACTTTTGTCCCACCTACAGTGTAAATAGAACCTTTTGTGCTCCTCCTCTGTCTACATCTCTAGCCATATCTGAATCTACATAACCACACAAAGTGGTGTACGATCCACTCCAAAGACACAAAAATATCCCCATGGTCCCTCTTAAATACCAAAGGATCCACTTTACTACCTTCCAGTGATCTCTATATGGATCACTCATAAATCTACTCACCGCTCCATTTACATGAGAAATATCATGCCTAGTGCACACCATGACATACATCAAACTACCAACCGATCAATAAGGTGCCTTGGACATTTCATTTCTCTCTTGCTCTGTCTTGGGACACTTCTCCTTTGATAACTTGAGATGGCCTACCAAAGGAGTCCCAACTGGTTTAGCATCCTGCATATTAAACCTCTCCAAGACCTTCTTAGTGTACTCTTCTTGAGATAAATTTAGCTTCCATTCCTTCCCATCCTAAGATATTGTCATACAAAGGATTTTTTTGGCTGCCCCTAAATCCTTCATATCAAAGGATTCACTTAGTTTCTTCTTGAGTACTTTTATTTCCTGAATGTTTTTACGTGTAACCAGCATGTCATCCACATACGAGATAGAGGATAATAGAACTTCCATCTTCAAATTTCTTTGTATACAAGCAATGGTCGAATGACATCTAATATAACCTTTCTCCACCATGAAGCTATCAAATTTCTTATACCATTGATGTGGAGCTTGTTTCAAGCCATACAATCTCTTCTTTAGTTTGCACACCATCTCCTCTTTACCTTTGACCTCATATCCCTCTAGTTGTTGCATATATGTTCCTTCTCCAAATCACCATGGAGAAATGTAGTCTTTATATCAAGCTTCTCTAAGTGTAAGTATTTTGCTGCAACTATTCCAAGAACAGTTCTAATAGAAGTCATTTTTAGTATAGGAGAAAATCTCATCGAAATCTATACCTTTTGTTTATGAAAACCCCTTGACCACAAATGGAGACTTGTATCATTTCTTGCCTCCTTCTTCCTCTTTGACTATGAACACCCACTTTTCTGTAATTCTCTTTTGTCTTCGAGTAGTTTCACCAAATCCCATGATTGGTTCTCTATGAGAGCCTGATGCTCCTCATCCATGGCTTTCTCCCACTTCTTCCTGGCATCTACCCTGTATTACTTCATTAAATATCTTTGGCTCTCCACTATCAGGTGAGTAAAAAATAATAAAGAGGAGTAAAACATTCGGGTTCTCTTCTTACCCTAGAAGACCTCCTCAATATAGGATTTTGGGGTTCCTGTTGAGGAGGTTCCTAAACTAATTCATGTGTCACTTTCCCATCTGGAATATCCTCTACCGTTGCATATTCTTTCTTTGATTCTTCCCTATTTTCCTGCAACTGCTGCTTATACATGACTTTCTCATTAAAGACCACATCCCTAGATTGAATGATTTTCTTGTCCTTAATACTCCAACATTTATATCCAAAGTCATCACCACCATAACCAATGAAAGTACATTTTTATGATTTAGCCTCTAGCTTGGTCCTATCATCCTTGTCTATATGGACAAACACCTCACATCCAAAGACTTTAAGAAATGAATAATCAACTTTATTACCATACCAAGCCTCTTTAGGTATGCTTCCATCCAAGGAAATTGGTAGTCCTCTATTTATCAAGTACATAGTTGTGCTCACCACTTCAACCCAAATATAAAGAGGTAGTCCTGCATGTAACCTCGTGCTCCTAGCATGTTCCATTATTGTTCTGATCATCCTTTCGACACCCCATTTTGCTATGGAGTTCTTGGAACCATCTTTTTCCCCGTGGATTCCATTCTTAAAATAGTAATAATCAAATTCATTTCTGCAATAATCCCCTACATTATCTCGACTTGAGACATTTTATCTTAAGACATTTTTCATTCTCTACCAAGGCTTTCCATTTAGCAAAAGTGTCAAACACATCAGATTTGTTTCTAATCCAATGAACCAAAAATTTCCTTGTTACATCATCAATAAAAGTAACATAATAACCTAAACCCCTAAGAGATGATACCCGAGTTGGCCCCACACATCGAATGCACTAGCTCTAACTTACTCTCTTTCTTTGTAGGTCCAACCTTGAGAAACCTTACTCACTTCTATTTACCATAGATGTAGTCCTCACAGAACTCAAAACTTGTTTCTATATATCTGGGAAAATCATTTTTATGATCTTCATACCCTTATGGATCATATGACCGACTCTATAGTGCCACGATGTTGTATCTACTTCAAGCCATGAGATTACAAATATTAGTGCTATAAGTGGTTAAATACAAGGTTCCAACCTTCTTACCTCTTTCCGCCACAAGAGCACCCTTGGTAACCTTCCAAGATTCCACTATAAATATCACAATTACTACCATCACTTCCCAATATCAAATTTCATCTTAATGTAGGCACATGTCTAACATCCTTCAATAGCTAAGTATTCCCATTCTGCATCATAACCTGAATAAGACCTTTTCCAACTATGCTACAAGGCTCATCATCACCAAGATAAACATGCCCAAAATATCCTTGAACATAATCAACAAAATAATGCCTATGTGGGGTATTATAGAAAGAAGCCCTCAAATTTAAAACATAAGATTAAGTAATATTGTGTAAAGAAAGAATCAAAGCATCCCAACATACATTAATAGTTGCTTCATTTGCCTCCTTTTTTCTTCCTATTGTTTCTTCTTGTTCCAAGCTCCCAACAATTCTTCTTTACATGCCCAAACTTTCCATAGTGCCAAACATACTATCTTACTTTTGGATTTTGACCTTGCTCGATCCTTTGATTTTCCGAGCTTCCTCTATTCTTTTGTCTCGCTCTAGTTTCCACTATTAAAGCATTCCACAAGTAGTAGATTCACCGATATTTTCCTTCACATTTCCTCACTTAGAGTCACCCCTACAACATCCTTAAACTTCACCTTTGAGTTAGCTAGAACCGAGTTGCTTACCGCCATTAACAAGCTATTACAACTCTCGGGTAAAGAACACAAAACTAATAAAACCCTAACTTCTTCATAAAATTCTATTGTTACCAAAGCTAGCATATTTACAACTATATTAAAATCATTTAAATGATCTCATTACTAAACCATTCTCATACATCTTCATATTAAACAAAATTTTCATTAAAAATATGTTATTAAAGGCGACGGTTTTTCATTTAACTTCCTAATGCATCCATCGGTTCTTTTCTAGTGTTTTCCTTTGAAAAATTAAATAATACCAAAGATGCAAAACACAACTAGATTGTCCCAAGTTCTTTCTTATCCAATAAATCCCATTCCGCATATGTTATGCTCAAGGGTTTGTTCACATTCTCAGATAGTGGAATATAAAGATCCTTCTAATAAAGTTAATATTCCATTTACATCTTCCAAAGACTAATATTCTTCCCTTCTAATTTGTCAACCTTGGATCTTCCATCATCTGCGATACCTCCCACTAAAGATAAAACTTTCCTTACGATTCAACACTTTATCAAAACAAACAAGGATTTGATACCAATTTTTTAAAAATAAGGAATAAATATGCGGAATAATCCCGCACATAATCACAATAGTAGAAACTAATATGTAAAACATATTACAGATCTCAAACTAAACATGCATGGTAAAATAACACAACACAAAGAGACAATATTTAACATGGTTCACCCAATTTGGGCTACATCCACCAAGAATCACTTGGTCGATTTTATTACAAGCTACCACTCTCTCAATACAATACCAAGATATGTTCGGAGATATGCTCAACAAACTCTACTGAGAATTCACACCGTAATTCAAAACACATCTATAATGTTACATACCTACCATATGTATAAAACCATATAAGTAGACAACTACTTAAAAGCGGTTTGACAAAACCATGCGTATTAAAACCATGGGCCAAAATTGTCCCATAAACCTATGGTTAAAAATCTCACCCATATGAGAAAAGCATGTTTCCCGGTATATCGGGAATGTTTTAAGGCCAAAAACATTTTCGAGGGTTGTCACCCGGCCTTGAACCCCAAAGATGACAACTGTGGAAAGTGTACAATACTCTTAGTGTACAATCTTCAACACTTTCGACATGAAAATATGCTCTGCAACCAAACACCACCATTATGGTGCATACCAACCTTCAAGGAAAACTATCTTTTGTATGCCCTCTATCACACAATCTGTGCACCATAGACCATTGTGAGTCTCACGTGACAAGTTTGTAGATTGTTTTTCTAGTTACTTTGTCATTGCAGCAATTTGATCCTCAAGGAAAGGGATAACACTAGTATCTATGCTTGCAACATCCTCAACATGCAAGGCAACCTCCAAGGCCTCGTGCGGGTCCGTTAATGTCTTCTATGAAAGTTCCCTCCTAAATGATGTTATCAACCCTCCAAAAAACCACTGAGTATGTTGAGAAGGATGAATATCATAACATATTTTTGACAAGAGAGTCTTAAAACGTACATCATATTCCCACACACTCTCTACCATTCCTTGTTGGATCTCTTTCAAAGTGCTAATGCTCTTCTACTCAAACTCAAGGATATAGAATTCAGCTAAGAAGGAATTCCATAGCGCAGTGTAATCTACCACCATCTGATGGGGGTCATACTTCAGTAGCAACTATGCACCCCCTCAAGCATTGTTGTAAATTGACTTACCTTTCACTTTGGGGTAGTGATCCCCTTTGCACTCCATAGTAGCTTAAAAGTGTGCACATGCTCTACAACATCCTAAAAACCCTTGCAATCTTTTAGATGTAAGGACATCTTGAAAAATAATCTGCGGTGGTGGATGAGGTCCTTGTCCTCTTGATCCGAACCTTAATTCCCTTTGACAATTCCTCCACCACCGCATCCACTGGATTAACTAGGTCTTATCCTCTTGATCCTCTAGATCCTCCATATCCACTAGGTCCACCAGGTCCTCTAGCTTCTACACCACTAGATCCACCTCCTGTAACTTAAATGGGCTTGAAGTCGTTAGGCCTAATGTTCCCAATGTTCCACTGAACTACATACCAATTATTTCTGATATTACTCTGCTACCAGATGTGTATCCTACCCACTCCCGGACATGATACCATAACTTTGTGTACTTGTACTTTTCCAAAAATTCCTCCAAACAAAGCATTTTTTGTGGCCATAGATGTCCCAAATGAGAAGTTATACCTCCTAGGTGCAGATCGGTCACTTCCACTAATACCAACTGGGTTAGCAATACTTTTTTCTTGATTTGGAAAACTAAACGCCATAGGTTGGTCACCATGTGGGTTTAGATATGAGCTGATGGATATCCTTTATCCATGCGATGAACTATCATTATAATTTGAAGGGGTTTCTCTCCAAAGCACTTTTCAAGATGGGGTGGGATAGACTACTTAGGTTCCATGTCTTCTGCGTGAACCTCAATTCCTTCCCAACACTTGCCTCCATAAATCCATCACTCCCATAACCTCATGTTGTCTAGAAAACTCCCTTTCACACGCTTCACTTTACATGAGTTGTCTCTCTTATGTCTTGTTTTCCATCGTAAGCTCTATCATCTTCCTCCACCCTAGCTTCCTTTCCTAGTGCTCCGATAAGTTTAGCCAATCGTCAGGGAATGCCTCCAAACTTAGCGTAATGATGAATATTTTCATAGCCGATGGGATAGATAGAAAAATTTATCCTCTAAGTTCCCTTAGGAACTCAACCTCAACAACCGCTTGACAAGAATACATAGAAATGGTGTATTCAAAGGGATAACTGGTCAACACTCTTTTCCACCAGTGATGAAGAGCACGTGTTGAAGTAAGATCCAAATCCTGTAGCCTTTGGTAATCATTTTGGTTCCACACACGTGATCTATAGTACCAGATCAATCTAGATGTATATGATGAGAACCATTCATACAATTCTACTTGAAAACAACAAAATAAGGTCTCATACAACTCATGATATAGGTGTTCTTCTACCCATTTATGTGCATTAAACTCATGTCTAGTACTAAATCTTTGAGAAAACTCATCCTCTATAATTTTAAACCATGCTTCGACACTTTCCAAGGTCAAGCGCTCTGTCATCATGCATCATTCTCACAACAGCTTCAAAAAGAGGTCCTAGAAATACAACCAAAATGTAGTCATTTTTATGTGTCTTTAGAACAACACTCTAATCCCATGCACACTGACCTATCACCCAGTGGGTCCCGGGCTCTCACCGAGTCACGCATGGTCATGGAGCCCCTCCTTTATGTGAGCATTGTGAGAAGAGGATGCCATTGATAACATATTAAATATATAAAAGTAAATGATCATGCATACATTCTGAAGGCATATGATGAGTTATTATATCAATATACCCATTCGGATAACAAGAGAAACATCATATAGAGAGAAGATCTATAACATAAAAAAGAGATACTTAGGGTTTGCACCCATGAACAATATATTCAGAACATAGACATATATCTATATTGATCATAGTTCCAATAACCACATTACATTCAAAAGGGTCATAACAGACCAAATGTATCAAGACAAACATGACTCATGTATCAGAGACCCTAGCTATGCTTCCCATATTACATAAATTTTCACAAACCCATCCCTCTAGGTATGATATCATTCCACAACCCTCTAGTGGCAACCCCAATCCTTATAATCTCCTACTCTTTTCTACAGGGCTTCACCTTTCATCCTCTCTGTGATGATCCTGAATCTTCCCTTCATTGACCTCTCTCCATTCAGGGCATGTCTTCCTTGCTCTAGAGCATCTCTATAAATAGGTTTAGCACCCACCACCATGCCTTCTTCTAGGAGAAGATTTCTTACCAAGTGTCCATGTGGTCCTCCAATGTAGCATGATTCTTCAGATCTAAGCTCTCCACTTTCTCAAATGATGTCTTTTGGGAAATTTCTATGCATGATATTTTCTTTCCTTAGCCACCAAGTCACACGGTTGGCACCTTATCCACTTAGCATGCCTATTCGGGTCATGTTTTTCCACAAGTGCTTCTTGGAGAGCCAAATATGGCTAAGTTCTTAAATCCTTTGCTCTTCCTTGTGCACGCGTCATGGTTACTACTAAACCTTTCTAAAACCCATGCTCTGTGTGTGCCCTTCTTCTTTAATGGTCCCATGCACGCACGATGCCTTTGGTACTTAGCCAATATTTTGAGACCCAACAAAAATCCAAAAAGCATGGCCTTGCATGAACCCATTTTCATTGGCACATTTGTGAGTTATACCACTACATTAAAAACTTAGCATCTCTTACAGGGTTGAAACATTCGAGTCGATGTCTTTGTATTGGTATCCCAACCCTAAGTTACATGTATAACTATTAACAAGGGCATCTACCATATTTATATTCCGTGTCCAAAATCGAAAGCATGATAATGAATGCATTTCATGTGGTACACGAGGAACAAAAATTATCCTCAAACATCCAAAATGTATGTATTTGTATTTTCCATTTTTTTATTGTTATTTCACTTTTAATAAATAGAAGGAAATGGGACAACTAACCAATATTTTATTTTAAATGAATCATAATTATCATATCTTGCTAGAGTACCAAGTGATCAAGCCCTACTACTTATGACCACACCTTTCTCCAAGACTCCCATTTCATTTGCAAGTAAGTGGGGTGCTAGAAAAGTTGGAGTTGATTTTATTTCTTCCCCAACATGTTTCCCAACAATAATGGCATTCCATGAAACAATATATGGTTGAGTTTTTTTTTCAATAGTCCACATGCCTTATAAATGCTCCCATGTCTGCATACATGTCAACCATGGCACTTGTAATAACACCATCTAACAAAAAAAAACCTTTTCCACTCTACAACAATGGATAGCAACGCCTAGTTCTAAGGCTCTTAATTTGGCACAAGTGGGGATTATGTTGGAAAAAAGGACATGTATGGGGGTTTTTCATGCAAAGGAAGATTGAAAGAGACAATATTGCAACTACATACATAGGAAAAGAGGGAAAAACTTTAAATTCCTAACAACTACTAGAAGCAAAAGAATAAGAGCATGAAAAAAGTTGAATCTTTCATTTTGGCATGAAAAAGGTTTTCTGCAGGTTGCAATGCATGAAAAATGTGAATACATAAAAAAAAATAGATAGATAATATTCGGCTTCTAAACCTTAAAATTCTTCATCTCTTTTGCATATAACAACAAAAACACTGGCAACAGTCTCGATTCCCTTCAAATTAAATTGAAACCACTTCATGAGAAGATACAAGTGTGGAAAAATGAATTTGTGTGAAGAAAAATGAGGAGATGTTAGGATTACAGATTAATTTCTATGTGCAGGACTGATTTTACCCAGAATGGGACTGATTTTAGGTGGCTATTGACAGAGCTCTAGTTAGCACGGTTCCCCTGAAGATTTTATTCATTAATTTTGATTTCAACTTGAAATCACTAGCAACATCCAACTATGGCTAAATTTACAATGTTAAATTAGGTCTAGTGTGGTTAATGCCTCGAATCCCCAATAAAGTGCTTTTATTCTTATGCCAGGAAAATGTTGTAAGTCCAACATTTTCAACACCAAAATACAATAGTAAAATTATCAGAATATATATATTTTTTAACTTTGATTTCACGCTACACAACACCACATGGGATCAAAAAAATTAAATCAACATCATGTAGGAAACTTACATAAACATGAACCCACTCATACAATATGATAAGATAGGTTATGCACCAATGTCTTAGTCAAATGACGTAAACCAAGATAATGACCCAATTATAGTAAGAAACACAATATAGGAATACTCCATGACATAGCCTTTTCATGGTTTACATATTAATTACATTAAGGTTTCCATTGTATCACCTTATAATTTTCAACAAGAATAAAGACATAAGCTTTAAAAATTACTATTTTTAAACTGTAATTGCTTAATTTTGCAGAGCATTAGTATTTAATGGGGAATGTGTGGTTGGTTTCTTTCTCCAATTAAATTAGTTATCCATAGATCATTTTTTTAATAAATTAATTTTAAAGAACTATAAGTCTCCTAATATTCAATTCTTTTGTTAAAGGTTTGTTTCTAAAAAATTTAGTTGACTATAATTTTTGAACAACAAATAACATGGGACCCTTCGATTCTTTACAACAAGGCTACATGTTTTTGTTTAACATTTCACCTATAGAGGTTACTTTATAATTTACTTGTTTCTCTTATGGAAATACCTTAATATAGCTTGATTTTGATTAGGAACATATATACACACATGTGGCTTCTAATATTTGACTTATGAATTTGTTAGAAAGAGTCAAGTTTACTTCGTTTCAAAAATATTTTCATTACAAAGAGGAAAATTCAGAAGAAGAAAAAAAGAGGTTACTATATCAATAGAATACCTATCCCGAGTTCATTTCATATTAGTTTTTGATACTAAAAATGCACTCTTTTCAACATCAACTTATTACAACCATGTAGGTTAACTAATTAAACCATACCTTTCTTGATTCATGATATGTTGATCCAATTAGAATTCATATTCTTATAGTTTTATTTCATATGGAAGGGTAAATTACACATGTGTTCCCATTATAGAGATTTTTATTTGAATTTGAGTGATGAATTTAACATTTAAAACTCCATTCGTGTGGGTTAATTTATTTTTCAACCATAAATTATACTTCTCTAGTGATCATATGTTTAATCTAATCCTATCTACGCCAAGGGTTCTACTAAATTTTCCACGTCCAAATAGAGTGCAATTTCCTTAACTCACAAGACCTTGGCTACAACCAAAGTAATCTTAATCTAAAGGCTACATTTCATTATTTCATTAGTATTTTTGTTTAAACAATTCATGCATACAAAGTATGTGACCATGCATCATATTTGGTTTTGATTTTATTAGGTTGTTGTATTATTCATGGAGATCTAGTTTATCACATTCATTTCATGATCACATTATACATTTTAGTTGGTTTTGACATCACTCAATGGTGTACCAATTTCGTAGAAAACATTTCTTAGTTTAATCTTATTTACCCTTTAACTAACCATATTTATGCACTTACTTTGGTCTTGTACTAACAACATTTTAGAAAAAAAGTAATCGCTATGACATTTACAAAATACATACGGATTTAAGACTACAAGGAGTACAACCTTGCACAAGACAACTCTTTTCAATTATTTTGGACATAGAAGTATAAGTGTATATTGAAGAGAGATATCCCAAACAAACATATGCATTACAAAATCCTCATAAGGAACTATTTCAATTGTTGGGTATATACGCAAGTAATTATAAACATAGTCCCCACTCACATAATTTAGATCTCACAAGAGATCAATTGTAGGTACAACCACTAATTAACTTGCAAGGCTTTTGCCACCGACTAGAGTACTAAGGAAAATTATGCACAAGAGGGTTAAACTTATTCAGGATATGGTCATACCTAAAACACCAAGGCATGATCATCTCACCCATCCCAATATGATTGGTTTCACTACATATATGCACCACCTCATAAAATATCAAGGAAATAGTCCTTAATAAGACATCTTAGGTGTGAAGCATGAAGAGGATAAATGAGATGAGAGTATTTTATTAACATGATCAATGTTTTATACCTCAAAAAAGGATCAAATGGTAGGAGGAATTACAATAGGAATTATAGCTCATTCTTTTATTTTCATTATATTTGATTGGAGGATATGCTACCTAGCATTGTGGTTGTTAAGGAAATAAACCAATAAGTAACATAAAAAAAGATTAGTTTGATATCTTGATGACATAAGTAAAACATTAAGTACAAATTCATATCAGATTTGATACTATAAAATATATCCACATTGCCATTCTCTTTTCAAAATATACAAAGAAAAATTCCTCAAACAATAATACATATCATTATTCTATGGTAATACATAAATTGCAAGGTAAATTTATAACTTTACAATGACAAATCATTAATTACAATAGATGACATATAGAAAATTCCTCTTGTTTGAAGTACCTGCAACTAATGTTGCGTTAGTCCTAGGACTAAGTATGGAAATCCCCTACACTCAAGCATAAATTCCAATCATCCATCAGTTCAAACAATCAGAACAAAAAATAGAGAGAGATAAAGATAAGAGAGAGAGACAGGAGAGTAAGGGAAGAAGGACTAAAATCTAGGATTCATTTTCTTTTCAAATCATGATAACAACCTCTATCCACTTTTCATTTCATTTCAACTCATATACATTTTGACCCATTTGTATTTTGAAAACCCAATCAATATTTTCATAGTTATCTCTAGAGAGAGAAAGGGGAAGGGAGAGAAATTATGGATTTCATTTTCATTTCTATTCATCATATCATAACAACATACATTACAAAAAAATTATTTCATTTCCAGCCCATGAACATTTATAACTCGTTTACATTTCTAGAAAGAGTAAAAAAATTAGAGTTTCTTCTAGAAAGAGAACATGGATGAGAGAGAAACATCATAATTTCCCATAAAGCATTCATATAATAGTCTTATCAATTCATACTCTAATATGTGTTGAGACAATATGTACAAGGCTCCATGGTCAGTGAGTTAGGAGTCAATAGAACCCTTAGAAGGTGTGTTTAGCTAAAGTTGCAATTTTGGTGCAGGTTGGCCGAAACATCAAAAGTGCCTACAAACTGGGATTGAAAACACTCAGTTTAAGTTTGATCATGAAGTTTGACAATTCCTACTTACTCTCTCATATATAGATAATTTATCATTTCTAACAGAAGTTGATTACGACAAGCAGAGCTCAAGTTACAAGGGGAACTTTGGGGCCAGATATCGTAATTGTGTCAGTAGCTCTTGTCGCACAATGACTAGTGGGCCCCAAAACCCACTTATAAAATTAGTTTCCCAATGCATTTTTAGTGAACTAAAGGTGGGTTATGATCCTCTTATTGGCATTGTAGAGGTAGGAGGTAAAGGTGTTTATTATTTCTCAAGTTAAGTGAAACCGTAGCGGCCGATCATGTTTTATTAAAATGACCATGTCACCATAAGTGATTGATAAGATAAGAGGGTTTAGGAATATGAATTACAAGAGAGTTAAATAATTTCAAACAACTCATTTAAGGTTCCCTAAGGTGTTACATGTTACTTGGGGTCATGCAATAGTTTTATTTTTGGAATGTTTGGGTGTGGTGCTCCATGCGCATAACTTTAAAAATCAGAGTTTTCTCTCTTTTTTTTGGATGTTGATGTTTTGAGATTTTACATCAAGGAAATATTTTGTCACCTATCATTCAACATTTAATTTTGAAAAAGATTGAAATGATGAAGTGAAATTTAATGCAAGCGAAAAGGGGAAAACCATACCTTTTTTGTGAAACTCGTGAATCTCGCATTTGACGACACCGAAACAAGTTCAGGAATAATTGAAATAGTTTATGAGAAAACATAATTCCTCCATTTGTATCCATATCTCATTGCAAATATCTTTATTTTGCATGGGTTAGAAGTATAATAGTAAGGATGAAATATCTTCTCCTCATCATGCTCCAAGAGACCATATTCCTTTAAGGCATTTTATCAAGTTGTTCACATGTCTGAAATGACACCCCTTGCTAGAGTGTTCTCCCTTCTGAGAGCCCACTTCACTTAACAAAGCCAATATTCCCATCAATCCCCCTCTATATAAATTTATTTTTAATAACCCACAACAATGATTGTAGCATGTGCGACTATGTTTGGTTAAGGAACCCCCATTAAAATTTACCATTCCACAACCTTTTCTAAGCACCCAAAATTTGCATTTGCTTGAATTTTTAAAGATTCTCAAACAAATCCATTTTTTGTATATCCTACAACCCTGACATTCCATGAAACATATTTATTTGGAGAATTTTGTCAAACAGTTCATGTGCCATGTGTATGTTCCCACATTTTGCATACATGTAAATCCGGCACTTGTAACTATCCTGATTCAAAGCCCCCTCCTTTAAATAAGGCTGAGAATATGATAGCAAAGGTGAAACACTCCAGTGGCATCTGTTTGTTTCATTTGGTGAAGTTGTGGCTGAGGATAGAATGTAGAGGATTTCACGTAGAGGAAGATTGGAAGAGACAAACATTGTAGAGACATAAGTGGGATAATAGAAGGAAAGGCATGTTCAATGTCTTAACAATACAACTACTCAGTAATAAAAGATGAAAAGTAGGAAAATGTATTGCAAAGGTACATTACATGGGGCACATGTCTTCATACGTGGAAGAATTTAAATCCTCACAGCTAGGTGTTAAACCCAAATAATGTGCCTCCTAATCCTCCAAGTTCTTCTTCTTATTTTGCATTCAGCAAACAAAACAATGGCAGACATGTAGTTGATCCTTCATCTCAAGGCATTGGACCTAAATACACCACTCCTAATTCTCAATATTTTTATTCCTCTACAAACAATAAACAAAAACATGGCGGGAAGTTTGTTTCCTTTCTTCTCAATGACAACCGAAACTACTTCGTGCACAATTAAGTGATATAGATAGATCAATATCTGCAAAATCAAGCCAACACATTATTCCATGAAACCATTATTGTTAACATATTGTACAAAAAAATTCATGAGCTACATATGATTTCATGTTTTTCTATACATGTTTTCTCGAGGTACTTGCATCTACCAAACAAAAGAACATGTTCCAAAGCTACCATTCTAAAATTGTTCCCATAAGCATTTTGTTTAGCTACAACTAACAAAAGATTGTTACATTACAATGTTAACTTGGGATTCACATGGTTGATTCCTCGGATCTCAAATAAGGGGATTTTATTATACTTTGCAGGAAAATGGCGGTCAAAAACATACTTATGATGAGTAACTTCCATCGCAGGAGGAAAACACTAAAAAGGTTGCACCTCTCCTAACACAAATAGATATTCAAACATATTTTATTATAATTTGTTTGATTATTATTATTATTTTTTGTGTAATGGTGGGCACTACAAATAACATGTCTAAAAGGACATTGAGGATGTTATAGGTGTAGGAGGGGGATAAGAAATAATGGGTATTACAAAGCTCGGGAGCTAAATGGTATGTTGAGTTACATGAGCCATTCACATGCCAAGTTCATAGAATACATAGTTTGAGCTCATCAAGTCTCGTGAGTGTAATGCCCCATTCTAAATTTACCCCAGCTTCTTTCTTCGGTGACCATGTTGCTAAGCGTGGAATGGTTTTGTTTGCTCTCATTGACGGTTAGTTGACTTTGACCTTCTCATAGAAAAGGAATGGCATCCCGTGTCTCTGTATTTCCTTGTCTTGTCATGGTCAATGCCTCTAGTTGTGGGCATCCGTAACGTCCTTTACAATTATCCTAGTAGAGGAAAAGCTTGTTCTCAAATTCTATAGGTGGATAGAATCACGATTTGGTGTTCTTAAGGTGTGTCTTGTTAAAAGGAATATCCATGTAATAATTATTATTATGATTTGTTGATATTTGGTTATTAGTATTATCTCATCAAGCTTGACTATTAGTCATTGTTAATATGGTTAATAATTACTTTAAGTTGTAATAATAATAATTATAATAATGATAATAATATTTTAATTTTCAATCAATGATTATTTCATTATTTTGTTGTTTATTGTTATCTATATCATTATTAAGTATCTTTAAGTTTTTTTATTGTGTTATTGTTCTCTCTCGTAGAATAAGCTTCGGCTGGTGCAAAAGAGGAGGAGCTTGTGTTGTTGGTGGCACCATTTTTAGGAAGTAGTGTTCATGTTTATTATTTTATTAAAGACTCCAGCCACCATCTCTGTCACTTTGGCTGACCAAACGTCCATGGATGCCTTACTTTAATTGTTAAATTAAGAGTGAAATTAATGTTTCTTCCACTCGATTTATCCTTCCACATTTGATTATTAATGTGTCTTGATATTCGTGGAGGAGATGTGTGCCTCTAGTTTCTTGTTTTTTTGTTTGTTGGAAGGTAGGAGTGGTTGAACACGTGTCAATGTTTTTAATGCATTTAATATTTCCCTCACCATATAACTTTCTCCCTTAGCTACCATTTTCCATGCATGGTCTATGAGAGGACTATTTATTTTTGATAAATTTTCAACAAAGGAAGCCACTCTCATTAGTTTCCATTATTTTATTTGTTTTTTTAATTTTTAATTTTTGTATTTTATTGAATGTTATATTTTCCATCCTTCCACTCTATTCTTTCTCTTATTTTATTTATTTTTACCTACTCCATGTTATACGTAGGAAAAATGATATTGTTGAGTACTTGTAGTGGATGCATAGTTGTGGAATATTGTGTCACCTATCATTTTAGACCTGTTGGAATGTCTCTTATTGCCCATGCACCAAAACATGATGTTGGACTCCCACATTTGTGTTCTTAATTTTATTTATTGGTTGCTTTAACTTGTTACAATTTGAAATACAAAAATAATGCATGGGTACGTCGGGATTGATAGGAGGAATTCCTACTTTGTGGAAGCTTTCTCTTAGCTTGTGTCTGGTCTCCAAAATGCATGAAAGAATATTGGCCACGTGGGTTCAGATGAGGAAGAACATTTTGGTGTTGTTGGATAAGGATTTTAACCCCAAAAAAATGTGTTTCCAGCTATCTAAACACATGTCATGGCCGCATATCTCTTTCATGTTCCAAAAACGTGGTTATGTGCAATGTTTGGATGCCTAGCAAGCAAGATGAAAGTAAGTTTTAGTTTTTATTGTTGCCACTTTGTCTCTACTAGGTGTGTATTTAATGTTTAGTAGCATTACAGAATGATAAGCTCTACCCTTAAAACTCTTTTGCATCATTAACAATCCCATGAAGAGAATAATGTTCTATTTTTTTGAAAAAGTCTTTCGATTTAGTCTTTGTGGAGGTAGTTTAGTTGTTCTTACCTTTATGATATTCTCGTGTTATTTGTTGTTTTGTTTTTGGTAATTATGGAATGTTTGTGAATGCTTTCTTATTCGATAATTTCCTTATTAGGTTCCCTTGTTTAAAAAAATAAAAATAATAATTGTTTTTATGAATCATTATTGATGTATGAAAGCTAGAGCATGGCTATAGCATATTGTTTCTATATTTTGCTTGATAGATTAACGGTATTCCTAATTTACAAAAAAACATTAGTCTTACATATAAGAAAAGGGCAAGATTTGTAAATACTGGTATATTAAGAAGAAAAATAAAATAAAATAACATCATTAAACTCTTTCTTCAACTTTTAGAGATATCCTTTACTATTGGCTAGTTGTGTAATGATTTTCATAGACGTCTTAATTTGAGATTGGTGAATAAAAACTAGAATACAAAGTGTTTAATATAAATGTGATATTACCTAGGAAATATGTTATATTATTGGTGATAGGAAACCATCTTATTAGTGATGAAAAGGACAAGTGGTTTGTATAGGAGGGTTTTAAGCCTTAGCTTATGATGTGTATCGGTAAGATTCATTATGTCTTAATGTTATTTGAGGTAACTAGATGTATTGTGTTGTTATCAAATAATTTTAAGGTAGCAAATTTTATTTAAATATAAAATAAAATAAAAAACAATCCTTAAACTCTTACTTCGTAGTTTTCCTTAAAAGTTTCATAGTATGGTTTAGTTTTCTAGAAATATTATTTCATGCATTTCCTTAGATGTTAATGATATAAACCCTCTTGATAGGAAAGTGGATATATTAAGTTAGGAAAATGATTATTACTCGGTTTAATGTGAGAATAGGAGTTACTATTCGCAAACATGCATACTATGTCGATTGGTAAAGGCATAAGATGACCCCAGGTTATATATATCTTGTTGAATTTTAAAGGAAAAATAATCAAGTGAGTGAAGTTATGCTACTTAACATAAAAAAAAACATCTTGCGGTGGGCAAATGATGTTCTGTCTTATTAATTTGAAGTCATAGATTACATTAAGATGACTATAATTCAAAAATACTAATACAATTGCAATGGTTGTTTGGAGTAATAAATTACATGCATGACTTGAATAGCTTTGAGGCTTGTCATTATACCGTATTTGATAATTAGTTGTTTGATACGTCAAGTAACTTAGAAACTAGACAATGACTATTGTGACATTATATTAACCTTCATTACATTTATTGTTATTTGTTGATTAACTTTTTAGAAAAGGAAATTTTGATGATCGGATGAAGTATTAGATTTCAAACTTGTAAGTCTGGAGTATTATACAATTGAAAACTAATCGCACTTGACAACCTTGTATTTGATTCATGAGGACATTTGCCCTATTTTATTTATTATTAGTATATTGTAGTAGAGGCAATCTTCCTAAATAGAAACATATGACTTTCTTCTTAGTTTGATGTTGAGGAAATTTTAACATGATTAATGAAAGTGTTAGGGAATAAAAATTAGAACTATTTCATTAAATAGATGCTTTTTTCCTTTCATGGTATTCTTAATTATAGATAAAAATAGAAGTTCCAAGGTTTAGGTTTCATCATGCTCAGTTCTTTCGAACTTACTCGTGCTAACAAATGTGCTGGGTGGATTTCGTGCGTAGGAAAGAATGAAAGGTGTGTAGAAAGTGGCTTTGGTTTTACTTATGAAATGCTATTGTATGAATGCTTATTTTGTTATGAAACATTGGAATGGTAATTTTTGAGATAATTTATAAATTAATTCCTTAGAAGTTTGTATTATCCTCATGTAGGTTATTGTTAATGATTGATAGTCAAAATTGTTAAATATTATGGTGAATAAGGTTGAATGAACTATGTTGTGACATGTGTATCTAATTGTTGTATTTGTAATTTTCGAAAGATAGTTTATCCTTGATTTGTGACATTTTTTTTAACTATATAATCTCTAATTAGAATACATAACTCCTAGTTCCCATAGGTCATGTGTCATTTGGTAGAGTACTTTGTATTGAATCTAGTTATCATAAACAGGACAATGGAAAACCTTCACTTGAGATATAACCTGGAGTTAGTAAATCTAGCTAGATTTAGATAGTCATGAACGGTTTAAAATAACATGTTGAAATGATTTGAAGTATATAACTATATATCTGATGTTGTAAACAAATGATGAAGTTAAGAGCCTTGAAAAATTAAATGTCCTCCTAACAAATGAACAAGTTAATCAAGTAAATGAAGCAACCTCTTTCCACCCATTAATCGGTTTACACTAAAGATTAACATTAACAACGTAAGGGAAATATTGTCAAAGGAAACATGAATTTCGGGTCCTCCTAACATGACTCTCCTAGGAAAAGCTAATAATTTAAGCATACTTATAGCAAATATATATATATACCTTTTTACCCCCAGGCTAAACTAATCATCTTTTTACTTATTGTGGTGAGTCATTAAATGATCTTAAGGTGAAACCTATGATTATAATTTGGAAGATAAAAAGGTTATAGTAAGTAGGAGAAAATTGATTAAGAAACCTTTAAATCTATCTCACATGTTTTGAAAATGTAATATGTATTATTATGTCAATTTCATTAATCAAAACTTTTAATCATTTTGGATAGATTCTCAAATTTCTCAAAAAATATTGGTTAATAACTAACGAGATCTTAAAGATGAATCCAATTTAATCTTCTCCCTATAACTTTTTCCAAAGTGCCTTGTAACCTTCTCTTATGTCACTAAACATTTGATCCTTGCACAAGGAGGTTGGAGTTCCAAAATAAACTGTAATTTCCCCTCGGCTAAAGCTTGCTTTCTCATTTTGTGCAATGGAGGTAAGAAACAAGATTCAATAGCTAGAGTATGAATAAGTAGCCTTGTGAGAAATGCAAAAAGTTATTTTTAATCAAATGAATTAAGCAAGTTATTGACATATTATAGATGATCCTCTTCTTGAAAACTTGATGTTAAGCTAGTTAGACTTTGTTATAAAAGAAAGGAGTTCCCCTTTATAAGAAGAATTGCTGGAATCAAAACATGAATCTTATAGATCGTAAATTCAGGTCTTTAACGACATTTTTAGTAAATAATTTACCTTATAATATTTACACTTTGTGGGAAGTGCTTAACTATAATTGTGTATTGTGGTTGGACTATTACATTATGTCTTGTCAAAGAGAAATGTGAATTGTTCATTATGGGTGTGGTATGTTTACTTATTGCCTATGTTGTCAATGTGGTGTCAAGATTATTGAGAGTAGGTTGTAGCCTATTTTTTCTCACCCGTGTTCTCATGTAAACTCTAAGTAAGTCAAAAAAAAAAAAGTTACTTGACCTTTCCCATGTATTTCATGCATGTTTTTGTGGGTGCTACACTTGGTATCAGAGCAGAGGTTCATGATCTTGAACCCTTGAGGAATATTGGAGTGGTGATGGTATGGCATGATGGTGGTGGATATTAGAAAAGTAATGTGATACAAGCGTGATGTGAACTATGTCGTATTTGTGTTATTGTGAGCGCACATGTTGTATATGTCACTTAGTGCATAACTGTTGGCATGTTGATGTGCTAGGGATGACGGCATTCTCTCTCATTTCCATGAATTCAATGAGAATTCGAGTGTGATGTACTATCTTGTTGTTTGTGTGGAAGTAATGTGATTATTTATCACGGAGTGTTGGATCCTTTTACGCATTTGTGATGTGTAGTTGTGTTGATGTGTTGTATGAAAAGGTTGGTTTGTAGTGAACTAGATTTCATAATGATGTCATTATAATTTGTGTAGAAATGTGTGTATTCCCATGTTATATGGTAGTTGATTGTATGTTGTAATTGTGCTCATCATAATTGTAATTCATGTGATATGTAATGATTCATGTCATGATTTAGGGACATATGGTGGGTATATGATCCCTATTGTACAATAATTGCACTTTGGGTGCAGCATGTGGTGATGTGGTGTGTTATAAACTGTGAATATAATGTATTTGATAAAATGTGTATTAGTATCATGTGTAAGACATTATGGTTAATGTGCGTGAACCTCCATTGTGTTAGTAATGTGCATATGTGTTATGTCGTGAACCTTACACTAACCGATCCTAAGGGAAATTGGTAAAAGTGTATGTTTGGAGTGAGGAATTATGTACCATGGGCTAGTAACTCAAGCCAACCTTTAGTTCCATAGATGATGACATGTGCTTCTTTCCTCTCTCCCTATGTGGTTGTTGTATGGATGCAACCTAAGTGTAGCTATGACTATGTTTAGCCTTGTCGAAGTGGTGGTGGGATGATTCAGATAGAGATGATGATAGTTGTACTATTGATATGTTATTTTTGAGTTGAGGCTCGATGTTCCGAGTGCCAAAACTCATTGAGTACCCCCTTGGTGGCTAGATAAGGCCACATAGTCATTGTAATGTGTTATTCTTATATATGTATTTTATTTGTAAATTGAACTTTTTATTTTATTTTTGCAAGGACCAACAATTTTCTTGATTGGTATGTTTTATATTTTGGCATTTCCTTTGTTTGTGGTACCAATATTCATATTTTTGCACTAAATATGGCTATTTGGCCATTTTTCTTGCTTGTATTTGTATCTTCTTTAAATTTATTTTTTTACATCCTTTCCCAACACTTGCACTTTGTTAGTTGGCATTTGAATGAAATTACTATACTGGTTCTATTGTCATGATGTGTGGAATAGGGTCATATGACGCACCATGGGAAGGTGGGACCTATGGACCCACTTCATTGTATGGGGGTACACCCAAAGGAGTTATAGATAACTAGCGGGTTTTGAACCATGAGTTATTATGTCACTTGGGTTAGGGGTGTCTAGACTCTATATGCTTAGGGCCATAGGGAAACCCGACCTCTTTAATGAGAGAAAAGGAAAAATTTATTTATTTATTATTACTTGAGGGAGGCATAAGAGATTTGTGTGTGTGTGTGTGTGTGTGATTGATGCTTCACGATGTATGTAGAGTTTTTATGATTTTTGGTTTTTGTGTTATTATGTATGTGTTACTAATGTTAGTTGGATATGTTTTGTGATGTTGTGGATATGGCATTGATGCCCTTTTTGAAACTATGTACTTAACCATTGTGTTGAGTTATGTTAAATTTTCATCTGTGGAATTGTGAAAATTTTAGGTTGTTGTAGTACACTTTTGTTCGAGTATTTTATGTTTGTCATAGATGTGTGAAAAGTATTATATTATGTGAACCGTACACTTGTTCCCTTCCATAATTTGGTTTGTCTCTTGTGGTGTGGTATCATCATGAAAGTATGTATGAGTATGCTTGTGAATTTTTAGTGTTGTGTATGACACTTTGGTAGGGTGTTTTGATAACATTTCATGTTGGGCACACACAAGAATGAATAAACTAAAAGTCTACAATAATGAAATTTTAAAGAAATTCAATTAGGAATAATGTAGATAGAAGGAGAGTAATTAAATAATGAATAAGTAGGAACTGCCAATCTTCTCGTAACTTTTTAAGTTAAAATTTTTGCCAAAATGTTTCTAAGGCTACCCTATGGTCATGCTTTAACCACTGGAATATTAACCAAAGGGTGTCCTTTCGACTTTATTTTTACTTGGTTGCTTACCACATTTACTTCCCTTAGTTTTATGTCACATCAAGGATGATACTTTCTTAAGGGGAGGAGAATGTAGTGCCCCATTTGATGTTTACCCAAGTTCTTTCTTTGGTGACCCTATTGCTAAGCATGGAATGGTTGTGTGTGCTCCCGTTGATCGTTAGTTGACTTTGACCTTATCATAGAGAAGGATTAGCATCCTTCCTCTCTGTCTTTCCTTCTCGTGTCGTGGTTGATGCCTCTAGTTGTGGGCCTCCGTAATGTCATTTATGATTATCCTATTAAAGGAAAATTGTGTTCTTGAATTCTATAGGTGGCTTGAATGATGATTTGGTGTTGTTAGGGCATGTCTAGTTAAAAGGAATATCCATATAATAATTATTATTATGAATTGTTGATCTTTGGTTATTATTATTATTTGTCAAGATTGACTATCGGTCATTATTAATATGGTTAATAATTACTTTAAGCTATAATAATAATAATAATAATAATAATAATAATATTTTAATTGCCAATCAGTGATTATTTCATTATTTTATTGTCGATTGTTATCAATATCATTATTAATTATCTTTAAGCTATTTTATTGTGTTATAGTTCAATCCCCGGACTAACCCGTGATTCGTGAAAAAGAGGAGTTTGTGTTGTTTGGGGTGCCATCGTTAGGAAGTAGTGTTCATGTTTATTACTTTATTGAAGACTCTAGCCATAAAATCCCACTTTCACCGACCGAACTGCATGCATGCCTTGCTTTAATTGTTAAATTAAGGGTGAACTTAATTTTTCTTCAACTGAATTTTTCTTCCACGTTTGATTATTAATGTGTCTTTCAAGGCGTGGAGGAGATGTTGGGCTCATGTTGTTTGTCTTGCTTGCTTGTTGGTGGATGGGAGTGGTTGAGCCCCTAGCACTGTTTTTAATGCATTTAATATTTCCCTCACCATATATCTTACTCCTTGCCGCCATTTTCCACACATTTTCTATGAGAGGACTATTTATTTATCATAAATTCCCAACAATAGCAGGCACTCTCATTAGTTTCCACTATTTTTTTTTTTTTTTTTTTTAATTTTGTTTTATTAAAATTTATCTTTGTCATCCATATACTATATTCTTTCTCTTATTGTATTTGTTTTTATCTATTCCATGTTGTATGTAGGAATAAAGATTTTGTTGAGTGCTTGAAGTGGATGCATAGTGGTAGAATATTGTGTCACCTATCATTTCAGACCTACTAGACTATTTCTTGTTGCCCATATGCCAAAGCAAGATATTGGCTACCCAAATTTGTGTTCCTGATTTTATTTATTAGTTGCTTTATAACTTTTTATAGTTTGTAATACAAAAATAATTCATGGATGCATCGGGATTGATTAGAATAATTCTTGCTTGGTGGAAGCTTGCTCTTAGCTTGTTTGTGGTCTCTAAAAGGCTTGAAAGAAGCCTGGTCACAGGTTTGGAGGAGGAAAAAAATTTGGTGTTTTTGGAGAAGGATTTGACCCCCAAACAAATGCATTTCTAGTTATCTAGACACCTACCATGGCCGCATATCTATTTCATGTTCCAAAACGTGGTTATTGTGCAATGTTTGGATGCTTTGTAAGAAACATGATAGTAAGTTTTGGTTTATTATTGTTGCTGCAATATCTTCCGGTGTGTATCTAACCTTTGGTAGCATTACAGGCATGATAATATCTACCCTTAAGACTCTTTTCCATCATTAACAATCCTGTGAAAAGAATCATGTTCTATTTTTCTGAAAAGGCTTTCGATTTAGTCTTTGTGGTGGTAGTTTAGTTGTTCTTATCTTGCTGATATTCTCTGTCATTCATTGTTTTGTTTTTGGTGATTTTGGAGTGTTGTAAATGTTTCCTTATTTGAAAATTTCCTTATTTCATTCCCTTCTTTAAAAAATAAAAATAATAATTGTTTTTATGAATCATTATTGATGTATGAAACCCAAAGCATGGCTATAACATATTGTTTCTATATTTTGCTTGAATAGATTAACAATATTCCTAATTAAAAAAATAGTCTTAGATATAAAAAAGGGAAAGATTTGTAAATACCGGTATATTAAGAAGAAAAATAAAATAAAATAACATCGTTAAACTCTTTCTTCGACTTTTAGAGATATCCTTTACTATTTTCCAGTTGCATGACAATTTTCATAGACGTCTTAATTCAAAATTGGTGAATAGAAACTAGAATTCAAAGTGTTTAATACATATGCGATATTTCCTAGAAAAGATGTTATATTGTTAGTGATAGGAAACCATCTTATTAGTGATAACGAGGACAAGTGGTTTGTATTGGAGGATTTTAAGCCTTAGATTTTGGTGTGTATCGGTCTTCACTATGTCTTAATGTTATTTGAGGTAAATAGAGGTAACGTCTAGTTATCAAATAATTTTAATGTAGAAATTTTATTTGAAAAAACTAAAATAAAAATCCTTACGCTCTTACTTTCATAGTTTTCCTTCAAAGCTTCATAGTATGGTTTAGTTTTCTAGAAATCTTATTTCATGTGTTGCCTTAGACGTTAATGATGAAAACCCTCTTGATAGGAAAGCAGAGAGATTATGTTAGGAAAATTATTCTTACTCAATTTAAGGTGAGAATAGCAGTTACTATTTGGAAACATGCATACTATGTCATTCGGCAATGCATAAGATGACCCTAGGTTATATATATATATATATGTGTGTGTGTGTGTGTGTGTGTGTGTGTGTGTGTGTGTGTGTGTGTGTGTGTGTGTGTGTGTGTGTGTGTGTGTGTGTGTGTGTGTGTGTGTGTGTGTGTGTGTGTGTGTGTGTGTGTGTCTATATATATATATATATATCTATGTATCTATGTATGTATGTATGTGTGTGTGTGTGTGTATATATATATATATATCTTGTTGAATTTAAAAGGGAAATAGAATCAAGTGAGTGAAGTTATGCTACTTAACACAACGATAAAAAAACATTTTGTGGCGGGAAAATGGTGTTACGTCTTATTAATTTGAAGTCATAGATTAAATTAAGATGACTATAATTCAAAAATACTAAGACGATTGCAATGGTTCTTTGGAGTAATAAACATGCATGACTTGGGTAGCTTTGAGGCTTTTTGTTATACTAGATTTGATAATTAATTGTTGGATACGTCAAGTAACTTAGAAACTAGACAATGACTATTATGACATGTTGTTAACCTTCATTACATTTATTGTTATTTGTAGAGTAACTTGTTACACAAGAACATTTTAATGATTGGATGAAGCATTAGATTTCAAAATTGTAAGCTAGAGTAATATACGAATGAAAACAAATTGCACTTGGTAGCTGTATTTGACTAATGAGGCTAGTTTCCCTATTTGATTGATTGGTAGTATATTGTAGTAGAAGCAATGTACTTACCTTAAAATATATGAATTTCTTCTTAGTTTGATGTTGAGGAAATTTTTACATCATTAATGAAGTTTTTCAGAATACAGAATTGGAACCATTTCATTAAATAGATGTTTTTTTCCTTTCATGGTATTGTTAATTATAGCTAAAAATAGAATTTCCAAAGTGCAGGTTTTATAATGCTCGGTTCTCTTGAACTCACCCATGCTAACAAATGTGTAGGTAGATTTCATGAGTAGGAAAGTAATAAAGGTGTGTAGAAAGTGGCTTCGGTTTTTCTTATGAAATGCTATTGTATGAATGCCTATGGTATTGTAAAACATTGGAATGGTAATTGTGGAGATAATTTAGAAGTCAATGCCTTAGAAGTTTGTAGTATCCTCATATAGGTTGTTGTTAATGATTGAAATTCAAAATTGTGAAATATTATGGTGAAAAGGTTGAATGAACTATGTTGTGACATGTGTATCTAATTGTTGTAATTGGAATTTTTGAAAGATAGTTTATCCTTAATTTGTGTAGTTTTTTTAACCATCTAATCTCGAATTAGAATACATAACTTCTAGTTACCTTAGGTAATTGTTATCTGAAATTTTCCCTAGAAAAATTGATCAAACATGACCCCGTGTAAGAAGAAATTAAAGAAAAAGCTCCGTCAAAAGATCTCACACTTCAAGTCCAATAAACATGTTGCAAATGGGTTATAAAATGGAGGAGCATGATTACGAAGGGAAGAAAAAAGTGTTAAAGAAACAAGAGGCGCAAAGAAGTCAAACATGACCTTGCTCGGGAAGAAGAATCAAAGGGTCGTTTTTTAGCGGAACAGCCTACATTTCAAATACCTATAGTTAGGTTGAAGGCGGACTAGGAAATGGAAAACCAGAGGCCCAAAG
Organism: Taxus wallichiana var. yunnanensis; assembly: GCA_018340775.1. NCBI lineage: Eukaryota > Viridiplantae > Streptophyta > Pinopsida > Cupressales > Taxaceae > Taxus > Taxus wallichiana. The sequence continues at coordinate 729,685,571 of CM031235.1, forward strand.
AATCGAACAACATCAAAAGAGTCCAGGTCACACAAAAGGAAGAATTTGAGGAAAGGCTCAAAGTCTTTAGGCTTTACGAACAAATTAAATCGGGCCAAATTGGCTAAGTATAGAAGAGACAACAGATGCTACCATATGTCTCAATAGCGCACCTCGAGGTAAGAGCCCCAAGTGGAGACTCAAACAAGCATGGAGCTTCCACGTGTCCCAAGGTCCAACAGAGTCAACAAAAGGAAAAGAGCAGACCAAAATAACTAAGTATAAAGGACCGGCAGAAGCCTCCGCATGTATAAAAACACACCTCCAAAGGTTAAATCGAAAAGTGAGACTCAAACAAGTTCCAACCCCCACATGTCTAGAGCCCCAAAAGTCACATCAGACATTGAAAAGTATTTTACTCAGTGGAAGGTGCCAAGTTTCTAAACGATGTTACTTCAAAGATAAATCCAAAGAGCAGAGACCCAAATTAGCGTGGGCTCGCTACTTAGTCCAAATTAAAAAAAAAGACAGAGTCAGGGGGTTGAATAGTTAGAGCAGAGGTAGGCCAGTTAAGAGAGCCAAGTGTCAGCGCGGCGTTGCTTCAAAAGTAAAATTTGGGGTGGGTTTCCAAACAAGCGCCAAACCCCCATGTGTCTAGGCTCGAATTTTTACCCCACCAAGTAAGGAGGCTTTGGCAAGATACTGAGGAGCCCAAGGAGCTTGTGGAAGTTGTCATGTGTCAGTATTGTGTGATTTCAAAAGCATAAGGAAGGATCCATATCTCCAAGATGTGTGAGGCTGCCATGTGGACCCTGTATGGATAGACTCTTTAAATATTGTGCTCCTATGACCCGAAACTTCAAATGGCCATATCTTTTGACTAGAAACTCATATTTGGGCGGGAGAAGACTTTTTGGAAATATCTCAACACCCTCTATGCCATGGAAACATAAAATATCATTCTTAAAATGATTTAGTAGGAAATAAATTGGAAAATGTCTTCTAGTCCATTAATGTAGAATCGATTTCTTAAACTACAAGACTACATTTAAATCTATCCGCTAGGCAAACTGTAATCGATGATTAGAGCAGATTTGAGAGGGGAATTGATTGATGGTGGTTGAGCTTTCAAAGAAAGATTCGATGCATATCTCAAGGTGGTTAAAGTAGGATTTGAATTCTTTCCTCCTCTCTCTCATTCTTCCTATATATAGTAATGTGGAGGCATATTCAAAAAGTTGTTCATTTTTCTCCTCTCCCCCTCTCTTTCTTCCTTAGGGTAGAATGTCGAGTCTAACGCTCCTCCCATGGATATATAATGGTTTTTTCATGCATCTTTCCCACGATGATGTACCGTGTAACATTTTGAAGCAATAAAATATTTTTCGTGATGCATCTTACCATCCTTGGCTTATTTTGTGGTCTTCTTACCTCCAATCATTATAGGGTATACTATGCATACTGTGATATTTGTTGTAGGTTCTAGAAGCTTTTCTTAATGGGTCTTGAAGTGGTGTCCCATGTGAAATCTATCTCTGGTCCATCATGCATTCTGTCCACCCTCTCCTCTGCTCACCTCTCTCTACTTCAAGTAGTAAGAACTTTGTTTCAACCACTTCCTTTTCTGTTGTATCATAGTTTACTATTGGATCTTTCACCCTCTCTCTCTCTATCCCCTTTTAATGGTTAGATTAGGATAGAATAGGTTATGCCTACACTGGAGTAGCTTGTGGCAGGTAGATTAGCAAGTAAGAACAAACTTTCTTCGAAGGTCCATCTCAAGTTTTGCAAGTCCCACAGCTTGAGAGATGGTCCCATGTTGTGTAATCACACTGAATGCCTCACTTCATATCTAGGGCCATTCGGGGTCTGTGATTCTGAACTAATTTTTGGGCATGCCCATGGGATAGGTCTGAAGCACCTTACCACTTAATCTTAGAAAGTTGGTGTGTTCCTATTAAGGTTCGTCCTTTTGAGGCACATGCAAGCACATCTAATGAATCCATCTGGTCAAAAACCTCATCTCTAAAGTTGCAAAACCTTTTCCATCCATTAAACTCATTTTCATCCATTTTCTTTTTTCATCTATTTCATTTTATCCCATTTCATGAAGTTGTACATCATGAATTCATTCCCTTCATGGAATTCTCACCCACAAAGCAGTGTAGTTCACCTCCAATGCATTTCCCAAATACTGCAAATCAACATTATAATTAGATCCAGGACCATTATGCTTACCCATATGAGCAGGTCATAGTTAGTTTTGCCATGGAGCTTATTAAGAATAATGGAACACATACAATGGTGACAACTATGTGGATAATGCTGATTTTCTGGAGAAGATCCAAAGAATGGAGCCTAGTATGGTGTAATCTAGGGGTGCAACATAGATGAAGACATTTGGGATTGGTTTTAGGACACCTTGTCCATGGGGAGGCCCTTTTTCAATACATTACAACCCTTAGGAGTAGATTAACTTCATGGTTGAAATGTTGCCTTAACTTACATAGTGGATTGAGGATATTGAGGCTTATGACTTGGACACAAGATAACCTTGTCAATGGGAAATTCCACCACCTCCTAGCTCTTCATTTTCTCCTTGTCAAACTTTATCATTTCAGCATGATCAAGAGTCAACCCCCTCATTTGCTACCCAAATTTTAATTTTTTTCTCCATCTTCTCGATCTCCCACCCCACCTCAATTCCTATACCCTTTTCCCTTCCAAACATCCATCCCCTCTAAACAAAAAAGAATTTCCACCTCCCTCCACACCACAAACAATTGCAAAGCTGGTTGAACCCCAACCTGCCACTCCTCTTGCCTTCCCAATTCCATATGGGGAAGATATTCCAAAGCCCAGTAAGGAGAACAACAAGAGGAGAAACCCAACAGAGAAAAAATGATAGAGGATCTGAAGAGTTGGGTTTCTAGATTTGGGTTTACAAAGATCCCCTTGATCATCAAGCCAATAGAGGAGGTCAAGGTTAAAGAGCTAGTGGTGGTTCAGGTTGATTTTACAATAGACAAGGAATAAAAAGAAGAAGAAGAATATTAGTAGTTTGTTTTCTCTCGAATACGGTGTCCCTTATGGAACTCTATCTCAAGAGAATGTTGATCTAATCCAAGTTTCACAACCAAAGGAAAGAGGAGGAACAATTAGCTCCAAGTCCCATTGAAGAGAAGCGGATGGGAGAGATCAAATCGGTGTTAAAGCCACTCAAAGAAGAAAGCATCATTGGATATTCTCGTGTTTTCATTTCAAGTTCCCGATCTGATTGATGAACCCATGATGGAGGGGGACCATACATTTCCAAAGGATCTAAGTGTGGAGCAGGATACAGAAGAACCTTTAGTTCTTCCTCCCACTTCATCCCCTTCAATCTCTAATGTTGAAGAGGAGTTTGAACTTTCAAACTTCATGTTGGAGGATGAAGGGAACCATGGTGAGCAAGTTTTAGGTCAGGAGGACACCATGGAGGAGTTCGAGCACATGTAATAGGACAACAAGGAGACATATTATCTATCTAACTTGGAGGATTGCTTTGATGGAGAATAGCACATGGAGATTACATAATTTGATCCTCCATCATCCACCTTCCAAGCACATGATTTTGTTTCCATGAAGGAGTACATTCAAGGACAACATCTTGCACTTAATAACTACTCTCTAAGACCAAGGTTGGAAGATATGAGTCTTTCATGTTCTTCACAAGAGAAGGAAGGGAAAAAGAAAGAGGATTTCATCATCTTTCTCACACCATCCACCCAAGAAGGTACACAAAAAGACTCCATTTTTAGAGTTAAATATTAGATCAGTGGGAATATTCAAGGGATCAGACCATGCCCAATCAGATACTTAGCTTCATTAGAGGCAAGGAAGAAGCCACAACCAGTCGTGCTTCCTTATAAGCATGAGGAAGAGCCTCAAAGTGCTAAGGGTCACCATCAAAACCTCTAGGAGTCCAATGCAAATCAGTTGAGGAGGTATTTTCCATTGATGTTGATACCTTGATGATTTGGGTGGAGGACTGACTTATTGTCAGTTTTTCACTCATCCAAGTAGCCATATTTAGTGACAAAACATTTACATGGCTGCCCCTTTTTAGAAAAGGAAGCTATTTCTCCCTTCCTGTGGCAGGCTTTGTTTAAGATTTTCTTTCTCTTTGGCTAGTGTAGGAGTAAGAGTATACTTTGTTTTCAATAGAATAAGTGCTTGGGCATACTCTACATGTATCATTTGAGGCATGTATGATTTTGTCTTTATATATGATATTTGTTTGCATTTCTCTAGAGCTACCAAGGTAAGGACCTTTGTATCCATGGCAGAAGACCCATAGTTTCATGTAACAGTTGATAATTTCAAAATAAAACAAATGCAAAGCAACTATAATTTTTTTGAGAAAATCTATTACTGGGATAGGTTCAGTCTCAGCAAGTGTAACCAATCGGGGAGTCCATTTCAGGAAAATATCTATACCAGGCTATCATTCATGACTCCATGCCCAATGGATTCTTCAAGGCCAACTTTCTCTTCATCTAGTAGGAATATGTCCTCGAGAGTCACCAAATTGTTATCTCAATTTTTCCCCCAGAAAAATTGATCAAACACCACCCCGTACAAGAATAAATCAAATAAACAGCTCACAAATGAGCCCATGCTTCAAATCTAATAAACAAAGTTACGATACAGTTCTAAAATGGAGAAGCATGATCGGGAGGGAAGAAAACAATGTCAAAGAAACCAAAGGCCTAAAGAAGTCAAACATGACCCTACACAGGAAGAATCAAAGGGTTGTTTCATTTGAATGGGCCTACATTTAAAATACTGATAGTCAGGTTGTAGGTAGACTCAAAAATGGAGAAACCAGAGGCCCAAAGAATAAAACAGTGTCAAAAGATTCTAGGGCGCACAAAAGGAAGAAGGCGAGGAAAGGCTCAAAGTCTTCGAGCTTTACGAACAATTTAAATTGGGCCCAATTGGCTAAGTATGGAAGAGACAACGGAAGCTGCCACATGTCTCAACAATGCACCTCAGAGGTAAGAGCCCTAGGTAGAGACTCAAATGAGCATGGAGCTTCCACATGTCCCAGGGTCTAATAGGGTCAACAAAAGGGATAGAGCGGGCCCAAATGACTAAGTATAGAGGACCAACGGAAGCCTCTGCATGTCCAAACAACACACCTCCAAAGGTTAAATCCAAAAGGGAGACTCAAACAAGCACCAATCCCCATGTGTCAAGAGCCCCAAAAGTTACACTAGCCATTGAAAAGTCTTCAACTTAGCGGAAGGTGCCAAGTGTCCAAATGACGCTACTTCAAAGATAAATCCAAAGAGCGGAGACCCAAATGAGTGTGGGCTCGCCACGTAGTCCAAATTAAAGAAAAGGGATAGAGTTGGGGAATTGAATAGTCAAAGCAGAGGTAGGCCAATGGAGGGAGCCAAGTGTCAGCATGGTGCTACTTCAAAAGTAAAATTTGGGGTGGGTTTCCAAACAAGCGCCAAGCCCCCACATGTCCAAGGTCGACTTTTAGCCTTGCCAAACAAGGACACTTTGGCAAAATACTAAAGATCCCAAGGAGCTAGCGGAAGCTGCCACATGTCATTCTGGTGTGATTTCAAGATCATAAGGAAGGATCCATATCTCCAAGATGCGCGAGGCTGCCACGTGGACCCTGTATGGACAGACTCTTTAAATATTGTGCTCTTGCGACCTAAAACTTCAAATGGCCATATATTTTTTCTTGAAACTCATATTTGGGTGTGAGAAAACTTTTTGGAAATATCTTGACACCCTCTATGCCATGGAAACATAAAGTATCATTCTTAATAGGATTTAATAGCTGAAAAATGGGAACACGTCTTCTAGAACATTAATGTAGAATCTGATTTCTTTTACTAGACTAGATTTAAATTGATCCGCTAGGGAACCAAAATTGAAATATTGTAGGTGTATTTTAGAGGGGCATTGATTGATGGTGGTTGATCTTTCAAAGTAGGATTCAATGCATATCTCAAGGTGGTTGAAGTGGGATTCAAATTCTTCCCTCCTCTCTCTCATTCTTCCTATATATCGTTATTAAGGGGCATATTGAAAGGGTTGGTTGTTGTTTCTCATTTCCCCCTCTCTCTTTCTTCCTTAGGGTAGAATGCATAGTTTAAGTCTCCTCCCATGGCTCGTAATGGTGTTTTCTTTCGCCTTACCCACTTGATGATATACTTGTGTAACATTTTAGAGCAATAAAATTTGTTTTGTGATGCATATGTCCATCCTTGGCTTATTTTGTTGTCTCTTCTCACCTCTTGTCATTGCAAGGTATAATGTGCATACTCTAATGTTTGTTGCAGGTTCTGGAAGTTGTGCTTAATGGGTCTTAAAGTGGTGTTCCATGTCAAATCTATCTCTGGTCGATGGTGCATTCTATCCACCCTCTCCTCCACTCACCTCTCTCCACTTCAGGTAATCTGATTTGTGATTCAACCACTTCCTTTTCTTGTGTATCATCACTTAGAGTAGGATATTTCACCCTCTCTCTCACTCTTTGTCCTCTAGAATGGTTATATAAGGATAGAATAGGTTTTTCCTGCACTGGAGTAGCTTGTGGTGGCTAGATTAGGAAGCAAGAACCAGCTTTCTCTGGAGGTCAATCTCAAGTTTTGTAATTCACATAGCTTGAGAGATGGTCCCACGTTTTGCAATCACACCAAATGCCCCACTTCACACCCAAGGCCGTTTTTGGGTGTTGTGATTCTACACTAACAGTAATGTGTCGTTTGGTAGAGTAATTTGTATTGAATCTAGTTATCATAAATATGATAATGGAAAATGTTCACTTGATATATAAACTGGAGTTAGTAAATCTTGCTAGATTTAGACAGTCATGAATGGTTTAAAATAACATCTTCAAATCATTTGAATTATACAACTACATATTTGATGTTGTAAACAAATGATGAAGTTAAGAGCCTTGAATAATTAAATGTCCTCCCAAAAATAAACAAGTTAATCATGTAAATGAAGCAACCTATTTCCACCCATTAATCATTTTACACTCAAGATTAACATTAACAAGGTAAGGGAAATCTTGTCAAAGAAAACATGAATTTTGGGTCCTCCTAACATGAGTCTCCTAGGAAAATTTAAGAATTTAAGCATACTTATAGCTAAAAATAAATAAATAAGTAAATATACCTTACTACACCTAGGGTAAACTATTCATCTTTATCCTTATTGTGATGAGTCATTAAACAATCCTAAGGTGAAACCAATGCTTAGAATTTGGAAGATATCAAGGTTATAGTAAGTAGGAGGAAATTGATTAAGAAATCTTTAAATCTATCTCACATGTTTTGAAAACATAATATGTATTCTTATATCAATCTCATCAAGTAAAGCCTAAGTGAAACCTTTAATAAGTCTTGATAGATTCTTAGCCCCAATAAAATCTTGGTCAATAGCTAATGAGATATTAAAGATGAATTCAATATGATCTTCTCCCTCTAACTTCTTCCAAAATGCCTTGTAACCTTCTCTTTTGTTGCTAAACATTTTATCCTTGCACAAGGAGGTTAGATTTATGAAACTAAATGGCACTTTCCCTCAACTAGAGCTTGCACTCAAATCAGCTTGTATAATGGAGGTAGGAAAAAATATTCAATAGCTTGAGTATGAATAAGTAACCTTGTGAGAAATGGAAAATGTTCTTTTAATCAAATGAATTAAGCAAGTTATTGACATATTATAGATGATCCTCTTTCTGAAAACTTGATCTTAAGCTAATTAGACTTTAGTATAAAAGAAAGGAGTTCCCCTTTGTAAGAATAATTACTTGAATCAAAACATGAATCTACTAGATTGTAAAGTTAGGTATTGAAAGACCTTTTTAGTAAATAAATAACCTTAAAATATTTTACACCATGGGATGTCCTTAACTATAACTATGTATTGTGGTTGGACTATTATGTTGTGCCTTGTCGAAGAGAAAAGTGAATTGTTCGTGATGGGTGTGGTATGTTTCCTTCTTGCCTATGTGGTCAATGTTGTGTCAATCTTATTGATAGTTGGTTGTAGTACTCTATGGTCACTTGTGTTGTCGTGTAAACTCCAAGTAAGTTAAAAAAATTACCTGAACTTTCCCATGTCTTTCGTGCGTGGGTTTTGTGGGTGTTACAGAGAGTTCCCGTAGAATAAATTCATAGGATCTAAAAGGCTTGCCAATAATGTCATCTTAAATAGATATTTTATCTAAGCTAAGGTTAATCAGTCAAGTGAAAGCTCGTTCCATGATGTAGGTCATCAAATCATTCATTTCCTCCAATAAAATAACATAAATGATTCCATATTTCTACAAAACATGCAAGGCACTATAATAAATAAAAATGTGTGGGTCTATTTTCTCGCTTAACTTTTATTTTGTTGTTAAATATGAGTTACTAGGAATAGAATTTGACATTATTTGTGGCTCTCAAATAAAAATTTACTGATGGTTTAGCTCTTTCAGTAAGTTTAAATTTTTGTAAATTTCACAGATTTTTGTATAATTTTTCATACCTATACGAAAATAAACAACTTAAAAATATATATGGTTTCTTTAAAAAATATCTTCTTTTAATGAGAGAATTGAGCAAGATCTTCAAAGGTGTGGAATGGAATTGTATGAGAAAGGTGTAGAAACAAATAGCAAGCAAGTAATTGGAGAGAAGGTTTACATTCTTTCTTCTTTTCATACTTATTGTAATCTGTAATTGTCTTTATTAGACCAATAAAAGTGGGAAGAAATAGCAGATTGCCCTTCCCGACTAGTTTTCCTCCATTGATGTTTCCAAGATAAAAATTTTGGTGTTTAAGTTTGAATTATTTCCTTCTTTATAGTTTCCTTTCTATAGCACTAGATAATCATTACATTTCAAGAAAATCTATCTTTTTCCAAAGTTGAAAGTAGAACAACATAGCTGTGTGATTTGTAGAGTTCACAAGTAGAAGTTTACGATCACTACTTTAGGGCTCCATATAAAAATTAACTAAAGAGACATGTGGAGGCTTCCCGCTGCCTCCTCTCTATACTTATACTTATCAAGAAAATTTCTAAGGCTTGGGACATGTGGTGAGCTCGTGTTTGTTTGGGGTGTCCACTTTTAGGCTCCATATCAAAAATGCACTTAAGAGACACATGGAGGTTTCTGCTCGCTCCTTTTTTGTACTAAGACTTGTTCAATGGATGAGGTAAATTTCTTGGGCCCAAGGCATGTGGAGAGCCTACGCTCATTTGAGGTCTCACCTCTAAAGTTCATCTTTGAAGTTGCGCCAAAAAAAACACGTGGAATATTCCCTAGGCCCTCCCATACTCTAATTTTTTAGCAACCGATGCAATCGTCTAGGGTCCCGAACACGTAGAAGGCCCACATTCATTTGGGAACCTGCCTCTTGACTTCATCTTTGCAGTTGCACCAAGGAAGCATGTGGAGGATTTTGTTGACTCCTCTTTACACTTGGATGACTCAAACTCACAGTGCATGAATGTAGGCATCCATGCGAGGGCACTCATTTCTCAAGGTGTATTCTTGAGGGTCAAAATTTTTCTTGTCGACCTAGCCATATGGATCCTCTTGAAAATGATTAAAAGGGGATTTCACGCATGACGTAATAAAATAATGATTAAGAATACTCATGAAAAAAATTATTATATGGCTTCCTACCATAGTTGAGGGTTTGAGAAATGTGATCGAGTTCATGATTTATCCACCGACAGATTTGGATGTAAATTTGTTAAACATCACTTTGTAAGACAAATTTGTAACAAGCAAAGGATTCTTCAAATATTCTTTTTTTTGGGGGAAAATTTGGGATGAGTGAGAGAGTGAATTGTATAAATGCAATGAGAATACTCTTGTAAATGGTCGGGTTTTAATTTTTACGAGAAACTTTGAGAAATCCCATCTTCCTAATAGACCATCCGAGAAACCCGTTAATTTCTTGTGTTTTATATTTTAATCACGCCAAGATGGTTACAATTGTACAACCATTAACAAGCTCGAGATTGTTCAAGAAAGTTTCCCCTGCTGATGAATGTGATAAATATCGAATTAATCTATGTTGCTATTAGGAAAAATTGTGTTTGCTTTTATTTCGAATGTATTTCCAATAGTTTTTCTTGTTCCTATTACAATCTTATATTAAAATCTCTCTGAATCACACAAGATATCATCCATGTGTTACTATTTTGGCATTTTCAACTTCATTATGGGAAGAGCTTTCATGTGGTAATGAAATAAACAATTTAAAATCCTTTTAGTTCTACCATGTTGATAAATATTGTTTGTAACCCTATGAGTGTACCTTAGGCATGATGGACCAGGGGTTGTTAATGTTTAATTGAGTCTTTAGATAGAGCATTCGTGTTGAATTCTTAAAGATTGTATGAAACCGTATAGATCTGGGCTTCCATTGATGCACACCTTCTAGTTGAACGAATATTTTGGCTATTTTGAAGCATTATGTTTGTTAGTTTTCCAATTTGTTTTAAAGGTTATCAAAGATCCGGTGAAATCAAATTCTTCTTGTTAATTCCCCTCCAAAAATTTTAAATAACCATGAATCCTACCTTATGTACCTCTTTGTGTTGTGTATCCATAAATGAACACATTCTTCTACCTAAATATATAAGCAAGCAAGTTTTAAGCATCTTTAGTAACATGAACCTTTTTCAGAAAATATCTCCATTCTTTAGAAGTGACAACTCGTGAGAGTTAAATTGTGGTGTATTGATCATATTTTGTCAAGGTTCCCTTAAAAATTGTGCAAAGAAGGATCTCTTCATGTCCTTCACCAACAGAGGTTAAAAATGGGTCCTCTCACCCCGATTAAAAGGCAAGACCTAAAGTAGTGAGGATAAATCAAATCCTTAATGAAGGTGCTATCCATTTCTCCAAAGCCTGAGTGAAAAAGAGTCACCTAAATCCCTCCCGGCTATAAAATTAATTATACCATGATTTTTCTCTGTCTCTAAGTATATTTTTAAATCGTGATGCACTTGGCTTCCAAGAGAGAATCAATTTGGATATCAACATAATAGATTAATGGTATTCCTAATTTAAAAAGAAAACATTAGTCTTGTATATAAGCAAAGGTCAAGATTTGTAAATACCGGTATATCAAGAAGAAAAATAAAATAAAATAACATCATTAAACTCTTTCTTCAACTTTGAGAGATATCCTTTACTATTGGCTAGTTGTGTAATGATTTTCATAGATGTCTTAATAAGATATTGGTGAATAGAAACTGGAATACAGAGTGTTTAATATAAATGTGATAGTGCCTAGGAAATATGTTATATTATTGGTGATAGGAAACCATCTTATTAGTGATGATGAGGACAAGTGGTTTGTATAGGGGGTTTTAAGCCTTAGTTTATGATGTGTATCAATCTTAGTGTTATTTGAGGTAACTAGAGGTATAATGTGGTTATCAAATCATTTTAAGGTAGAAATTTTATTTATAAAAAAATTAAAACAATCCTTACACTCTTACTTTCGTAGTTTTCCTTCAAAGCTTCATAGTATGGTTTAGTTTTCCAGGAAAATGATTTCATGCATTCCCTTAGATGTTAATGATGAAAACCCTCTTGATAGGAAAGAAAAGATATTAAGTTAAGAAAATTATTCTTACTCGCTTTAAGGAAGTAATAAGAGCATTATTAGGAAACATGCATACTATGTCTGTTGGTAAATGCATAAGATGACCCTAGGTTTTATATATATCTTATTGAATTTAAAAGGGAAAAAGAATCAATCGAGTGAAGTTACACTAGTTAACACAACAAAAAAACATCTTGTGGTGGGAAAATGGTGTTCCGTCTTATTAATTTGAAGTCATAGATTAAATTAATATTATTATAATTCAAAAATACTAAGATGATTGCAATGGTTGTTTGGAGTACTAATTTTCATGCATGACTTGGGTAGCTTTGAGGCTTTTTGTTATACTAGATTTGATAATTAATTATTGGATACATCAAGTAACTTAGAAACTAGATAATGACTGTTGTGGCATGTTGTTAACATTCATTACATTTATTGTTATTTGCAGAGTAACTTTGTAGGCAAGGAAATTTTGATGATTGGATGAAGTATTAGATTTCAAACTTGTAAGCTAGAGTATTATACGATTGAAAAGTAATCGCACTTGACAACCTGGTATTTGACTCATGAGGCTAGTTTCCCTATTTGATTGATTGGTACTATATCAGTAGAAGAAATGCTCTTAACTCGAAATATATGACTTTCTTTTTTTTTGACGTGAAGAAATTTTTACATGAGTAATGAAGTTGTTAGGAATATAGAATTGGAAGCATTTCATTAAATAGATGATTTTTTTCCTTTCATGGTATCGTTAATTATAGCTAACAAATAGAAGTTCCAAGGTGTAGGTTTTATCATGCTCAGTTCTCGCAAACTAACCCATGCTAACAAATGTGCAAGTGGATTTTGTGACTAGGAAAGAAAGAAAGGTGCGTAGAAACTAGATTTGATTTTACTTATGAAATTCTATAGTATGAATGCTTATTGTGTTGTAAAACATTAGAATGGTAATTGTGGAGATAATTTAGAATTCAATGCCTCAGAAGTTTGTATTATCATCATGTAGGTTGTTGTTAATGATTGATCAAAATTGTGAAATATTATGGTGAATAAGGTTGAATGAACTACATTAAGAAATGTGTATCTAATTGTTGTAATTGTACTTTTCGAAAGATAGTTTATCCTTGATTTGTCCACTTTTGTTTTAACTATCTAATCTTGAATTAGAATACATAACTTCTAGTTACCTTAGGTCATGTGTCATTTGGTAGAGTACTTTCTATCGAATCTAGTTATCATAAATAAGACAATGGAAAACCTTCACTAGAGATATAACTCTGGAGTAAGTGAATCCTTCTAGGTTTACACAGGTCATGAATAATTTAAAATAACATCTTGAAATGATATGAAGTATATAATTATATATCCGATGTTGTAAACAAATGACGAAGTTAACAACCTTGATTAATTAAATGTCCTCCTAACAAATGATCGCGTTAATCAAGTTAATGAAGCAACCTCTTTGCACCCATTAATGGGTTCACACTGAATATTAACATTGACAAGGTAAGGGAAATCTTCTCAAAGGAAACATGAATTTCAGGTCCCCTAACATGAGTATCCTAGGAAAAGTTAAGAATTTTAGCATACTTATCGCTAATAAATAAATAAATATACCTTGTTAACCCCAGGATAAAATAATCATCTTTATCCTTATTGTGGTGAGTCATTAAACGATCTTAATGTGAAACCAATTATTAGACTTTGGAAGATAAAAAGGTTATAGTAAGTAGGAGGAAATTGATTAAGAAACCTTTAAATCTATCTTGCCTATTTTGAAAGCCTAAGTGAAACCTTTAATCATTCTAGATATATTCTTAGCCCCGATAAAATCCTTGTTAATAATGTTTAGATCTTAAAGATGAATCGAATTTGATCTTCTCCCTCTAACTTCTTCCAAAGTTTCTTGTAACCTTCTCTTTTGTCACTACATGTTTGATCCTTGCATAGGAGGTTAGAGTTCTGAAACTTAATGGTAATTAACCCTCATTTTGATCTTACACTCTTCACCTTGTGCAATGGATTGAGGAAACAAGATTCAGTAGCTTGAGGATGAATAAGTAACCTTGTGAGAAATGGAGAATGTTCTTTTTAATCAAACAAATTAGGAAGTTATTGACATATTATAGATTATCCTCATCCTGAAAACTTGATCTTAAGATAATTAGACTTTAGTATAAAAGAAAGGAATTCCACTTTGTAAGAAGAATTTCTTGAATCAAAACATGAATCTTCTAGATCGTAAAGTCAAGTCACCTTGAATTGGTCATGATGGGTGTGGTATTTTTCCTTGTTTCCTATGTGGTCAACGTGGTGTCAAGATTATTGATAGTTGGTTATAGTCCTTTCGGTCACCCGTGTTGTAGTGTAAAATCCAAATAAGTAAAAAAAAATTTACCCGACCTTTCCCATGTCTTTTGTGCGTGTGTTTTGTGGGTGTTCCACAGAGTGCCTATAGAATCAACTCACATGATCTACAAGGCTTACCAATAATGTCATCTTGAATAGATATTTTATTTAAGATAACGTGAATCACCAAGTCGGATCTCATCCCATGATGTAGGTCATGAAATCCTTTATTTCCTCCAATCAAAAACATAAACACTTCCATATTTCTACAAAACATGCAAGGAACTGCAACAAAAATAAAAATGCATGGATCTATTTTCACACTCAACTTTTATTTTGTTGTTAAATACATGTTACTGTGCCTAGAATTTGACATTATTTGTGGTTGTCAAATCAAAATTTGCTGACGGTTTAGCTCCTTCAAGTAGTCTAAATTTTAGTGATTTTCATAGATTTTTCTATAATTTTTTCATACCTATACGAAAATGAACCACTTTAACATATATACGGTTTCTTTAAAAAATTATTTTGGAATATATGGATAAAATAAAAAAACATGGCCTATAGCCTTTCAATTTCAAGACCTACATGTTACAAATGACTTACCATTTTGATCTCACATTTACTCTTTATTAAGTGAAGGGGAATTTCTGCATGATAACTGCATCATTTGGATTCCTAATTATTTGAAGGTTTGTGTTAAAATAGTTAGGTTGTATGTCCTCTGGATCAATCATGAAACGTTTAGCTATGTACTCTTCCACTCATACTAATATAAAATGTTTTCTATCATATGACATAATCATATTCTCTCATATATTCTCGCTCCATGTATACATTTAGTAACATACTCATACTTCTTTTAGTCAAATTTTTATATAAGAAATCTCTTTATTACATAGATGATTATATTATTATTGTATTTTTAGAAATTGTGTATTTTTAATGTGTTTAATATCATTTTTTATATTATTTATACATTTATTTCACATCTCAAACAATATTATTTTTTATATTATTAATAAAATATATTTGAAATATTTTATTTATACTTAATTATTTTGTATATATATTAGTATAGTTTATATATAAATGTATAGGAAAAATGATAGTGATACATAAAATATATAATTCACTTGTTACAGCTATTTTGAATATTTTCAATTATTTTATAGTTAAAATCATGAAGAATTTTTAAACGACCCTCAAATTTAACTCCTAAACCTCAAATTTATCTTTGTTTGCATGGCAGATTTAACCCATAATGCCATTGGTTTTGGGATGATAGTTAGCAAGAGGTCTATTTAACACATTTCACGTAATGTCCCTTTTAATTAATTATGTGAGGGTAGAACTATGAACTCACTCCGACTATCTAGTTATTGCTAAGTTTACACATTAGCTTTTTTTCTAGCTCTAGTCTTACAAAGGTAGCTAGAGGGATGGGCATGGAAGCACCGACCAAAGGAGCAATTTCCAAATACGTTCATGAAATTGAGTGTACGATGCTGAATATATTGTTATTGCACCCAAATTCTTTTAATCCTATGGATCACAATCCTGCACACCCATGTTTTCTTCATGGCCCTCAGCTTTGTTTGCTACCATTAAGAACTTAGGCACATTCAATTGCATCTATGCATAACTCAAGAGCCATACATATTATATCAGCGTAAATGTTGATAGAATTACATAGACTATTGGCTTTCGAATGTTGAGAATCATAGTTTTGAACAAAAGTCATCAGATCCAAAGCTTGCTAACAAGGTTCAACACCTTTTGCTAAGCGACCAATCCCCCTATAAAAAGGAAAATTAATTATGGTTGTATTGAGTATAGAGAGAGTTGTCATCCTCATGTGATTTTCATCTAGAACTGATAAATTTTTTTGAAACATATTCGAACCGATCAAGATGACCTATAAACTTTTCGCTGCCATCAAAATCCTAATAATGAGATCATATCACATGTCAAAGGGGAGATTTCAAAATAAGTTCACAACATTCCCATAATGTCCTTTTTCATTAATTATGTGAGGGTTAAACTGTGAACTCACTAGAACTATCCAATTTCTCCTAAATTTACACGTTAACTTGTTTGTTAGGTTCAATCTTACAGGGGCTACTTAGAGGGATTGTAACGCCCACTAATTCACAACACAAAGACCAACATAGCAAAGTACATGATAATTGTTTTTGACTTGTTTGATGTACAGAACGACACAACAGGTGGTCACAAAGGTTACGGCTAACTCTTCAAATAGCTTGACTCAACGATGACCTTATGGCCAACACGGAAACAACTAACACCCATCAAGGACAGTTCACTTTACTCTTTGACAAGGCACCATGAAACAACTCAACCACAATATACAGTCACAGTTGGATACACTCCATGGTTTACAATCCCTTAAGGTTATGCATTTACCAAAAATGTTTTTTTCAAGACCTACCTTAACAATCTACAAGATTCATGTTTGGTTCGAGCATTCTTCTCACAAAGGTGAACTTATTACTTTGGTAATCTAGACTAACTAGCTGAAGCACAAGATTTTTGAAAGAGGTTCAACTAAATATTGACAAAGCTAAAAAAAATTGTTTGACCAAAAGGGACACCTTTCATCTCTCACCAAGTTGCATAAACATGCCCGAGCTGAAAATATTGATTCGACCTCCATTGCACAAGCGATGAGCATAAGCTCTAACTAAAGTGGATTTCCATTACAATAGTTATCAAAACATCCTACAAAACACCAAGAGAGAGAAATTCATCCTTAGTGCAAATAGATTATCTTCTTGTGGGGTGTGTGGAAGAAATTTCCCAAGCGCAGAAGATAGGCGCGGAAAGAACTTTTCTTCCGGGTGTGGAAGAAACACTTTTTCTCCTAAGCGTGAAAGAGACTCTTTTTCCTCCTAGTCCACAAGATGGGCATTGAAGATACTCATTCTCTCACAGCACACAAGACAAGTGAGAAGAGACTCCTTTTTCTCATGGGTGGGAAAGATGGGTGAGCAAGAGGCTTTTCCCTTCGTGAACTTCATAAGGCCATAACTTTTTATAGGGAACTCTGTTTTCAGCAAAAGAAGACTTCTCGGAAATATCTCGACATCTTCTTTGCACAACAATCTCACGAATTTAATTTGGATAAAGTTTTAAGAGTAATTTTGAGAAAATTCTCTCGAAGTCTTATAAAATGACAACTCATGACATTCGACTTATAAAATTTTGTTCAATTTGACTTCCTCCTTTCTCAACATGCCAAAAAAACGTAGAGGATTGATCTCAAAGGAATTTAGGATGGATTTCCAATTATAATTTTGTTGATTTAAGATCAATTCGAAATTTCTCAATTTTGATAGCGAAACGACTGCAATTTTTCCTTTGTTCGATTTGAAAGGATCCTTAACCATTTCTTAAGTGGTTTAGTTTTTGGGGGTTCCATAATCATATTAATTTCAATTCAATGTTTCATTTTATTTTTCATTATTACAGGGTCGTTTCTGTGCATTTTAAATTAAATATTTCCCAGCTTTGAAAAATTATCTAACAGAGTTCTACAAGTTCAATTTCAATTTGATCCATTTACATTTACCAACATAAATTTATGAATTCATTCTAATCCAATCACTACAATATTTTGTTTCCTTCAAATCATGTATTCCAAAGGAAAAGAGTAATATATTCTCTTCATATGTATTCCCTTTTCAATTTTCCAAATAGAGATTTCAAATACATTGGAAACCCGATTTCTAATAAAGATAATATCATCTTAATAGAACTAAATAACTTCTATTGACTTGGATGATTCTTTTACAAATTTATTTTCCATTGATCAAATACAACTTACAAGATAAAAATCTTTCTTTTCTTTCATCCAAAAATAGAAAATAGAGTACATCTCTTTCACATTTCGAATTACAACTTTCATAACCAATACAAAACATATTTCCATCACAAAAAAACTACAAGGTCATCCAATTCGAAGTGGGAAAGGGTTACAATAAATAATGATCCCAACAAGGACTAACAAAACTATCTTTTTCTCTGTTCCAAGACAGAACATGAAGATTCTCCATCTTTTTCAATTTTGATCACAACAAAAGCAGGGGAAAGGCAACGCTCTCCACCCAACGAAGACATCTAATGAAAGGAGAAGCCATCCTTCTTCATTGGCCCCCAAACCCCAACCATAATGCAATAAGATATGTGTTTCAACACATGGCAACAACAGACTTCCACAACACAAAGACAATATTTCAACATGCACATTTCATATTAAAACATAGTCCAAAAAAAAAAATAACAGCTTTTACAACCACCCGAAAGACAACAAACAAAATTCAGACCTCTTCATGTAAGCCAAAGGAGCTGGAAACTATGGGGGATGCTACTTATGTCTCCCAAAGGGGAAATGGGTATCACCACCTGAGAACAAACTACCAAAATATAATATTTCAAATCCTTGACATGCCCTTATGCCTCCCCCAAGTACCCCTTATTCCTCACATTTCCTTATACCTCCCCAACCTCTTATGGCACCCCATAATGAGTAAAGAAATGCAAGCTATTTATTTGTAAGGTGGAACCCAAATCCCAACTCCCTCCACACTTATACCTCCCAAAAACACTTATGCCTCCCACAAAATAAACCCCATAGCCTTCTCCTACACCATTCCTAGGCCATCTACCCAACATCCCACAAACAATAACAAACATACAAGTATTTACATATTCATAAAAGGGAAAATAAGAGCATTTCCAAGAGCCAAGATCTTACCTCTCCATGATGGAGTTTGTTCCAAGTTCAAAACAACAAGCTTTCCAATGTAAAATAGTCCAAGAGATCAACAATCTACAAGCATGCAACAATCTCCAATCTTCTCCAAAAGCAAGAGCTCTCCAAAACCCCAAAATAAGTCTCCCAAAATGAAGTGATAAAAGTGGAGCAACCCAAAACCAAGCTAAAGAATTCCAATTTATAGAAGAGGGAAGGGAAGAGGATGAGGTGGATCCAAGTGGGATGCCACATCACACATCCTCAACTCCAAGCATAAAAGTAAACTTCATTCTCCAATGCATAATCAATAGGTGGGTGAATAATATGATAATTTTACTTACACACTCAAACAAGTCCACACCCCATAAGGATTGAAATTAATACAGTAAAGAAAAGTGCAATAAAAACATTCAACTTGACTTACAAAAATGAATAAAGAGGGGTTAAATTTAATTCTTCAACCATTTCTAAGGTTGGTATAGAAATTTAAGAGGCATGAGAAAAGTTTAACTTGTCCCACAAGTCTTAAAAATCAGCCTCCAAGGACAATTTAAAATTTCAAAGAAGATGGAGTGTTTCATACTCCAAAATCAACTTACACATTTCTTACACATCACTTATACATTTCTTACAACACTTTAATTTTAGGCCAACAACTCTAATAATTACTTTCTTATGACCCAATTTGATTAATTAATTTTTATTAATATGATTACTCACCTTAATTAACACACCATTTAATAAATAAGGAAACAGTGTCAAAGCACCGCAAAATAAACACATGCAACATTAAACCAAGGAAAATAAATAAAAGAAATATAAAACCCTTGGTCACATTTGAAGGTGATCCCCCATGGGAATCCCTCGACAACAATCAAACACACACAAACAAATAAAGTTGTCATGGTGACCTTGTTGAATTCATGTAGAATTCAAATGTGGTTGGTCTCCAATCCACCGATGTGTGTTGTGATATTTTAAGCTGAAAAACAAAAATACCTCCTTCGGCCTCATGGATGCATCGAATATCCAAATGAATATAATATACTTCCAAATTCATCAATATATATGTGAATCACAACAATCATCAAGTCAATCAATAATGTAACTTAAATTGTCATCAACAACTATCATCATCATCAATTTTAATTCAATTTTCATTTTCTAGGTCTACTTAACATATCCTAATATCACATGTCCGAACAACATCTATCATGTAACCATGTCGACAAGATATCAAAATCAATATATAAAATATCTCTAATAATCATCATGCATCATATATGAATCGAGCCAACAATAATCCATGTTCTAACATCTACTCATCATACTAAATCAAAACTACAACAATGTCTTGATCAAGATCAAAAGGTGTCAAAGGGAAGTGGGCACTACAGGATGGGATGATATCTAATCACACGCCAAAGGGGAGATTTCAAAATAACTTCATGACATATAGTATATGACATTGAATATATTGTTATTGCATAGAAATCCTTTGAATTCTGTGGATCACAATCTTGCACACCCATGTTTTCTTTTTGGCTCTTACCTCTTTTTGGCTACCATTAAGAGATTGCGCACATTCAGTTGTGTCTTTGCATCTCCAAGAATTTTTTTGATGGCTTACCGAGCCATATTTTTGTCTATCGCATGTATATATGAATCAAGTAACTTGTTTAGAGAATCAAGAAATTTCTTGTGTAGTTTTTGGAGCCTTTTGAAATCATTGTTAGAAGCCATACATATTATATTAGTCTAAATATTGATAGAATTAAATAGATTAATGGCTTTGACATGTTGAGAATCACAATATTCAACAAACTTCTTCAGATCTAAAGCTTGATGACAAAATTTAATACCTTTTAGTAGGCAACCGATCGCTCGTGAAAATTAAAAAGTTTTATGATTGTATTGACCAAGGAAATTGTTGTCATCCTCATGCAGTTTTCATCTAGAATTGGGAAATGTTCTACAACATCCTACAACTGTTCAAGATGACCTATAAACTTTCCAAAGACCTTCAAAATCCTAATAATGAGATCTAATTAGTCTGATTAGACCCTTGCAGTTGTAACCTTTCTTTTTGTTCTTTTCAACCGAATATTTTTTTGCTTCTTGAATTCCTCAATAGAAACCCATAAATTTTCCAGATTTCCTCATTGGTGACTATTGACATTTAAGATGTCGAATGCTAGGGCCTTACATTCATAATCATTTCAATACTACAATGCCTACAGAACCTTCGTATCTACCAAATATTTTCTTTTGACAAGTGTTCCACGTTAGCTCTTACAACATATGTTCCGATGCGTAAATTTTAAGAACAAATACTGCTTCACCTGTAAATATTCTTACAAATTTAAAGCCATAACTTCTCCCTCCTCACACACTCTTCCTTCCTCCTCTTCTCGTCTTATGTTCTTCTACTGCTGTAATTTTCATCTTCTACCACAAACTTTCAGTTCCTTGTATTTGCGCACTTTACTCGTGTCCAAACAATCATTGCCTCTCCTATCAACGAATCCATTACACCTTGATAGGAAATTAAGAGTAGCCGAACAACTTCCTACGCTAATCTTTGAGGAGAGATATTATAGAAAACTTTCAACATAGTAAAATAGTTACAAAAATATCAGCAACATATTCATAACAAAACACAAACACCAAATATACGTGGGGAAAATCCTTTTGGATAAAAAACCCCACACTCCAAAATCCCACTCAATGTATTTCAAATCTAATAACAAGATTACATACACTTGTAGAGCAAGTTTCTTACAGGAGTTTCACTAGAAACAATTCTAGGAGAATTAAAACTCACTTCTTCAATTACTTCTCCAAGCCTTCAATTTATAGACCTCTAGTTATATAGGAAACCATATATGGTTTACAAAACCATGTGCCAAACCTCTCATGAGGTGGATAGCATTAAAGAGCGATATTCCGGTCTAAAATTAGGCTCCCACGTCCACAATATTCTCCCCTATTTTTGACCCTTACAGATGTCATAAAATATGTCATAATATCTCTAAAAATAGTCCTTCCATGATATACTATCATATGGGAATCTTTTGACAACTCCTATTTCTATTTTTAGAGCCTAGACAATTTGAAATGGTTGTAGAAAAATCTTAAATGAATAAACCAAACAAGGTTGAGACACCTCATTTCCAACAATCTCCCACTTTTTGAATACCTTACTTGCAAGGGCCAAGGAAAGATACCATCATGGATCAAATTCTAGGGGCCGATAGGACCATAGACTCGTAAATACCACCTGAATTTCATTATGCTCACGGGCTTAGTTAATGCATCTGCAACATTCACAATTATCTCTACCTTTTCTAGCTTCACCCTTCCATCCTTGACCATATCTCTCACGAAGTGATACTGAACATCAATGTGTTTGGTCCTGGCATGAAAAGTCAGGTTCTTCACAAGGTAGATTGCGTTATGACTGTCATAGTATATTATAACTACACCCTGTTTTAATCCAATATGTGAACACAAACGCTTCAGCCAAATGGCTTCTTTACAAGCATGAGTAGCTGCCATGTACTGTATCTCAATAGTGGACAAAGCGCCCATATCCTGTCACTTGCTCATCCAACTAATTGCACCACCATTAAGAGTAAACACATATGCACTGGTGGATCTTCTATTATCGACATCACCAGCCCAATCTAAATCCACAAAACCATGAATAAGTAGGAAATTTTGATCTCCTCTTCCATGAAAACATATAGAGTACTCTGATGTACCCCACAAATATCTGAAGACCCTCTTAACTGCATCCCAATTCAATCTTATAGGATTAGACATAAAATGAGAAAGAACTCCAACTGCTTGGGCAATGCCTGGTTTCTCTGACTACATAGCATACATTAAGCTTCCAACTGCACTCTGGTAAGGAACTCTACACATTTCTTCCATCTCCGATGGGGATGATGGACATTGTGAAATGGATAGATTCGTTCCCAAAGTAATAGGAACACAAAGTGGTTTACAATATTGCATGTTGAACCTTTGCAAAATAAAAAAACATACTTACTCTTATCAGCAAGCCATAGCTTTTGTTCTCACGATCTCTTCTAATCTCCATCCCAAGTATGTGTTTTTTGCTGCACCAAGATCTTTCATTTAAAATTTCGTAGAGAGCTAAGATTTCAATTCTTTCACCATGTAGTGCTCTGGGCCGTGTCATTTAGATTTCTTCCTCCAAATCACCATAAAGGAAAGAAGTTTTCACATCCATTTGTTCAACCTCTAGGTCATAACCTATTGTAATAGATAATAAAAACCGAATGGGTGCCATTTTAGAAACATGAGAGAATATCTCACCATAATCAATCCCCTCAAGTTGAGAGTAACCCTTCGCAACCAACCGTGCTTTACACTTTTCAACATTTCCATCTGAACCAATATTTTTCTTAAACACCCATTTACATCCAACAGGTTTCTGACCTTCAGGCAATGGTACAAGGTCCCATGTATCATTCTTTCTAAGGTTTTTCATCTCTTCATCCATGGCTATTTACCAAGACTTTACATCATTCATACCCAAATCCTCTTGTACAGATCTCGGTTCATCACTTTGTTAGTAGTCAAATAAAATATACACTTCCAATAATCGGAGAATACCCATACCTTTCGGTGGTTGCCTTTACCTTGTAGACTTTTGAACAAGCTGAGGTGGAGAATCTTCCACTTCTTCCTCTTCTTCATCCTCTTCTGAAGATTCAGAGCTTGGTGAGCTCTCCACAACTTCTTGTCTATTTTGGGGTCTCGATTCAAATTTCTTAGGTGTAGAAGGAAGTTAAACCACATCCTTTTCTTGTTCATTTTCTTTATGTTGTTCTCGCTGAAAATTAACAGAGAAGATTTAATCTCTCTAAAAATAACACTTCTAGAGTATATTACCTTTTGCAACAGGATCCCAAAGCTTGTATCCTTTCACACCATATCCACATCCGATGAAGATACATTTGACAACCTTAGAATCCAACTTTGTTCTCTTCTCCTTATGCACATGTGCATATGCCTCACAACCAAAAACTCTCAGATGTCTAATTGAAGGATTTTTCCCCACCATGCCTCCATTGGCATTTTATCAACAAGCGTTGATGTAGGAGATCTATTTATCAAATAGCAAGCAGTGGTAATAGCTTCAACCCAAAACCTCTTTTCTAGACCAGCTCCAATAAGCATGCTCCTAGCCTTCTCCATCAACATTTTATTCATTCTTTCTGCAACTCCATTCTGCTCCGAAGAATACGAAGTTGTCTTTTGTCTTTTAATCCCGCAACTGCATAAAATTTTTCAAATTCTGCAGAACAAGACTCACCGCCATTATCGATCTTAAACACTTAATTTTCTTCACACTTTGAGTTTCAACCATAACCTTAAATTCCTCAAACGACTAAAAACTTCAAATTTACTCTTTAAAAATATACCCATATTCTCCTACTAAAACCATCAATGAAAGTAACATAATAAACTGATTTAGCAATAGAAACAACCTTTACAAAGACCAAATACATCCGAATGGATTAGATCTAAGATACATGAAGACTTATGAGTAGATTTGAGTAAAACTAAATGATGTTCTTTGCAATAAATACAATGTTCACAAAAATCAAACTCTAGATTGCAATCATTCAACCCCTCAACGAGGTTCTTATTTTTCAGGGCTTTTAAACCCTTCTCTCCAATGTGGCCAAGCCTTTGGTGCCATAACATGGTCTTCTCTGCAGTAATTTTGATTCGGTAGACAAAGAACCCTTGGGTACCTAGAAGCCACGACCATCCGCAGAGGAGGAAACCCTCTCCTTTTTCAGCGAAGTAGTTACTGGCTTAGTTTTATCCGAAGTGCTATTGCACTCGACCGTGCATGCATCAAGTTGGTAAAATGTACCCAATCTACTTCCTCTTGCTATCACCATAGCACCTCCGACCATTTTCACACGTGCTTCAGAAAACCAGTACATGCACACCCGCATCTATTAGCTTGCTAACAGATAATAAATTTCTTGCTAGTCCTGGGATATACAAGACACCATCAAATCTTCTAATTCTATCAGCAGAAAATTTCACCTGAATACTACCACGACCAACAATTTCAAGGAAAGAATTATCACCCAAATACACCTTACCACCATCATAGTTTTCATACTTACTAAACCAATTTTTGTTAGGAGTCATGTGGAAAGATGCCCCTGAGTCTATCAACCATGCATTATCACTTGCACGAGTGGCCAAAGCTGCAATAAAGGCATCTCCATCTTCTTTTTTCGGACTTAGAATCGAATCATGCTTCTTCTTTTTCTTTTACTTTTCTTCTTTGCATTCACTTCGAATTTTCCAGATTTGCCACAATTCCAACATATCACCTTGGACTTACTAGGGGATTTTGATCTCCCTTATTTTTGGAATGGCCACGCTTCTTCTCATCTTTTCCTCGTTCTTTTGTTCTTTTCGAACACTCAAAGCCTCTTTGACGCTTTAGAGAGACCTTCCTTCTCATCTCTTCGGAGAGTAAAGAACCAACAACATCCTCCATCTTCAAAGTGATCAAGTAGTCCCAATGGCCATGACTAGGCTATCCCATGAGTCTGGCAACGAAACCAACAACATTGGGCACCTTTCTTCTTCGTCCATTTTAACCGCAACCGAGGTCAACTGAGTCACCAACATATTGAGTGTTTCCAGATGCTCAGATATTTTTCCACCTTCTTCCATTCTTAAGGAAAACAACTTCTTCCTCAAGAAAATATTATTTACTAGAGACTTAGCTTGGTATATCTCACCCAAATTTTTCCAAAGCTTCTCCGAAGTGGATTCTTCATGGACATTTATCAAGATAGAATCTGCAAGACATAGTCTAATAAGACCTTTAGCTTTTCTATCCATTACATCATATTGTGCAGCCGAAACTGGATCCGTGGGCCTATAGACCTTCTCATCCACCACATCCCATAGATCTTGATCAACCAACAGATCTTCCATATTTAGCTTCCACATTTCAAAGTTTGTGCCAGAAAACTTCTCTACGTCAATCCTCCCAGATTTACTCGCCATATGAAAAAATATCTGCAACCAGATAACAAAGTATTCTCTGCACAAGCTCCCACTCAAACCCGGATTAGCACAAAAAACCCAACAACCCACAACTGAAACCAAAGGTGATCAGGCTCTGATACCACTTGATAGGAAATTAAGAGTAGCGGAACAACTTCCTATGCTAATCTTTGAGGAGAGATATTATGCAAAACTTTCAACATAGTAAAACAATTACAGAAATATCAACAACATATTCATAACAAAACACAAACAATAGATATACGTGGGAAAAATCCTTTCGGATAAAAAACCCCACACTCCAAAAGCCCACTCAATGTATTTCAAATCTAATAACAAGATTACATACACTTGCAGAGCAAATTTCTTACAAGAGTTTCACCAGAAACAATTCTAGGAGAATTAAAACTCACTTCTTCAATTGCTTCTCTAAGCCTTCAATTTATAGACCTCCGGTTATACAGAAACCATGTATGGTTTACAAAACCATGTGCCAAACTTCTCATGAGGTGGATAGCATTAAAGAGCAAGATTTCGGTCTAAAATTAGGCTCCCACGTCCACAATATTCTCCCCTATTTTTTACCCTTACAGATGTCATAATATCATTTAAAATAGTCCTTCCATGATATACTATCATAAGAGAATCTTTTGACAACTCCTATTTCTATTTTTAGAGCCTAGACAATGTGAAATGGTTGTAGGAAAATCTTAAATGAATAAACCAAACAAGGTTGAGACACCTCATTTCCAACACACCTTTCCGGTGCGATTGCTAGTGCACTAAAATTGATAAAAACGCCCACAACATGTCAACACTACTAAATAGCTTTCAGTACACATGTCTGCACACATCTAACATTCTCTAGAAATCTTTGAACATCACTCGAGTGTAATTGTTGATTTAATCATTAAACACTACTCAATTAGAGTTATTAGTGATTGGCTACTGTTTAGATTGCTCGATTAAATTAAAAACAGTAAATGCAGTATTCATTGGGTTAGGTACTTCAACCTAAAAATCAAAATCAGTTTCAATGCAATTAATGTGGAGTAGATGATAATCATGTATTAAATAGACTACGCCAGACCATTGCTGATCAGAAAGTTTTGCTGCATTGTTAAGATGGGAAAGCCACACGTAGAATTAACATCCATTCGATTTGGAGGTCAGTCGATTCATTTCTGTTTGTGTCTTTTTCAAAAATCAAAATAGATTATATTAACTTGATTAAATTGCAGGAGAAGGAGGAATGTTGGTTGTGGTGATTTCAATTGTTTTGATTTGGGTTGCATGGGCATATAAGAGCATGCGACCACCTGCTTCTAAGATTTGCGGCTCCTCCTCTGGTCCGCTCGTCACTGCTACCCGCATTCGGCTTAAGGATGGTCGGTACATGGCCTACAAAGAAAGCGGAGTGGCCAAAGAGGCAGCTAGATATAAGATAATAGTGGCTCATGGATTTCTTGGTAATAGAAACGATGGGTTGCCTGCGTCTAAGGTGTTGTGTGTACTCAAACCTTTTATTTATTATTTCAATGCTCATCGCCGTATAGAAAAATTTGAAAAATCTGACTAATTTATATTATGCAGGAAGTAATAGAAAAATTGGGATTGTATTTTTTATGTTTCGATAGGCCTGGATATGGTGAGAGTGATCCAAATCCAGAGCGGTCTGTGAAAAGCATAGCCTTCGATATCGAACAACTTGCAGACCAACTCGAAGTGGGTCCCAAGTTTTACATAATGGGCATCTCCATTGGAGGACACTCCGTATGGAGTTGCCTCAAATATATACCCCACAGGTACGAATAATGCTTTAATAATTGGTTTTGTATTAATGAATAAAGATGATTAATTACTAATCATAATTCTAAAAACAGGATTCAAGGAGCAGCGCTCGTATCGCCTGTTATAAATTATAGATGGCCTGGTTTTCCTAAAAATTATCTGCAGAAGCATATCGGCAGCAAGAAAGACAGGACCAGTGGGCACTTCGTGTTTTGTACTACGCACCGTGGCTCACATATTGGTGGATGACACAGACCTGGTTTTCTTCTTCCACCGCTATTAAAGGAGACTGGAAATCTTTCAATTCCCAAGACAATGAGATGCGTATTAAAGCTTCAGCTAACGGAGATTTTGTTCGAGTATGAGATTTTATTCAAGAGTGTCGTTAAACTAATTATTCATAATTTTATGAGATTTTAATCAAGTGTTTATATGAATGCAGCGGATAAAGACCTCAGTGCAACAAGGTGTTTTCGAGTCATTACATCGAGAGTTGATGGTGATGTTCGGTAAGTGGGATTTCGATCCCATGGATTTAAAGGTGGATGCAGGTGGAAATAATATATCAGCATCCGTGCATATATGGCAAGGTGACGAGGACGCTCTGGTTCCAGTTATATTACAGCGATACATCTGCAAAAGACTTCCCTGGATACAATACCATGAGCTTCGTGGAGCCGGGCATTTGTATTATCTCATTCCTCGCAATGCTGATGGCATTATCAACTCTTTCCTTACCGGATCCAAGTAGACTCAATGTCATTTTTGTTGCAACTTCAGTATTTTTAATTGTTAATGTAAGGCGACAAGATTATTATTTCAAAGGCACGTGATAAATATATTTGTACTATCTAAATCCTCCCCATGCCGATCGAATTCCCAACTCTTTCTTCATCGGATCGGATTAGACTCACTAATTTTCATTTATCCTCCTTCAATAATAAACGTTCTCTCCATAATACGGGGAATATCCAAAACATATGTCAATATATTATGGATTTCTACAATTTTTTTCAATTGTTAATTTCGAATATCATGATGATAGCAATGTATATACATAATTAGTTTGTTGTTGTTGGAAGGACCCTTCACTCGAGAAAACGGGACCGGAATAAATGTTGAACTTCTGAATTGTCTCGCTGGACACGGAGCTGGGAAATGGATCGACGGCACCTAATCGTGAACCTCTTTTGAACGGTGATGTGTGCGGGAAGTAATGTAAGAAGCCCAAATCGTTCTGCCTGCCTCCTAAAAAGTAAACGCAAAAGACAAGTGCATTGTGAGAAAGAAGTGGCAACAATGATGTTAATGTCAAGTGACAATGAGTTTTATTTCAAGTCACATGATAATTATATTTATATAGAATTAGTTTGTAAGCTGTCACTGTCAAAATAAAACATTCCTGAAATATGTTACAAAGCAATCACAAGCTAATCTATCTATCAATTAAAATCCAGACAATAATATGCAGTATAATTAGTAAAGCAGTATTTCAATAAGTTCGAAGACATCATCCAAATGTCTGGGTTTAATTATACTATTGAACAACGTTAGTGTAATTAGTCAACAACACATTAAGCCCTAAGAAACCTATAGACAACTCGGAGTGTACACTCATAGAGTACCAATTGGAAGTTTGGTGTCTCACTAGCACAAATGGGAATGCTTCCAAGATGTGTGAACTTGAATCCTTGTGGAAGACCTCCATAAAATGTTGGCTCTTATGCCAACTACTCTATATTGGTATAACTACTTTATTCTTATCTACCGATTGCATGAGAAAATATGTCAAAGAAATCATGGTGATGAACAAGGAAGTAAAAGGATTGCCCTCCTAATATGAGTTAACAAAACAAAGGATAAAAAAATAAAAAAACGGAAGATATTAGTACAATAGACTAGGATTAAAATCTAAGTCTTGTTCTCAAATCTTGCAATGCCACATACACAATAAATTATAAGAGTAATAGAGATCTAATGGACAATTAACATAAAGACATATGGTAGAACACGAGACAATCATATATGTATATAAATAATTCAAGGCATTTATGCATTTACAGAGCTAAAAGTTAGAGACCAAAGGCACTCAAAAGCTTAACAATCAAAAGAGTAGATTAATTTTTCATTCAAGGAAGAGGTACCATTTTTAAAAGAGTGCTTGGACATACATATAGAAAAGGAAGAGCTAAAAGAAAAGAGTACAAAGAATATGATCTTAAAAAAAAAATTCTTTTCGCATGTTTATCTCTTCAACACAAATCATACGACTCAAAAAAGATATATAATTGACAAGATTTTCACAAAACCGCATCGAGGGATATTATAGGATCTCTCCTAACACAATGATGATCCACTATTATTGAATCATGGTTTGCAATAGCTTAAAAAAACCCTATCCTAAAATCTCACATGGATTTCAAGAAACTTTTATTTTACAACAATTTGATGCCTTCTTTTATTATAAGCAAGAAGATATTTTATTTTCAAATTGATTTCTCAAAAGTCCTTAATGCATTCCCATGAGATTATTTGAATGAGTGATGATGAAGCTACCATTTGCTCAAATAGTAGGATTTTATCGTTGAGACCACTGTGAAAGCTCGTTATTTTTATTCATAGCTTGTTTAACTATTTCACTTGCATTTGGGTGGAGCCATGATGGGAATCTTAAAGTTAAAAGCATCTTCACAAGAGAAAAGAGCAATTTAGGAGGACATGTGGTTCATGCGAGGACTCGTCCTATACTATTCACAAATACCTAAACAATTCTTCTCAAAACTAGGATCAATGTGTACCTCTTTGAATTACCTTTCCAATGGTACAATCCATTTGTCATTCTGAGCTCTATAAAATATATACGATTAAAAAAGTTAACTACTAGCCAACTTTGTCTCAACTGTGATGTCGCCATACATAATTTTTGTTCACTAGAAAACCATAAAATTTAACATAGCAAAAAAAAGTAAGTACGTAGACGTACAAGATGGAAATGCATGCCATGTGTAACCCATCCATTAGATAAATTGAAAACAATGAGAAGTGAAAAGGTTAGAAAACTCTATCACTTGGTGAAGTGGATAAACAATAAGGATACAGGATCCATCAACAAAGGTAGAAATGAAATTTTGCAATGCCCATCAAAATTTCCCACACAAAACCCAAGAACAACCTAGGGAAAGCTAGAAAAATTATGGAATAATTTGTTTTAAAAAAATGTGCCCGCAAAATGTTTGAGTAAACAGTTGTCACATTCATGCTTCTAAGTTACTTTAAATTAAAAATATATATTTCCTTTTTAATCTCCATTATAATAAAATAATAATGCCCTTGATACTTATGAATAAACCAACTTAGTCTAAGCCTTGGTTTAGTTTCCCCTAAATTTCCTTTTGTAAAAAAATGATCTCCACTATAGACAACTAGAACAAATTAATCCCATGGATAAAAAGGTGTATTTAATTGATTTATTAAATTCATACCAATCCCACAAGGTGACTAGGTTTAAAAATAATTAACAAGGTCCTTAATTTAGCACAAGGGTTAGAAGAATAAACCCACCCCTTACACAAATAAAGTGGCCCCTTTAAAAGGTCAACCCATGCATTTAAATTTTAAAATTTGAATTTTTACTCAACCACTCCCCACCTACTTTTTGTAGGGATGAATCCCATCCATTGGATGGATTCATTTGGGGCCACAAGATCAAGGGATTTCACTAACCCTAAGTTTTCTTATGAAGGTTCCTTACTCTTTCTCCTGTCTTATTATTTCTTTTTTGTTTTGCAGATTGGTGGAGGAGAAGGAGGAAGCCATTAGAGGCCATCTCAAGATTTTTGAGAGACATACATGTCTCATTTATTTTCTTATTTTGTTTACACCCTCATTTAGGGTTTCAAAGTATTCGATTATTTTATTTAGCTCATATTTCTTTGATTTTTCCAAAATGGGCTTATGGGTTTTATCCCATTTTAGTGATATAGTTAAATTTGATATATGTTTTCATTTGGGTAAGTGAATATATATATATATATATATATATATATATTAGTGATTAAATATACTTGTGTATATATGGTATATTTAATCACTAATATTTGTGATTTCAGTTTTTAACCCATTAATTATATATATAACCGAATTAAAAATGAAGTGATACCCGGTAGTAGGTTTGAGAAATGCACACCCACAATATACAAAGAAAAATGCACAAGTTTTTTTGGTTAGCCGCATGGGGTTTAATGTTTACGTGGCAATGTATTTGGGGTTGGGGGAGGGTCGCAGACCCCAGCCCCCATCCCAATTGATAATGGGGTGAACCTCCCCAACCCTATTCCTCACCAAAATTAGTACAGTCCATGACTAGAGTAATTCGACTAAGCCGACAAGCATGTTGGTTAGCATTTTTTTCTTTCTTTTTATTATTTATTTAACACTTGTTTATTATAACAATCACACACACACACACACCTATATATATTATAGTTATATCATATCATTAATTTCAATATTAATAATATCTCAATAATAATTGTATCATTAACAAGTACTAATAGTTTTAATAGTAATATCCTTAACTAGTATTGATCTTACACGTCAAATTTCTTTTAAAGATTGGAAATAGTTTGATAGGTTGCTTAAGATCAAACCAACTTTCACTTGTTATTATATTAATTTACTTTGGGTTATAAGTAATTTTACAATAACTTAATAATGAATTTACACATTCCAATGAGGCTAGGGCCTAAGTTGCAAATGAGTAATTTCTTTTCTCCCTTAGTATTAGGAAATTATCTATTTTTATTAACCAAGAAAATGACAAGGAAGATTTAAGTTATTTCCATCTAAGTATACAAAGTTTGACTTTCTTTCAACAATGCAAGGAAATGAACAAATATAACTTATTTCACTACTCTATAAATTTCATGTAATACAATGGGAGTAACTCTTTATTTGATTTTTACAACTACAAATTTGCAACCATTCTCACAACCAAATTTTACAAGATTTCCAATAAGTTTTAAAATAAGAACTACTAACTTTCCAATAAGATCTACACACTTATATGAGATAATAAGTTGACTAAAATATGAACAAGTTGTTTCTTTCCTTTCTAATCACTTTTCCATTATAACAAGACTAGCTTTACTAAAATGTATTTCTTTCCTTCATTTCAACCTACAATACAATCTTAATAACTAATAATCAATACAAATTTTATTTCAAAAGAACAATACAATAATCTTCCACTTGAAGTGGGAATTTTTACAAGAAGGAAACTACAATGAAATACATTTTGTCTTCTATTATTTCTCCAAGAATAAAATCTCCAACCAAGCTCCATCTTCTCTTCACTTGATCACAACAACCAAAAATGGGGGAGAGGCAACACTCTCCACCCAACCAAAACTCCAATGAGAAGAAGAAGCAATTATTCTCATTGGCCCCCGAGCCCCAACCACAAGGCAATAAGGGATGGATCCAACACATGGAAACTCTACAATGCTTCCACATTTACTTGCAAAGCAACAAACACACAAGAAGATAACCACACAAAAATACTCATTTTAAACACAACAACTTCCCAAACAATGGCTCCACAATAAGCCAAGTAGAGATAGGAACATGGGGGTTCCCTTGTGCCTCCCAAGGGTTTGGATGCCCACCTCTAAAATCCTCCACAACATAGTCAATCCCAAAATCTCTTATGCCTCCCCACAACAACATATCTATGTCTCTTATGCCTCCCTCTCTCTTATGCCTCCCACAAAATACAAAATAACAAAATAGAATAAGGTGGGGCATCAAAACCCACTCCCTCCTAAACACACAAAGAATATCTTATGCCTCCCAACATATTTCATTCCCATTTCCAAATCTCACCACAACCTAAGGTCAATTTACTATGCAAGACTTCAAGAAAGAAAATAAATCCATATAATAGATAACATACAATAAAGTAAGAAGAAACTAAGAGTGCAAGATCCTACCTTGCCATGGTAAAGCTACACCTTTCAAGCAAGACCAAAATCCTTAAAACTCATTCAACTCCAAGCTCCCTTCTACTCTAGGAAGAAAGCATTCCAAAAATCTAAAATCCAAA
This sequence comes from Taxus wallichiana var. yunnanensis, assembly GCA_018340775.1. NCBI lineage: Eukaryota > Viridiplantae > Streptophyta > Pinopsida > Cupressales > Taxaceae > Taxus > Taxus wallichiana. The sequence goes on from CM031235.1 coordinate 729,719,287, forward strand.
ACCAAGCAAGTAACCCCATTTACTTCTCAAAAATTTCAATAAATAGAGAACAAGAGGACAGAGATGATGTGGCTCCATGTAGGATGCCACATAATTTCTTATCCACTCCACATCACCCAAGTCAAACCCATACTCCAAGGTAAAATAAATTGGTGGTTGAGAGGTATGAAAAACCTCTTATACACACCACTCCAACCCATACCCTTAAGGACAAAGAAATAAACATATGTAAGAAACTACAATTAAAACTCACATTTTACCTTCCAAAACACATAATGGGGTCTACGTTGACCCCCAACCCAAAGGTAGGGTTGGAATAATAAATTAAGAGGTGTGGGATGTAGTGCCCACTTCCCTTCGACACCTTTTTATTTGATTTCGATACTGTCGACTACACTTATGGACATTGTTGTAGCTTTTTGATTTAGCATGATACTAGATGTTAGAGATACTGGACATTGTTTATTTTGATTCATATATGATGCATGTGGATTGTTAGAGATATTTTATATTGATGTTGATATGTTGTGGACATGGTTATTTATATATATTTCTAACATGCGATGTACTTTCGTCACCATGAGTAGGCTTTGATAATTGAATTAATGTTGTGATCATTTTGACATGGATGAAATGTTGAATAGAAATGTTGCTAGAAATTTATAAATGATTCGTAATTGCCTAGATGATATTAATTCATATATAGATGATTTTAGATTTATATCACATATTTTGGCATGGATTTTTAAATGTGGGCATGAGGCTGAAGGAGGTATTTTATCTTTTGCAGTAAATTTATCAACAATAAACATCAAGGGATTGAGACAAATCACATTGGAATTCTAGATAAATTCAACAAGGGTCACCATGGCAACATGTAATTGTGTGTGTGTTGGAATTCTTTAGTTAAGGGAAAAGTGTGACCAAGGGGTCATGTGTTGTCTTTGGTTTTAGTTTCCCTTTTATTAATGTTAGTATGTGTTCCTTTGAGTGATGTAATTTACTTGTTTTAATTATTTAGATTTTGATGTATGTTTTTCCCTTTATCTTAGTGGGTCTAAGTGTCATATTAAAGTTAATAAATATTATCTAAAGTAATTAAATATGTGACAAAAATAAGTTCATTTATTATATTTGATTTTCTCTGGATTTTGTGTTGTGTGTTGAATGCTTTAGATCTTGAGTGTTGTACACTCTACCATTCATGGGAAACTCGAATTCGGCCTTAAGAGAAAATTTTGAAGGCTTGTGGGACAAGCTAAACTTGTCCAACACCTCTTAAATTTCTATACCAACCGTACATATGGGTTGCGGGGTCAAAATTAGACCCCATTATGTGTTTTGGGAAGATAAAAAGGTGAAATGTTTATCGCACTTTCTTTCAAGTAATTACTTTTGTCCTTAGGGGGTTTGGGATTAGATGGTGTGTGTAAGTAACTTATCATTCCTCTCACCCACAAATTTATGGTGCATTGGGGTTGAGGTTTGAATTCTTAGGTGAAGTTGAGGATGAGTGATCTCGGCATCCTATATGGAGCCACCTCATCCTCCTCTCTCTCTTTTCTATTTATTGAAGTTCTTTTTCTTGTTTGGGGTTACTTCATAATTTTTTTCTCTTGTATTTTGGAAAGTTAGAGGATTTTCAGGAGTTCTTGTGGATGATTGGTTTGTTTTTAGGAGCTTGAGACTTACTCTTGGAATAAGCTCTACTTTGGAAAGGTAGGAGCTCTACCTTGCTTATGTTACACTTTATTTTATTTTTATGTACTTGTGTTGAATATTATTTTCTTTGGAATGCTTTTTGGGTGGGGATAGATTGCCTAAGTTTGGATTAAGATGAGACTATAAGGATATTTCCTATAGGGATGTATAAGAATTTACTTTCTTGTTTGAGGGAGTTTAGGTTGGGTGCCCCACCTGGATAAGGAATTCTTGTATTTCATACTCGTTTCTTTTATGAGGGAGGCATAAGAGTATGTGGGAGGTATAAGGGTACTTGAGGGAGGAATAAGAGTATGTAGGGTATATGGGCTATGCATTGAGGATTTTAGGTGGAAAACCATTCCCATTGGGAGGCATAAGTGGCCTCCCATAGGTCTTGATCCTTTGTGTTTAACTTTTAGCCTTGTTTTTTTTTTTGTTCTTGTTCTTCTTTCTTTTGTTGTTGTTGAGTTGAATGTGGTTAAAATGGTTGTGAAATATTTGTTTGTGTTGTGGAAGCTTGTTATTGCTATGTGTTGGAATTATCTCCCATTTTAATGTGGTTGGGGCTCGGGGGCCAATGGAGAGGATGGATTCTCCTCTTCATTGGATATCTTGGTTGGGTGGAGAGAATTGCCTCTCCCACCATTTTGTTGTGAATCAAATAAATTATGATGGAGCCTTCTTGTTGGTGTTGATGAGCTTGGAAGTTTTTTGAGTCCTTGAAGAAATACCTTCTTGAGAGAAGCCTTTTGTTTCCCACTCAAAGTGGAAGATTGTAAATTTGTTTATGTTTTAAAGGAAATGTTGAAATACAAGTTGTATTAATATTTGAAGAAGTTCATTGTAGAATTGTAAAAGAAATAAATTTCCTTCTCATTAGAATGTAATAGGGAAAGAGAAAGAATCAAAATGAAAATATTATGTAAGAGTTTAGTTGAAATTGTATGTAAAAAAGGAAAGTTACTTTCATTGTGGCATTGTATTATTGTATAAGAGAATGAAGAAATATGGAAGTGAAAAATGTTAAGATGAATGTATAGTAAAATTGAATGTACAATGGAGTTATTGTAGTATTTGGAATCTATTAATTGTATTTAATTGAAAGAAACAAAAAAATTGAAGTATAATGTTGTGTTGATATGTTGTTTTTTTTGTAGCAAGGAAATGACAATGTAAAGCAATAGATTTAGATCCCTTTTTGCTTTTGAAATGGAAAGAAGACTAGTTGAACATAATGGAATGAATTTGTAAAGTAGATTTTTATTTTTATTGGATTAGATAATACTTTAAAATGAGTAGATTTAATTAAGGAATGAACAAATAGAATTAAATCCCAAAACTGGAACCCTAGATGTACAAAATTAAGCTCAGGATGCATTTTAGCACCTATTAGTAACTGTTGGCTTTCGAGAAACCTTGGGTTTTTAGGTTCTATTTTTCTTAAATAGGACTGTCGCCCTGTGTAGAGTGGAAGTCTCATAACCACCAGTCAGGCTAAGGTGTCAGTCTCAAAACCACCACTCAGTAGGGTGGCAGTCTGTGGTTTTTCACCTAGGCAAGACGGCGGTCCCAAGATTGCCGGTCTTCTCTAGGTAGTGTTTCTATCACTTACGAAAAAACTCCTTGGATCCACGCCCGCACTAAAAATTTAACTAGTTTATAATAAATTTTAAGTTGTAAATTTTAACTAATATTCACTAGCAAGCACATAATGTGTAATCCCATGGATTTGAGCAAAAAAATATAAAAATGGTGGATCTAAAAATTTCTTCTCATTTTATTCATGGTGGTAGGGTTTTCCCCAAATAGAGGACCCTAAATACAAATAGCTTGAAATAAAACTAGATTGGTAGAGGAAACCCCTCCCAATCCTTAAATGAAATAGATTACATTAATAAAACTACAACTAAACTAATCTAAACTAGATCTCCTTGTAGAATCCTCCATAGTTATTCTTCCTTTTCTCCCATGTCTTCCTCTTCTCCAACCTGCAATTTTTAATGAAATAAATATACCAAATGAGGGGAAATGAACAAAGGAAAGGCTTTAATAAAACTCATAAGGAAATTTAGAGCTAGTTTAGAACCCTAGGATCTAGTGGCCAATATATATTTGATCTAAGGGTGGAGGATTAACCCTACTTTTGTTTCATAGGAATGTAATTTAAATGTTTAAATTAAATCCTTAAGGGTATGTGTAATTGGAGAATGGGGCCATTTATTTTCCATAGGGTGCTAAGCCATGGTTAGTTCTTAGCAGGCTTTAGGTAGCTATTAGAAAGGACTCTAAGTTAATAGGTTAATAAATTTAAATAAATAAATATACGGTTAACCTTTTTAGGATTGAACATTAACTAAAGAGAAGAAAACATTTAGCGATGTAAATAAACCTATGGTAACTTCCTAATGAATAATTGATTAATGGACATAGAGATAAATTAAGATTATGATAACCTTTTATCTATACCCGGTTCTTTAATCAAGAAGTGGAGCTTAGTGGTGTTAGTTAGCTATTATACCCTAGGGGATTAATATCCTCAGAACTGCTTTTTTATCCTCTTACCTTATCTTATAACAAAAAAAATTACTGACAATTTTTGGGATAAGTGTTAGGTGTTAGCGTGTTCCTAGAACGTCATTTTTGTGGGTGTTACATTTGGTATTAGAGCATGGGTTCAAAGCTTGGACCCTTGGGCACACTAGAACACACGAGACATGAACTTTTAACCTAGTGCAAAATTGTTCTTTTAAATCTAGAAAACCACACTATCTGATAAATTACAAATTTTTAGAAAACATAGAAAACTGAAACAAAACTAAAATGATGAACTAACTCTCACCTTGGTCTATGCAGGAGGTGCGGACTAGACGAGGGGTATTTTCATATAGACCTAGGTATACCACCACCAGATTAGGGTGTAATGGCCATCCTTCCTCAGATTTTAGAGACACTTAGGGATGTCAATGGCGTTATACGCGGAGGGTCCCTCGAGGAAGACTTTTTAGGTAGGATATGGATCCATCAATCGAGGCTAGGAATCTCCTCGATATAATAAGGACCATGGGGTAGATAACTTCGTGTAGAGTCGGTTAGGGTAGAGTCACCACATAGAGAGCATGGAGACATGATTTCAGGACATAGGGATAGATCTCGAAGCCCTAGATAGAGGGAGGAGCATGTAGAGAGATCTAGGGATTTTCGGTCGTCGCCGGTATAGACCATATCAAGGAGATTCTAAAGCTACAACCATATGATTATTGTGGAGATACAAGAGGTTTTTAGGCAGAGGCCTCATTAGAAGCTTGAGGGGATGCTTCAAGCTCTATCCTTGTACTAGAAAAATGAAATCTCTTGTTGTGATCCATATTAGGAGGGATGGAATAGGAGTATGGTGGAGGATCCAGAGGGCAAAAGCTCCATGTTGACTTAGAGATAGTTACAGGGAGCTTTTTAAGGAGCGTTGAGGAGCAGTATTTGCCCGTAAGGTTTATTTAGCATCGAATAGATGAGTTTCATGACCTTCATCGGCATCTATGAACATAGCCAAGTATGAGATTCAATTTATGGACCTACTCTAGTATGTCGACTACATGTAGGATGAGTAGGTATGGATTCACAGGTTCATTCGGGGCCTAAATTTGGATTTGGGTGGTATGGTGTGCATTCACTACCCACAGACATTAGCAGAGGCCATGGAGAAGGCCTATATTGTAGAGGAGACATGGGGAAGATGCAACAAGCTAGAGACAGAGTTCAAAGCTACATCCAGTAGATACATGATAACAGATTGAGGGGGTCATTTCCTCCTCGTGTCGAAAGAGTTTGGGAAAGTATTCCTTCAGGCCACCTTAGCAACCACCTCAAAGCGAAAGATCGACCCACCCACCTTACAAACGTCCTCAAAGATCCGATACAAAGAGAGGGAAAAGTATGGGGCCTCCTCCTAGGGTCCCATCAAGACACAAGGTGCACAGAGAGCTTAGTCAATAGGAGATTGTCAAAAAGACCTCGTAGTCCATATCCGGGTCATTAGGATCCACAACATAGACATTTAGACTACCGATAGAGCTACATCCCACCGGGAGAGGACCGGACATGCTATTATGGTTGTGGTGTTACTAGACATCATTGGAGATCATTCCCACGTAATGATAAGTAATAAGGGTAAGACACAAGTCTCATAGTCTACTATTGGAGATATGGCACGGAGCCATCGATTTACGCAATGAGCTTGAGAACTACTGTGCTAAGCACCGGACTACCATGATAGAGTCTACAAGTAGTATTGGTGGTATTTTCACCTCTATATTGTTTGATTTTGGCTCATATGATTCTTTTATTGTACCATCCTTAGTAGAGAGTTTCAAGCTAGTGACAGCTAGGTAGGGTCATACTTGGGACGTTGAGATGGCTTCGGAGTAAACATTTCGTACACTCCTTAGTTAAGGAGTGTGCAAGTGGATTTGGGACCCTTCACCACTACTTCAGATCTTGGAATCCTTCCATTGGGTTCCTATGGAGTCATCTTGGGCATGGACTAGTTGTTTGCACACGCACTGTGTCGTCGCATTACATAATAATACTATTACTTGTATAGATGATCTAGGAGTGGATTCAAGATAACAGGGCTAGAAGGCTCGTTTATTTCATTGCGCCATCTCCACTATGTAGCTTAAGTAGTGTGTGCGATGGGGTTGTCAGATGTATGATGTTATGCTCAGTGACAGATATGAGGATGAGTCTAGTGGACCACCCCTTGATGACCATCACATTTTGAGAGAGCTTGCTGATGTTTTTCTAGAGGAGATATCAGGGGTTACCTCCCCCACGTGAGATAGATTTTCACATAGATCTGGTTCCAAGCGCAAAGCCTATCTCACAAGCACCTTATCGAATGACTACCCCTGAGCTTTGTGAGCTCAAGTTGTATCTTGGGGCCTTCTTGAGGAAGGCCTAATTCATCCTAGTGTATCCCCTTGGTGTACACCACTAATTTTAGTGAATAAATATGACAGATCTCTATGGTTGTGTATTGATTACCACCAACTGAACAAAGTAACGATCAAGAATCATTACCCCCTTCCATGCATTGATGACTTGTTTGATTAGATGAAGGGTGCCATAGTTTTGTACAAGATAGATCTTAAGTTAGGGTATCATTAGCTAAGGATTACGGAGGCAGATATTCATAAGACAGCCATCCGTACGTGATATGGCCACTATGAGTTCAAAAGGTACCTTTTGGTCCGATGAATGCCCTCAGTAGTGTTCATGAGCTTGATGAATGAGGTATTAAGGAATTTTATAGATTGCTTCATGCTCATTTTCCTGGATGACATTGTGAATTACTCATGTACGCATGAGGAGCACCTTTACCAAGTTCTTTAGTGTCTTCGTGAGTACCATCTTTACAATAACCTAGAGAATTGTGCATTCTTTCGTAAAAGGTGCAGCATTTGGGCCACATTATCTCTGGGAAGGTATCAAAATCAATCCTTCTAAGATAATAGTGATTATGTATTGGCCAGGACCCACCAATGTGACCAAGGTGTGTAGCTTCATGGGTTTGGTAGGATATTACAAGAGATTTGTTCAGGACTTTTCTCAGATTGCGTACCCCATCACTTCCCTTCAGCAGAAAGGGAAGAAGTTCTTTGGTCAGAAAGATGTGACTAGGCCTTCAATAAATCAAAGGAATTCCTCACAACAGTTCCTATTCTAGAAGTGCCAGATCCTTAGGGAGAGTTCTGTGCTTGCACAAATGCTTCTTTGGAAGGACTTGGAGGTGTGTTGACATAGGAGGGAAAAGTAGTTGATTTTGAGTCTTGAAAACTCAAGGATTATAAGATCAATTATTCAACTCATGATATTGATCTTGTTACGCTTGTGCATGCCTTAGTGCAAAGTGGAGACATTTCGTTCTTGGCCGGATATTTACACTCGGGATCGATCACTTGAGCCTTCACCACAACTTCACGCACCAATCTCAACGCTCATCAATGGTATTTGATGGAGTTGATTTGTGAGTATGATATGGAGATATAACATGTGAAGGGGAAGGAGAATGTCGTTGCGAGACACCTTGAGTAGACAGAGACATGTGGCTATGGCTACTTCAAAGTGAATTACTGATTTGCGGAGGAGGATTTTACAAAGAACTTCCTCAAGACAATTTCTACCTTACAGATAGAGTAGAGATTGAGTCCCAAATCCCCTTGAGGGGAGACTTGATGGAATTTCTATAGAGGCAAATGGTCTTCTAAGACGCAGAGTTTAGATATACATTCCTAGAGATGGAGGCTTGAGACATGAAATTTTGACTGAGGCTCATCGTGCACCTTATTCAGCCCATCCTGGGGTAAAGAAGACGCACACCACTTTGAGATAGTTGTACCATTGGATAGGACTTCAGAGATACGTGGCTCAGTTTATGTCATATTGTTTAGAGTGTTAGAGGGTGAAGGTCGAGCATCAACATCTAGTTGACCTTCTCTTTCCTCATGCTATACTAGATTGGAAGTGGGACACCATTTCTATATACTTCATTATTGGGTTATCGACATCGAGATACCACCACGATGCCATCATGGTCACAATGGATAAATTAACGAAAGTGGCTCATTTTTCTCTGGTGAAGACCACCTATACATCTAGTGTAGTGACATGGGTATATCTTGATTAGATTGTCGATTACACGGAATCTGCAAAGATCATTTGCTACCGCAATCCTTTGTACACTTCCCATTTCTGGACCACCTTGCAGCATGCTCTCGGGACAAGGATCAATTTCAGCACAACATATCACCCTATGATAGATTGAAAAACTATACGAGTGAATCGATCCTAGTGGACATGCTTACGATGTACGTTATGGATCACCAAGAGAGATGGGAGGAGTGTCTATACTTGGTTGAGTTTTTCTACAATAATAGTTCCAGAGTTCGATAGGCATGGCTCCTTTTCAATCATTATATGCCCGAGAGTGTAGGACACCTCCTTTTTTGGACAAGTTAGAGTACATGGTTTCTCTTGGTCCAACCTTATTGCAGACATGAAGTAGTAGGTTGTTTTGATCACTCGAGATTACAGGAGGTGCAGGACAGAAGAAGAAGCATGTGGACCAGCATAGGACATAATTTAGTTATGAGGTGGGAGCGAAGGTGTTTCTTCATGTCGACCGCATAAGAGCCCTATCCGTTATGGAAAAGATTCTAAGATTTCTCCTAGGTTTGTGGGTCCCTTTGAGGTCTTGGAGTGCATCGGTCCTTGACCTATCATCTAGCATTTCCACCTAGCTTGTATCACATCCATGACGTGTTTCACATTTATGTGCTTAGGAGATAAATTTATAATCCTTCTCACATGCTAGATTGGACCACATTGCAGGTGCGGATCGTGGGCAGGTGTGATGGCGGAGCCCATCTCGCTTTATAGAGCGCAGACCCTAAGCCTTCACGATAGAGAGATTGACTACGTTTGGGTCCAAAGGGGACAGATATGATGACACTACAACTATATGGGAGGATGCCACATTGATACGAGTTCAATTTCCACACTGTTCTAGTGACTTTCGTGGAGGAAGTTGAGTCTAAAGAGATGGGGATGTAGTGCCAACTTTCCTTCGACACCTTTTTCTTTGATTTCGATAATGTCAACTATATTTATGGAAATTATTGTATCTTTATGATTTATCATGATAATAGATGTCGAGATAATGGACTCTTGTTGATTTTGATTCGTATATGATGCATGTGGATTGTTAGAGACATTTTATATTGATGTTGATAGGTCAGAGACATGGTTATATATATATATATATATATATATATATATATATATATATATATATTATTTGTAACACGATGTACTTTCGTCACCATGAGTAGGCTTTGATAATTGAATTAATGTTGTGATCATTTTGACATGGATGAAACATTGGATAGAAATGTTGCTAGAAATTTGTAAATGATTCATAACTTCCTAGATCATATTAATTCATATATAGATGATTTTAGATTTATATCACATATTTTGGCATGGATGTTTTAATGTGGTCATGAGGCCGAAGGAGGTATTTTTGTGTTTTGCAGGTAAATTTATTCAAAACAAACATCCGGGAATTGAAGATTTAACCACATTGGAATTCTAGATGAATTCAAAAAGGATCACCATGACAACATGTAATTGTGTGTGTTGAGATTATATAGTTAAGGGAAAGTGTGACCAAGGGTCACATGAAGTCTTTGGTTTTAGTTTCCCTTTTATTATCAAGTTATTATGTGTTGCTTTGATTGAGGTAATTTAATTGTTTTAATTATTTCGATTTGTTGTATGTTTTCCCTTTATATTAATGGGTCTAAGTTATCAAAGTTAATAAATATTTTCCTAAACTAATTAAATATGTGACCAAAAGAATTTCATTTATTAGACTTGATTTTCTCTTGGATTTTGTGTTGTGTGTTGAATACTTGAGATCTTGAGTGTTGTACACTCTAACCTTCATGCGAAATTTTGAAGCCTTGTGGGACAAGTTAAAATTGTTCCACACATCTCAACTTTCTATACCAACCCTACCTATTAGTTGGGGGTAAAAATTAGACCTCATTAGGTGTTTTGGGAAGATAAAAAGGTGAAATGTTTATTGCACTTTCTTTCAAGTAATTAATTTGCTCCTTAGAGGGTGTGGTCTTAAATGGTGTGTGTAAGTAACTTGTCATTCATCTGACCCACCAATTTATGGTGCATTGGGGTTGAGGATGAGCGATGTGTCATCTTACATGAAGCCACCTCATCCTCCTCTCTCCCTTTTCTTTTTATTGAAGTTATTTTTCTTGTTTGGGGGTTACTTCATATTTTTTGCTCTTTTATTTTGGAGAGTTATAGGATTTTTTGGAGTGCTTGTGGATTATTGGAGCTTGTGGATGCTGGCTTGGTTTTGAGGAGCTTAGAGACTTACTCTTGTAAAAATCTCTACTATGGAAAGGTAGGAGCTCTAAATTGCTTATGTTACTCTTTATTTTGTGTTTATGTGCTTGTGTTGAGTATTGTTTTCTTTGGAATTCTTGTTGGGTGGATGCATATTTCCTAAGTTTGGTGTAGGAGGAAACTATGGGGAGATTTCGTGTAGGGAGGCATAAGAGTTTAAATTCTTGTTTGAGGGATTTTGGGTTGGGTGCCCCACCTTGATAAGGAATGCTTACATTTCTTACTTGTTTATTTTATGAGGGAGGCATAAGAAAATGTGGGAGGTATAAGGGGTACTTGAAGGAGGTGTAATAGTATGTAGGGATATGGGATATACATTGGAGGATTTAATATGGGCACCGATTCCCATTAGGAGGCATAAGTGGTCTCCCCATAGGTCTTGCTCTCCTTTGGCTTACACTTTAAGCCATTTTTTTTTGTTTTGTTGTTCTTCTTTCTTGTATTGTTGTTGAGTTGAATGTGGTTTACATAGTTGTGAAATATTTTTTTGTTGTGGAAGCTTGTTTTTCCCATGTGTTGGAATTATCTCACATTGTAATGTGGTTAGGGCTCGAGGGCCAATGGAGAGGATGGATTCTCCTCTTCATTGGATATCTTAGTTGGGTGGAGAGTGTTGCCTCTCCCCCATTTTGTTGTGAATAAAATAAATCATGATGGAGCCTTCTTGTTGGTGTTTATGAGCTTGGAAGTATTTTGGAGTCCTTGAAGAAATCCTTGTTGAGAGAATCCTTTTGTTTCCCTTCAAAATTGAAGATTGTAAATTTGTTTATGTTTTAAAGGAAATGTTGAAATACAAGTTGTATTAATATTTGAAGAAGTTCATTGTAGAATTGTAAAGAAATAAATTTCCTTCTCATTAGAATGTAATAGGGAAAGAGAAAGAATCAAAATGAAAATCTTATGTAAGAGTTTAGTTGAAATTGTATGTTAAAAAATAAAAAGAGGAAAGTTACTTTCATTGTGGCATTGTATTATTGTATAAGAGAATGAAGAAATATGGAAGTGAAAAATGTTAAGATGAATGTATAGTAAACTTGAATGTATAATGAAGTTATTGTAGTATTTGGAATCTATAAATTGTATTGAATTGAAAGAAACAACAAACTTGAAGTATAATGTTGTGTTGATATGTTGTTTTTTGTAGCAAGGAAATGACAATGTAAAGCAATAGATTTAGATCCCTTTTTGCTTTTGAAATGGAAAGAAGAATAGTTGAACATAATGAAATGACTTTGTAAAGTAGATGTTTATTTTTATTGGATTAGATAATACTTTAAAATGAGTAGATTTAATTAAGGAATGAACAAATAGAATTAAATCCAAAACTGGAACTCTAGATGTACAAAATTAAGCTCAGAATGCATTTTAACACCTATTAGTAACTTTTATCTTTTGAGAAACCTCACGGTTTTAGGTTCTATTTTTCCAAAATAGGATCGCCGTCCCGTGAAGAGTGGCAGTCCCTTAACCACCGCTCGTGCTAAGGTGGCAATCTCAAAACCGCTCGCAGAGAGTGGCGGTCCATGGTTTGTTACCTAGGTAGGGCGGTGGTCCCGTGACCATTGTTTTGCTCATAGTGGTGGTTCTGTCACTTACGAAAAGACTCCTCATATCCGCACTGCACTAAAATATTAACTGGTTTATAATAAATTTTAAGTTATAAATTTTAACTAATAATCACCAATAAGCAAACAATGTGTAATCCTGTGGATTTGAGTAATAAAATATACAAATAGTGGATCTAAAACATTTCTTCTCATTTTATTCATGGTGGTAGGGTTTTCCCCAAATAGAGGACCCAAATACCAATAGCTTTAAATAAAACCAGATTGGCGAGAGAAACCCCTCCCAATCGTTAAATGAAATAGATTACATTGATAACACTAAAACTAAACTAGATCTCCTTGTAGAATCCTCAATAGTTCTTTTTCCTTTGCTCCCATGTCTTCCTCTTCTCCAACCTACAATTTTTCACGAAACAAATAGACCAAAGAGGGGGAAATGAACAAAGGAAAGGCTTTAATAAAACTCATAAGGAAATTTAGGGCTAGTTTGGAACCCTAGGATCTAGTGGCCAAGATTGTTTTGATCTAAGGGTGGAGGATTAACCCTAATTTTTTTGGTAGAAATGTAATTTAAATGTTTAAATTAAATCCTTAAGGGTATGTGTAATTGGGGAATGGGGCCATTTAATTTCCATAGGGTGCTAAGCCATGGTTAGTTCTTTGGAGGCTTTAGGTAGCTATTAGAAAGGACTCTAAGTTAATAGGTTAATAAATTTAAATTAAAAAATATAAGGTTAACTTTTTTAGGATTGAACATTAACTACAGAGAAGAAAAAATTTAGCTATTTAAATAAACCTATGGTACCTTCCTAATGAATAATTGATTAATGGACCTTAGAGATAAATTGAGATTATGTTAACCTTTTATCTAGACCTGGTTCTTTAATCGAGAAGTTGAGTTTAGTGGTGTTAGTTAGTTGTTGTACCCTAGGGGATTAACATCCTTGAAACTTGTTTTATCCTCTTACCTTATCTTATAATAATAAAAAATTAGTCACAATTTTTGGGATAAGTGTTAGGTGTTAGCGTGTTCCTAGAACATCATTTTTTTGTGTGTGTTACATGGAACAAGTTTAAATTGTCCCACAAGCCTCCAAAATTGGCCCTTAAGGCCAAATCCAAATTTCCAAGAAGGGGTAGAGTGTACAACACTCAAGATCATATACACTCCACTTACAACACATAAACAAAAGAACCATATAATCTAATAGATGACTTCTTTTGTCCCTTCTAAAAATTATCTTAATGATGTTATTAGTTCACTTAATTAAGACACATAACCCAATAATGATAAAAGGGAAATTACTTCACAATTTAAATCACATATATCAATAAATAAATAAAAGAAAAAATGGACTAAACATAAACCCTTGGTCACAATTGGAGGTAATCCCCCATGGGGACCCCCTAACAACAGATAAACATGCACAACATAACACATGTTGCCATGGTGACCATTGTTGAATCCATCTAGCATTCCAATGTGGTTGGTCTCCAATCCCCCTTTGATTGTTGTGATATAAATACCTGCAAAACACACAATACCTCCTTTGGCCTCATGGCCACATCAAAACATCCAAGGTAAAATATATGCATATAAATAAACAATCATCCATACATAAATTAAATCATCATCTAGGAAAATAATGTTACTATTTTAAAATTCCAACAACATCGCATGTCTATATTTCATCAATACCAATAAGATCACAAGATTAGTTCACTGCTAAATCCTACTCAATATGACGAAAATGTTGAATGTCGAATAGATATAAATATGTCAATAACACATCATCATCAATATAAAATGTCTCTCTAAGAAATCCACACGATCATACTATGAATCGAAATCCATCAATAATCAAAGTATCTCTATCATCTAATCATCATGCTAAACCAAAATGATACAATAATATCCATGTATATAACCAATAGTAATCGAAATAAAAATGTAATAAGTGTCGAAGGGAAGTGGGCACTACAAAGTTAGTTCCAAGTATTCATGAGGAAAACATGATAAAAACCAAATGTCAAATATCCATCACCATAGGTAGAAATGAGATATCTAGTTCAAGGCTTTACCAAGTGTGGGAATAATATGCTCACCACTTGTTGAACATAAAACACAACCACCGAAAATAATGATATCAAGCCAACTTTGAAATCTTTTCTCGGGAAGTGGTAATGTTGAAGAGCGACATGTGGAATTGCTGTACTAAATTAAAGTTAATGGGTCTACAACAATGAAATACGAAAGTGTTGAATGTCACATGAATGCATCAAGGGAAAAATATATTTAAAATATTAGAAATATTAAAAAAATCTATTTTTCTTATATGCATTTAAAATAGAAGAAGAAAGTATTTTTAATTAGCTTCAAGCCATGATGATGAAAAAGATGAGTGGTGGCATAGACAAGCACAATATGGTAAAAAAACAAATAGACTGCATATAGTTTTAAGTTTATTTTTGCTGAATATTCTTTGTGACATTGTAAAAATTCAATGGGTTGAGTTTTAGTAACAATCTTGGAAATTGAAAGTGAATTTTTTTCTACTAAATGTAAGGATAAATGGCCTTCGTATCTATTTAGCATGGTGTTTTTCCCTTCAAAAAATAAAACTCCACATTTTTCCTAAATATCTTTAGGTGTCAACTATGAATAGTCTTAACAGTTAACTACAAAGCCAAAAATGAAAAATCATACACTTCTATAGGTGGCATGTATAGGGTATATAACAACATTTACTATGCACACACTACACGTAAAATACTCATACTCTAACCATTTGCATAACAAATTATAAGAATTCACAAAAAGGCTGGAATAACTAACTAGCATTTGTGATTAAATGAAGCCATGCAATCAGATTTGAAAGACCCATGGAAAGTGATTTTTTAAAAATAGAGTCTACAACTAATCCTCCAAAATAATAGCTCCAACAAAAGAATACACCAATTTTTTCTTTTTTTCTTTATTTATGAAGAAGTATCAAATAATTTTGGTATTTTAAAACTCTTCCCCATGTTTTAAAGTGAACGTGATATGTGGAAATTAAAATTTAGGCTATGATATGATAGGACACCCAGTTTTAAAAACCAATAGATCACCTTCTCTAATTTAATAATTTTTATCTTTATACATGGATAGATCATGTAGACACATATCTATTTTCCTTGCTCAAGATCTAGAACTAAAATATATTATCCTCATTGACTTTGAGAAGGCATATGTCCAAATTAAATGGTCGCTCATTTTATCAATGTTTAAATCTTTAGGTTGCATTCTGAAAATTCTTCGGGTTGTTAATATGCACTTTTAAAATGTCCCTTCCCATATCGCCATCAATGAAAAATAATCGAGCCATTTGAACTCTTATGATCTATTTGGAAAGGTTACACCATGTACACACCCTTTATGTCTTGTCGATGAAGGATTTGGTTACTTACTTTTCCAAGACCATTATTAGGCACTTTACAGGGTTATAACTTTACCCTCTTGTGATGGTGCTTAACATATAAATGGCCAATTCATTGATGATTTCCCACACTCATTAAGAGGATTACAACATTACTCATGTCATGCAATGCCCGGAAATTTTATATTTGGCTTCTAACTCTTCCTTTCAATGGTGTAAAATGCAAGGCTACAAAAAAATTCTTCATATGTCCGGTCGATCGAATCCTATGATTGGAAGTAACTTAATCATGGAGAAATATTCAAATTTCTAGGCATTCCATTTACTTTCCAAGCTTCTCCTGCTGAATTATGCTAGTATGTTGTTATGTGCATGGCCTTACAATTTGAGTAATGAATAACCAATCCGTTTTCTATGGTTGGAGAATTCTAGATTTTCTATAAAGTTATGGAATCCACACATCTATATTATTCATCTTGAACTAAATCCCTCTAATAAGTCAAGACAAAAGCTTGAAAATATACTTAAAGACTTCCTTTGGGCCAATCTCACCTTGAAAAATGGGGTTCACATTGTTTCCTTAGAATCTTGTTGTCTTCGCAAGGAATCTTGTGGATTAGTCTTTATCGGAATATCATGCGGCATGGGTAAGTGCTTTGTGATAAATGGATCATTTGATTCAATGACGGAAAGGAAGCATGGAAGGTGTTATTGCGACATGGAATACAATATGGCACCCCTATGGCCACTCTACATGGAAATGCATTTTCATCACCAACCTTATCATTAACCTAGTCCCATTCAAGGTTGTGATAACCTTCATTATGAAATACATATAAAATATTTGGATAAGATAAAACAATGGATCAGTATGGAATGGTAATGGCTTCCTTAATCTCCTTTTCTTCAATATCCACTCTCTGTGGTGGTCTCCCTGTGCTTCAATAGCAATATCACTATTTACAAAAGGTTCCTTAGATTCATGCTCTCTGATTTTTCAAAAATGAATCCACACTATACAAGATATTTCATACAAGAACACTCAAACCTTATAGTTTCCCCAAAAGCACTCAAGGAAAAGTTCCAATTGGTTCTGAAAGACAAAAAGATCATTGAAGAAATAATTTTTAATTTTAAAATCAAATGATTCATAAGATCGTTGTTCTCCACGATCGTCCACAAGTGGAAAAAATTGAAGTGGTATGTGGACACCCCTTTATGGAATTACTCAGCTAGCCAAAGCTATTCATTTCTTTCACCACATTTGTCCACGGCGGATAAGATTAACACTCAATGTGGAATTCCATCGTCACAATCAATCTGCAATCAGCGAAGGATATTTTTTAGAGTTTTATCTTCCTACGTGGAACCCAAAATTACACACTTTCTGTGGTGTGTGCTTCATCAAGGCCTCCTACTTGGAACACATCTGGTTCAACTAGGAGTGGTTATCCAAAAATGCTCCTTTTTGGGCTTCGAAACTCTCCCACAACACTTTTGGTATTGTTGCAATGCTTAGGGGGCTTGGATTTGGCTTAATTCCTTCTTTTAACCTTTCTTCCTTGATTGTTTCACTTGGCATCATGTTTTACAGGAGACAATCCCCAAATTCCGCATAAGTTTACCTAGATTTGACATGCTTTCAGAGGGGAAATTTTGCTTTTGCTACATGTAAAGAGATAAATGCTTGATTGTTTTCTAACAAAGTGATACCAATAATCACTTTTCTAGTTATAATATGTCTTTGGTTGTCATCAATGTGTTGTTCTAGATTCAAGTTCAAGCCAAGAAGGTGGTGTTATAAGTGGATAATCTAGAGACGCTCCTATGCCATCAGGGGTAATGCACCCTATAATTTTACGCACATGCCACCATTACCCTCTTGATTCTCCCCGCCATATAGCAGGCAAGCATCCAACAATTTTGTGGTGGCCACCGTAGCTGCTCCCAACACCTCTCATTTACTCATGCTCATTGGTCCCCTCATAGCCAACCTCCTTGAGGATCTTGTCTACACTACCTTCATCTCGCACCAAGGTCAAGATATCCCCTACCTCCCACTCAACAAACTTGGGGCTCACCACCTACACCCAATCCTCACACTCATAATGGGTGTATCCTTCCTCTAGCACCACACAAGTTTCTAAGGTAGGCGCTTTCTATCTCACCCTCTCAGCCCCTCTTGAAAATATTGAAGAAGAAATCTATCATGGATTTGGATGGGTCAGGTCAAAATATGGAAAATACCTTCCCGGCTCTAACTAGTATTATCAAAAACCTCCCCGCATGTCAAAAATTTGTAGTGGTAGCTTAATCTTCTTTATTTTTTATGAAAGAGGGATTTTTCCTCCCCTCATTAATAGGTTTTTTCTCCTAGTTTGTTTGGTGGCTTTGGAGTGTACTTCCATACGCTCTATATTATTGTGAATTATTATATCATTTTACTTGTTAAATTATTATAAAACCTCTTTGATATAAAATATTACTTTATTTCGCATAAAATGATAGCTTCCCATCACTCTAATTAATCTTTATAAATCTTGTTAAAATTAAACTAAAAATTCAATCACGGGTATTGAAAAATGCATCATTTTTTAATATACATATCTTAAAAATGAAAACATTATTGATAAAACATTTAATTTTTCTAAGAAAACACAATTAGGAATTGTGAAACACGTTAATATCAAAGTTGCACTCAAAACTATTATGATTTCCCTAATAAGATAGAATCTTTATCTTAAATGTGATAATAAAATCGATAGTTACATTTAAAATTATAAGAGAAGTAAGTTATCAAAGATGGATCCTATTGGTTTACCACAAAATACGAATATAAGAACTATTTTTTTAAACAAATAATTCATTTCATGAGTAATATTATTTTTTGAAAATCTATAAATTATCCACACTAAAATATATGACAATTATAACAGCTTTTCACACAATATTTACTTGGGCCACGTAAGGCTTTTCCTCTTTTTAAAAGTCAAGTTAGGATTAAACAACTATAAATTTTTAAGAAACCCTCATTTTAAATTATTTTTATAATGAGGAAAAATCATGGAACAATTAAGATAATGAAAGAGTATTTATGCTTTTAAAAAAACTTCGAAAAGGCCTCTTATACAATCGAAAAGCTATATACCATAAATCATCTATGTACAAAAATATGATCATCAATAACATTATGTAGTGGGATGGAAATAGACTCCTCAAATTTAAAAACTTATAAATTCATTAAAATTCTATTTTTATTCACGTTTTCATAATTAAATATTTAATTCTAATTTTTAATTCTTTTTCTAAATTATCTAAAATCTATTTAATATTATTTGATGATTTACTTTCCTTGTTTCCATTCTATTATTTCATCCCAATTTAAATTATAAATTGTTTAAAATGAGAATAAATATTCTATTAATAATTATCCACACATGAAATATAGGTAGTTTTTAATTATTACATATTAAAATTTAAAAAATACAAAAAAATAAACATTTTCAATGTAAACTAAAATGAAAACACCAATGTGATGTACTAAACACTAATGAAAACACCAATGTGATGTACAAAACACGAGGTCTACATTAAACAACCACACATCTTTAAGAAACCCTCATTTTTAATTATTTTTGTGAAGAGGACCATGGAAGAGAATTTTTGAGAATGTATCCAAAAATTTAACTTTGAAAAAGTCTCTTATACAATTAAAAACCTATATACCATAAACCATCTATAGACCGTAAAATGCATCACCGTAACATTAAGTAGTGGGATGGAAATAGAATTGTTACAATTCTATTTTCCTTCTTTTTTTTCATAATTAAGTGTTTGAACAAAAAGTTTGTTTTTCTAAATTTATAAAATGTTATTCGATGATTCATTTCTCTTGTTTTAATCCTATTATTTCAACCCAATTAAAATTAAAGACGGTTTAAAAATATTATATATTTCTTATTAATAATTGTCCACACATTAATAAATCTTACATTAATAATAAGGAATGTTGGTCCTTTCTTAGAAAAATCAAGTTTTGAAATATTTTTGACACGTTGAATGATTTAAATGCTCAAATTAACATTAAACCACATATGAAAATAAAAGGGAATTTAAGTGGAACATGACAATGAGTGCTATAAATTGTGTTAAATATCGAGAATGATATGGGCCTAAATCCCAAAAAAATATATTCCTTGTAATCCCGAAGGTCTGAAGATTTAGAAATTATGGAAGGGTTCTAGCTATAATGAATTCATCAAGAAATGTTTGTGCCCCTCAACTCCGATAAAAACTTCTCGGTTGAGGATGATGTTTGGACCCATGTTGCATCAAGAAAATATAGGCATATCAATTCTCATCTTTATGGTTGATCGCTTTTGGGTTTTGGTTTTTGGTGTCTCTTATCGGTCAATCAAAATTTTTTAAGTTCTTCTTTCCGTAGAGGACGCCACGAATGAGTGGAAAGTGGTCACTATAAAAAGAAAAATTCTAGAAAAACCATTATTTCGCCTAGTTGTATTTCTTTGTGATGCAGGAAGTTACTTTTCTTTTCAGATCTCGTTGTGCTTATGGTTTTATCTAATATGTAGTGCCCACTTCCCTTTGACACCTTTTTTTGATACTAATCATGATATCGCTGATTATATTATGGATATGATTATGGATCCTATTATAGTATGATGTTAAATGTTAGATCATGGATTATTGTTGACTTTATTCAAGTTATGATACATGATGATTATTAGAGACATTTTTGATATTGATGATGATATACTATTTGACATGGTTATATTATGGATGTTGTTCAGACATGTGATATTTGCATACTCTAAGTAGACCTAGAAATGGAAATTATTGGATGATGATATAGTTGTTGATAAAACCATAAATGATATTGTTAAATTTCTTTGATGTTGTTGTGATTCATACATCTAAATGATTTTGGGAATTATATTTATAATATTTTGAATGTTCTGATATGGCCACGAGGCCGAAGGAGGTATTTGTGTTTTGCAGGTTAAAATATCACAACAAACATCAAGGGATTAGAGACAGACCACATTGGAATTCTAGATGAATTCAACAAGGTCACCATGGCAACTAGTATTTGTTTTTGCATGTTTGTGTGTGTTAGTGATTCCCATGGGGGATCGCTTTTAATTGTGACCACTAGGTTTTATGTATTCATTTTATTTTGGTCCCTTTGTTTATGTTTACATGTGTTTATTTTTTGGTGCTTTTACCCCTTTCATTATTCATTAAATGGTGTCTAAATATTGTGAGTAATCATGTTGTTAAGTTAGTTAATTAAAACATGTCATAAGAAAGTAATTAATAGAGTTATCGTCCATGATTAAATACGTGTAAGTGATGTATAAGTTAACTTTTGAGTGTGAAACACTCCACCCTCTTGGAAATCTGAATTTTTCCTTAGAGGCTGTTTCAGAGGCTTGTGGGACAATTACCAACCATACCTACAGTTGGAGAAATGAATTTAGACTTTTATAATGCTTTTTGAGAAGGCAAATCAGTAAGTTTTAATTGAAATTTTCTTACATGATTAAATTTCAGTCCTTTAGGGCGTGGGTTGGATTTGAGTGTGTAAGTAAACTATCATATTATTCACCCACCTAGTTATTGTGCGTTGGAGAATGAATTTGACTTTTGGGTTGGAGTTGAAGAGATGTGATATGGCATCCTACGTGGATCTGCCTCATTCTCTTCGCTTACCTTTTCTATAAAATTCAAATGGTTTGCCTTGTTTTGGGATTGCTTAACTTTGGAGACTTTATTTTCTTGCGTGAATTCTTTTTCTATTTTGGAGCTCTTGCTTGAAGAATTTTTAGGAAGATTGTTACATGCTTGTGCTTGGATGTTTTTGGATTGCTTGCATTGGGATAAAGCTTGTTGTTTTGGAACTTGGAACAACTCTATCATGGAGAGGTAGGAGCTTAACTCTTGAAATTATCTCCTTTTATGAATGTAAGTGTTAATGTATGAATATTTTGGCATGGTTGTGGGCTATTGGGTAGATGGCCTAGGAATGGTGTAGGAGAAGACTATGGGGTTATTTTTTGGGAGGCACAAGTGTGTTTTAGGGAGGTATAAGAGTGGAGGGAGTTGGGATTTGGGTTCCACCTTACAAAGAAATAGCTTGCATTTCTTTACTCAAGCTGAGGTGCCATAAGAGGTTGGGGAGGCATAAGGAAATGTGAGGAATAAGGGGTACTTGGGGGAGGCATAAGGGCATGTCAGGGATTTGAAATGATATATATATATATATACATATTTTGGTGGTTTGTTCTTAGGTGGTGATACCCATTTCCCCTTTTAGGAGGCATAAGCAGCATCCCCCATAGTTTCTTACTCCTTTGGCTTGCTTGAGGAAGCCTTAGTATTGTTTTTCATGTTTTAATGTAGTTGTAGAACTACATTTTATTTTGGACGGTGTTCTTATTGTGATTATGTTGCTTGTGTGGTTGTGGAATCCTATTATTGCCATGAATTGGATCAAATATTTTATTGCAATGTGATTGGGGCTTGGGGGCCAATGAAGAAAGATGGATTTTCCTCTTCATTGGATGTCTTGGTTCGGTGGAGAGCATTGCCTTTCCCCTACTCTTGATGTGATCAAATTGGAAGAATGAGAAATCTGCATGTTGTTGTTCTAGAGCTGAGATAAAGACAGCTTTAACAATCCCTCAGAAATGAAATCTTATTGTAGCCCCTTTCCCACTTGAATTGATGATTTTTGTATTCATTATCATGGAAAGATACTATGTATTGGCAATGAAAGTGGAAATTTGAAATGTAAAAGAGTTATACTCTGTATTCTGTTTTGGAAAGAATGTGAAAGAATGATACGTGTTTTGTATGTTGTATTTTGAAATCAAATGGAAAGGAGGTTGTAAGAGTTTTGTTTGAATTAATGGAAGTGTTTGCCTTGTTCATATGATATTATTTCCATTAGAAATCTGTACTTAACAAGCTCTATGAAATCCCTGTTTGGAAAGTGGAAAAGTGAAACACGTGAAAAGAAAATGTATTATTTTGTCTTGTATATAATATATGTTTTTGGAAAGAATAAAAGAAGGATGTTACAAATTTGTCTTTTGGAATCAATAAATGATGTATCACCTTTCTCAAATTACATAGTGGCATTGAATATGATCTTTTAAATGTAATTGAAATCTCTGTTTGAAAGAAAGAAATGTGTATAAAGGAAATGTAATACTCTGTCCTTTGAAATATGTAAAAATTGGAAATCAGAGATGTATTATAGTTTTTGAATAAGTTTAATTGAATCAAATAAATACATTAGATTAGGTTTGGAGCACATTATAATACTTGGAAGAAGACAATGGCAAATAGACCTTTTTAAAAAAATAAATTGAACTCTGTCTTGTATTTCCTATTGACAATTATTTAATCCCAAATGCTTAGACCAAATCTGCAACAAAGGAATAACAAATGAAACATTAATTTGGGCATAATAAGATCTAATCGAATTCATCTAGATATTAACACTTAAGGAAATTCTTATAAAAACTTAGCAAAAGTTAGCAAAATGTTCAAATTGCAAATCAATCAGACAAATTGAATCTTGAAATCTCTCTTAAATACACCTAAGAAAAAAATTTCATGTCTATTTGACATGTTGAGAGAGGGACAAGAACAAATTGAACAAATTTAACAAGTTAAAATTTACCAGTTTGCACTGTAAACTCCTACAGAATGTTTTCACAAAATTGACCCCTTAAATTTTATCAAAATAAAAAATTAGTGATATTTTTGTAAATAGGACGTCGAGAGATTCCCAGAAAGTCCTCATTTTCCCAAAACTGAGCCCTCTATAGAAATTTATGGCCTTCTGAATTTTTTCCTTCACTTAGCATTAAAAAAAAAATTTGGGGAAAATTTTCCGTTGCAGGCCCACGGGCCCAAATTTTTCCCTTATAACTTCAGAATTTTTTTGGGAAAATTGTCGTAATTTTCCCCGCTAACCCGCAGCCAATCAAAGGCTACCACGTGGTAGCAAGAGGTTTTGCAGAGGGGTGGACCCTTTTAAGGTTAGCGCTCCTAGAAATTTTTTGGAAAATTTTCCCTGCAACCCCACCGAACCGTAACCAATCAGGTGATGCCATGTGGCATCATGAGGCATTGGTGGTGGAGCGGGTCCCTTTTTTCCTTTGTGCATTTTCAGAAAAAATTTCCCCTCCGCTCGTCGTCCCATAGCTAATCAGGAGTTACCAAGTGGCATCACGAGGTGTCAGCAGAAGCGCGGGTTAATGCTACCCTCTTAGCCCTTCAGGGTGTTAAATAATTTTCTCCCCACTACCCCACCTTTTTCATGTTGGATTAGGAGATGCCATGTGTCCCTTGCAGACTTGCGAGAGCACGGGTGCAAAGTTGGGTTTCACCCTACGCGGGAAGATTTTTCAAAATGTCTTCCGCCACCGCGCTCTCCCCGTGCTGACTTGAGAGGTGCCACATGTCCCTAGTGGACTTACAGCTAATTGCACTGGGTGCATGGGCACAAATTTTTTTCTTCCCCGCGGCCGGCTGACCTACATGTGGGGAAAATTTTCACCCCACAGGCCCGCAGGCTCGCTCTTGGGGAAAATTTTCACCCCAAGGCCCATCGGCCCATAACTCAAAAATATGAGTTAGGAGGACTTATTTATATCAATGGAAAGGTGAGGAAATTTCCTATCCAATGGGAGTGATTTAGGGAAATTTTGAATGTGTTGAGTTTGAGAAAAATCAAGTTGAACCTTTAAGCAGGTTAGAGAGTGGGTATGGTGAAGAATTACCCTGTGAACCTTATTAAACCTTATAACCCTAAAATTTGGACCTTATGACCTCTAATAATTTTTAATAAAAGAAAAGCATGTTCTAGTGAATTAGAATTGTTCAAACTTGTTAGTGACAGTTTTTTCCTTGTAATCTAGTTGTAGACTCTTTTAAACAACAAAAATTATTCCATAATTTTCCTTGTTAATCCTAGGTTGTTCTTGGGTCTCAAGTGGGTTGTTTTAGTAAGCATTACACTTGGTATCGAGCAATGGTTCAAACGCTTGGGCCATCGTGCACACTAAAAACTTGAGACATGAACCTTAAATCTAACACACTTTAAAATCTAGAAAACAACTTGGTTTAGAAGTCGCATATTTTAGTAAACATGGAAATTGAATAAAACTTAGAAAGGTGAAATAACTCTCACCTTGGTTTGTATAGGAGGAACAGACAGGATAAGTGTTCTTTCCACATAAATCCAGACTTACCTCCACCAGATCATGTTGTAGTAGCCATCCTAACCCAGATTTTACAGACTCTTTGGGATGTTAATGTTGCTCTACGTGGAGGATTAGTACGAGGGCATGCAGCTAGACATGATAGAGTCCTCAGCATTGATGGTCATGTATCACCTCAACCCAACAAGGAGCATGGAGGAGATACCTCCTATGTAGAGTCAGCCAGCTAAGTCACCACAGAGGGAGCAGGGTGACCAATTTTCAGGTCATAGAGAGAGGTCTTGAAGCCCTAGGCTTAGGGATGAGCATGCAGAGTGACCTAGAGGATGTCAGACCATAGCTATAGATCACATTAGGGAGATGTTGAAGCTTCAGCCATCACATTATTCTAGTGACATAGGTAGATTTCAGGAAAAGGTCTTGTTATTGAGCTTGATTGGTTGCTTCAATCTCTGTCTTGTTCTAGCAACATGAAAGCTCATGTTGTGATCCATCTGCTGAAGGATGGAGCTGGTGTCTAGTGGTAGAAAGAGGAGCAGAAGCTTCTTGTTGATTCTCAAATAGTTACCTGGGAGATCTTTGAGGAGCACTTGTAGACCAAATATTTTTCATGGAGGTTCATACAAAGTAGCAAATAAATGAGTTCCATGACCTCCGATAGGCATCACTCACAGTGGCTCACTATGAGAGTAGATTTCTGGATCTACTCTAGTATGTTGGTTATATGTAGGATGAGTAGGTGTGGATTTACAGGTTCATCCAGGGCCTGAATATAGACATTGGAGGTGTAGTGTGGATCCATTGTCCATAGAAATTAGCTGAGGTCATCGAGAAGGCCTATATACCAAAGGAGACTCGGAAATACATAGCAGGATAAAGGCCAAGTCTAGAGCCATATATAGTAGATGTAGGACAACAGATCGAGGGGTCATACCACTTCTTCATGGTGGATAGGGTTAAACATGCTCATCTTTTAGACCATAGAACAACAGTCCCACCCATCTTATAGAGCTCCATAGAGATTTGATGCATAGAGAGGTCAAAGTATGGGGACTCCTCCTAAGGGTCTCATCATAACACAGGGTGCCCAGAGAGCTCACTGAGTAGGACCTCACCAGCAGAGACCTCAACAGAGTGGATCTAGATCATTAGGATCCATACCATAGACCTCCAGACTACCGGCTGAGACCTGCTACATAGGGTAGAGGTTCAGGCGGTTGTTTTGGTTATGGTGTTACTAGACATTTCTAGAGAGACTACCCACAGAACCCTAATAACAAGGGTAAGACATAGATCTCAGAGCCTATTGTTGGTGATATGGGGCACAGTTGTAGGATGTATGTAGTGGTCAAGAACCACCAAGCATAGCATCGTAGTATAGTTATTGAAGTCAAGGTAACATTGGTGGTATTCCTACCTCCATTTTGTTTTATTCTGGTTCTTCTGATTCTTTTATTACAACATCTTTAGTAGAGCGATGCAAGCTGGTGAAAATTAGGAAAGGTCATTGTTGGGATGTTGAGATGGCTTATAGAGCCATGATCTCTATAGACTCCTTAGTTAAGGAGTGTGTGGTAGATTTGGGACCTTTCACCACTACCTTGGATCTCTGTATCCTTCCTTTGGGCTCATATGGAGTCATCTTGGGTATGGATTGGTTGTCTATACATAGGGCCGAGTGGACTATTACCACAAGATTATATATTTTTAGATTATTTAGGAGTTGAGTTAGTGATTTCAGGGGTTAGGAGACCCGTTTCTATTTTCACCATCTCTCATTATGCAACTTAAGTAGTGTGTATGACGGGGATGTTAGTTTTATGTTGTTACGGTCGGATAGATCACAGGATGGATCTAGTAGACCATCGCTATATGATCACCCCATTTTGAGAGAGTTTTTAGATGTGTTTCTAGGGGAGCTATCGGGGTTACCACCCTCAAGTGAGATTGATTTTCAAATAGATCTTGTTCTGGGAGTAGAGCCTATCTCACGAGCACCTTATCGGATGACCACACCAGAGCTCTGTGATCTCAAGTTATAGCTTGAGGGCCTTTTAGAGAAAGGCCTTATCCACCCTAGTGTATCCTTGGGGTGCACCAATGATCTTTGTAAAGAAGAAGGATGGATCCTTGTGGTTGTGTATTGATTACCGCTAACTGAATAAGGTAACGATCAAGAATCGTTATCCCCTTCGAGCATTAATGATTTGTTTAATCATATGAAGGAGCCATAACTTTCTCTAAGATAGATTTTAAGTCAAAGTTACCATCACCTAAGGATTTCAGAGGTGGACATTCATAAGACCGCCTTCCGTATTTGAGATATGGACACTATGAGTTCACAAAGTGGTGTCTTTTGGTTTGACCAATGCCCCTACAGTGTTTATGAGTTTGATGAATGGGGTATTTAGGACCTTCTTAGATGACATTTTGATTTACTCACGTATGTGTGAGGAGCATGAGGGGCACCTTCACCAGGTTCTTCAATGTCTTCGAGAGCAACAACTTTACGAGAACTTTGAGAAGTGTGCATTCTTTCAGATGGAGGTGCAATATTTAAGTCATATCATTTCTGGGAAAGGTATCGATGTAGATCCTTCCAATATTAGAGCTATTATGGATTGGCCAGCACCCACTACTATGAATGAGGTGCACAACTTCATGGGATTATCAAGTTACTACCAGAGATTTGTTCAGGAATTCTCTCAAATTACACACCCCATCACTTCCCTTTAGAGGAAAGGGAAGAAGTTTGTTTGTTAGACAGTATCGAAGGCCTTCATTACATTGAAGGAATTTCTCACTACAACACCTATTCTTGTGGTGCCGGATCCACAGGTAGAGTTTTTGTTTGCACAAATTCTTCTTTAGTAGGGCTTGGAGGTGTATTGATCTAGGAGGGTAGAGTAGTGACTTTTGAGTCTCAAAACTCAAAGATTATGAGCTTGCATGACAATTTTGCATGCTTTGGTTTGATGGAGGAACTTTCTTCTCGTCAGAGATTCACACTCGGGACAAATCAATTGAGTCTTCACCACCTCTTCATGCAACCCAATCTCAACGCTTGTCAACGGCGTTGGATGGAGTCTCTTTGTGAGTATGATATGGAGATAGATCATGTGAAGGGGAAAGAGAATGTGGGGGTAGATGCTCTCAAAGCACATAGAGACATGTGGCTATGACCACCTTAGTGAGTAGAGATTTGTAGAGTAGGATTCTTCAAGAACTTTCCTCTTGATAGCTTCTACATTGTAGTTCAGGCAGAGATCGAGTCTCAGAGACCCCTCGAGGGGAATATTGATAGTTTATCACTAGAGGCGTATGGCCTTCTCGCACGAGAGGATGGATTTATGTTCCCAAAGAGGGAGGCTTGAGGTAAGAGATTTTGAAAAAGGCACATCATTCACCCTATTTAGCCCACCCTAGGGTGAAGAAGATGCACGCCACCTTGAGATAGTTGTATCATTGGAGAGGACTTCATAGAGAGGTGGCCCATTCGTGTCATGATGTTTAGAGTGCCGAGAAAGTGAAGGTGAAGCATCGGCATCTAGTCGGCCTTCTCTTTCCTTATGCTATACCGAGAATGGAAGTGGAACACCATTTCAATGGACTTCATTATTGCACTACCGATGTCGAGATATCACGACAAAGATCATGGTCACAGCTTGACAAACCGACAAAAGTGGCTCAATTTTCTCTGGGAAGACCACTTATATAGCTAGTGCGGTGACACAGGTGTATCTTGATGAGATTGTCAAGTTACACTGGATTCCATAGAAGATCATTAGTGACCACGATTCTTTGTACACTTCCCATTTCTGGACCACCATACAACATGCCCTCAAGATGAAGATCAATTTCAGCATAACATATCACCCTGAGACAGATGGAAAAACTGAGTAGGTGAATCAGATTTTAAAGGACATGCTTAGGATGTATATGATGGATCAATAGTCTAGATGGGAAGAGTACCTGTACTTGGTGGAGTGTTCCTACAATAATAGTTTTTAGAGTTCTATAGGCATGGCTCCTTTTCATTATGGAAAAGAGTGTAGGACACCTCTTAGTTGGGACAAGTTAGTGGACATGGTTTCTCTTGGACTAGCTTTGTTGCAGGACATGGAGCAGTAGGTGGTTTTGAACAAACAGAGACTACGGGAGGTACAAGAAAGACATAAGAAGAATGCAAATCAGCATAGACTGACCATAGTTTTTATGTGGGCATGAATGTGTTCCTTCGTGTCAGGAAACATAAGAGCCCTATCCGTTATGGAAAAGGCTCTAAGTTAGCTCCTAGATTCGTGGGTCCTTTTGAGATCTTGGAGTGTATTGGCGCTTTGGCCTACCATCTAACATCGCCACCTAGCTTGTCTTGCATACATGATATGTTTCATGTTTCAATTCTTAGGAGATATATTACGATCCTTCTCATGTTTTAGCTTGGACATCATTGTAGGTGCATGATCAAGGGTAGGTGATGGTGGAGCCCATTCACATCCTAGATTACAGGAATCTAGACCTTCGAGGCGGAGAGGTTGATTAGGTCCGGTGTAGTGGGACACATATGATGATAATGCAGCTACATGGGAGGATGCTACTTTTCTATGACTTTAGTTTCCACACTTATTCCAGGTGACTTCCAAAAGTAAGTCGAGTCTAAGGGGAGGGGATGTTGTGCCCACTTCCTTTTGCAACATCCCCTCCCCTTTGACACCTTTTTGATACTAATCATGATATCTCGCTGATTATATTATGGACATGATTATGGGTCCTATTATAGTATGATGTTAAATGTTAGATCATGGATTATTGTTGACTTCATTCAATTATGATACATGATGATTATTAGAGACATTTTTGATATTGATGATGATATCTTGTTTGACATGGTTATATTATGGATGTTGTGCGGACTTGTGATATTTGAATACTTGGGAGTAGATCTAGAAATGGAAATTATTGGATGATGATATAGTTGTTGATAAAACCATAAATGATATTGTTAAATTAATTTGATGTTGTTGTGATTCATAAGGATGTTACAAAATTGTCTTTTGGACTCAATAAATGATATATGTTTTGGAAAGAACAAAATAACGATGTTACAAAATTTTATTTTGGAATCAATAAATGATGTATCACCTTTCTCAAATTACACAAAGTGGCATTGAATCGATCTTTTAAATGTAATTGAAATCTCTTTTTGAAAGAAAGAAATGTGTATAAATGAAATGTAATACTCATGTCCTTTGAAATATGTAAAAATTTGAAATCAAAGATGTCTTATAGTTTTTAATAAGTCAAATTGAATCAATTAAATTCATTATATTAGGTTTGGAGCACATTATAATACTTGGAAGAAGACCATGGAAAATATACCTTTTAAATAAAAAAATTAACTTTCTCTTGTATTTCCTATTGACAATTATTTAATCCGAAATGTTCAGACAAAATTTACAACAAAGGAATAATAAATGAAACATTAATTTTGGCATAATAACATCTAATCGAATTCATCTAGATATTAACACTTAAGGAAATTCTTATAAAAATTTTGCAAAATCAGGATCAAGTGTTTTGTAGTCGTGTTGCTGTCAAGAAATGTAAATGTTCAAATTACAAATCAATTAGAAAAATTGAATCATGAAATCTCTCTTAAATACACCTAAGAACAATTTTCCATGTCTATTTGACATTTTGAGAGACAAACAAGAACAAATTTAACAAATTTAACAAGTTAAAATGTACCAGGTTTGCCTTTAACAATCTGCGAGAACGTTTTCATGAAATTAACCCCTTAAAATTTATCAAAATAAAAAATTAATGATCTCTATGTAAAGAGGAATTCGAGAGCTTTCCAAAATTCATTGTTTTCCCAAAACCAAGCTCTCTACCAAATGTTATGGCCTTCTAAATTTTTTTCTTCATTTGGCGTTAAAACAAAATTGGGGAAAATTTTCCTTGGCGGGCTCGTTGGCCCAAATTTTTCGCTTAGAACTTCAGAGGTTTTTTGGGAAAATTGTCCTAATTTTCCCACCAACCCACAACTAATCGGAGGTTGCCACATGGCACCCTGAGGTGTTGGTAGAGGGGTGGACCCCTTTTTAACCTAAGTGCTCCTAGAAAATTTTCTAAATTTTCTCCGCTACCATGTCGAGCCGCAACCAATTAGGTGATGCCGTGTGGCGTCACGAGGCATCGACGGCAGAGTGGGTCCCTTTTTGTCTTTGTAATTTTTCATAAAATTTTGGGAAAATTTTCTAAATTTTTCCCCACCACCCACCGCATCGAACTAATCAAGCAATCACCATGTGGCATTGCATGAGGTGTCTTTGTGGAGGCGGTGAATGCTACCCTCTTAGCCCTTCGGGGCATTAAACTAATTTTATCCCTGCCACACTACCTTCCCCATGTTGGCTTAGGAGATGCCACATTTCCCTTGTGGACTTGTGAGAGTGAAGGCGCGAAGTTTCCTTTCACCCCACACGGAAAGATTTTTCAAATGTCTTCCGCGCCCAACTCTCCCAATGCTTACTTGGGAGGCACCATGTGTCCCTAGTGGACTTGCGGACCATGGTTACATGGGTACAAACTTGTTTTTCTTTCCCCATGCAGGAATATTTCCAAAGTCTCCCGGCAGCTGCTTTGACCCACCATTAGGAAAATTTTCACCCTGGCCCGCAGCCTCGCTTTGGGGAAAATTTTTTACCCCAAGGCCCGCCAGGCCATAACTCGAAAAATATGAGGAGTTAGGAGAAATTATTTATATCACTAGAAAGGTGAGGATATTTTCAAACCAATGGTAGTGATTTAGGGAAATTTTGAATGTGTTGAGTTTGAGAAAAATCTAGTTGAACCTTTAAGCTGGTTAGAGAGTGGGTATGGTGAGGAATTACCCTCTGAACCTT
The DNA here is from genome assembly GCA_018340775.1 of Taxus wallichiana var. yunnanensis. Lineage (NCBI taxonomy): Eukaryota > Viridiplantae > Streptophyta > Pinopsida > Cupressales > Taxaceae > Taxus > Taxus wallichiana. Next base: position 729,751,125 of record CM031235.1, read on the forward strand.
ATTGAACCTTCTAACCCTACATTTTGGACCTTATGACCTGTCATATTGTTAACAAAATAAAATCATGTTCTAGTGAATTAGAATTGTTCTAGATCTTGTTAGTGATAGTTTTTGCCTTGTAATCCGGTTGTAGACTCTTTTAAACAAAAATAAATTATTCCATAATTTTCCTAATTAATCCTAGGTTGTTCTTGGGTCTCAATTGGGTTTTTTTAGTGGGCGTTACATATTCTTTTAGGCTTTTGAATTCTATGATAGGGTCATAGTCAAATAACCTGACTTTACCCTTATCCAAAAATAATAATTTTCCATAGATGAGATATAGAAAGGTTTTTATCATTATATATTGAAGCTTAAAAAGTACAACAATTAAATAGTGTAAATCCAAACTAAAATGTAAACATGAATATGATATACCAAATGTAACACCCATAAAAACAATGTTCTAGGAACACATTAAAATCTTAAACACTTATCCCGAAAGTTGTGGCAATTGCTTTTTGTTTTAAGTTAAAAGGTTAGAAGGTGTAAAACCCTAATGTACATTACATTATTTTTCACCATTACTCACTACATTACAACGGATGAACTAGGTCTAGGATAAATGATTAAATATTCTTAATTTAGCTCTAAGGTTAATTAATTAAAATCAATTAGGAAGATTGCATAAGTAATCTACTGGGTTCAATTTTTTTCCTTGTCCTTAAATTTACATTCATACCCAAAAAGATTAACCTTATACTTAGTTAATTTAGTTTCATTAACTTAATAGCTTTAATTTCCATTTCACTAATTTGTCTAAAACATACTAGGAACTAAATAATGGGTTTACACACCAAGACAATTAAATGGCCTCATTCACCCATCTACACATACCTTGAAAATTATTTAAAAGAATTAAACAATTCATTCCTACTAAACAATAGTAGGGTTGATCCTCAACCCTTGGATCAATCCAATTGTGGGCACTATATCCTAGGGTTCCAAACTAACCCTAAAATTCCTAATGAATTCTTATTAAGTCCTTTTCTTTACCTTATTGTCCTCATTTGGTTTACTTTGTTTTGTTTAATTTGTAGGTTGGAGAAATGGAAGCCATGGGAGCAAGGAAGGAAGAAACTATGGAGGAATTCTCAAAGTCAAGCTTAATTTAGTCTAGGTTGTAGATTTGTCATTGTAATTACTTTCATTCCAAGATTGAAAGGATTTTCACTCCAAATATAGAGTTATTACAAGTTATTTGTATTTTGAATTCTCTATTTGGGGAAAACTCTACCTCCATAAATATATATATATATATATATATATATATATATATATAAGATTTTTACTATTAGTTATCCATTTGAAGTTTTACTTTATTGAAAAATGAATTTTAACCATTATTTTTTTGCTAGATGTTTACTCTTCATTTTTGCAAGTTTAAATTTTTGTTTTGACTAAGTTAAAATTTCTAGATGCGTAGATTTACAATTTTTATAGTTAATGACAAAACCACCACTCAAAGTAGGCTCGTGATCCCGGGACCACTTCCCTACTTGCATGATGATTCACAAAATGTTGCATTGTCTAAGAGGCATTTCTGAGACTTCCGCCTTGTTTGAGCGGTGGTTACGGGACCGCCACTACATAAGGTGGCGGTCTTGTTCCTTAGAAACAAAACCATCAAACCCGAATTTTTTTCTAAATTTTTTTCCTAGGGTGATCTAAAGGTCATCTGAACTTAATTTTACATGCCTAAAGTTTCCATTTGTAAAATTTAAATTCATCTACTCATTTCATAGTAAAATTTACTCAATCTAAAACATTTCCTATTTCAATAATAACAACATCTACAAGAATCATTTTCATTTTGTACAAAAACTTCCTTTCAACAATGTAAGAAAATGAACAAGATAGTCTAACTTCTTCCTTTACATGCCTTTCAAGTAACACAATGAAATGTACTATTTCTTCATGCAATTTTCCAAACATTCCACAAGAGAGTTTCAACAATATTTCCAATAATTTATTTAGAACAAAGGAAACACACTTTTGTGGGAAATAAATCAACTATAATGAAATAAGATATTTCCCTTATAAACTTCTTTTCTATTTCAACAAAACTAGCTTTACAAACACAAATATTTCTTTCCTTTTTCAACATACAATACAAATTTAATATCCAATAATGAATACAAATTTTCTTCACAATATTAATACAATATCTTCCACTTAAAGTGGGAAAACTTACAAGAATGAAAGCTAAAAGGGAATACAATATTACAAGTCTTCCACCCTAAGTGGGAATAACAAGGAGGTTTCATCACAAGGAAGGATTTCTTAAGGACACCAATAATGCTCCAAGTTTCACATCACAAACAAGAGAGCTCCACCATGCTTCATTTGATCCACAACAAAAGGGGGAGAGGCAACACTCTCCACCCAACCAAAAATCTAATGAGGAGAAGAAGTTATCCTCCTCATTGGCCCTCGAGCCCCAACCACATTGCAATGAAAGATGGATCCAACACATGAAAAAAATCCTTTCAAATCACAAAACCAAGTTTTCACAACCACACCAAAAACACAAACAACACAACTACAATCACAAGAAGGAAAACAAAAAAATATACAAGGCTTCAAAATGTAAAGCCCAAAGGAGAAAGAATCTATGGGGAGGTCACTTATGCCTCCCAATGGGAAATGGGTTCCCACCTTAAAGCCCTCCAATAAACATCTCAAAATCCATACACAACTCTTATTCCTCCCTCAAGATCCTCTTATGCCTCCCACATTCTCTTATGTCTCCCTCATATAAAAACAAGTAAGAAATGCAAGCATTTCTTGTCCAAGGTGGGGCAAGGAACCTAACCAAAGTCCCTCCAAAACATGAAATAAAATATTATGTCTTCCTACATGAAAGTTCCCCATAGTCCCCTTCTACACCACAATTATGGAATCTACCCAAGAACCCAACAAGCATAGCAAAAAACATAATGTAACACATACATATACATAAATAAAGGAAAACAATAAATAAGGGTATAGCTCCTTTCCATGGTATAACTTGATCCAAGAGTCACACACCAAATATCTTCAAGCTCAAAAAATCACCAGGAAGCGCCAACAAGATCCATAAGCACTCCACAATCCTCCAACTTCAAAAAATACAAGAGCACAAAAGAATGAAGTAACCCCAAACAAGAAAAATAACTTCAATAAATAGAAAAATGGAGAGAGGAGGGTGAGGTGGCTCCATGTAGGATGCCACATCACTCATCCTCAACTCCACCTCATAATTCAAACCTCAACCCCAATGCATAATAAATTGGTGGGTGAGAGGAATGAAAAACCTCTTACAAACACAAATCAAGCCCGCACCTCCTAAGCACAAACTTTAAATCCCATGCAATAAAAGTGCAATAAATGTAGCATTTTGACTTAGAAAACACATAATGTGGTCTATTTTTACCCCCAAACTATAGGTAGGGTTGGCATAGTCATTTAAGAGGTGTGGGACAAGCTTAACTTGTCCGAAAAGCCTCCAAAATTCACCCTTAAGGCCAAATCCTAATTTCCATGAAGGGGTAGAGTGTACAACACTCAAGATCACAAACACTTGACTTACAAAAAACATAACCCAAAAGCCACCTCATCTAATAAATGGCCTTTGTTTGTCACATCTATAATTATTTTAGTGACACAACAACTAAATTAATATAGACACTTAAACCCATTAATGTTAAAGGGGAAAAATAAACCACAATCTAAATAATTACTACAAGGAAAATACACCACTAAAATCACATACTAAAATTAAATAAAGGAAACTTGATAAAAGAATAAAACCCAAACCCTTTTGTAACAATTGAGGTAATCCCCCATGGAAACCCCCCAACAACAATACAAACACACACACACAACAAAATACATGTTGCTATGGTGATCATTGTTGAATTCACCTAGCATTCCAATGTGGTTGGTCTCCAATCCCCCCGTTGTTTGTTGTGATAATATTTACCTACAAAACACATAATACCTCCTTCGGCCTCGTGGCTGCATAAAAAAATCCAAGATAAAATATGCAATATAAATCCACAATCATCTACATATGAATCAAACCATCATCTAGAAATTAACATTATTATTTAAAATTTCTAACAACATCTTGATTCTACATTTCATCAATATCAATAGGATCACTAAATTATTTCAATTGTTAAGGTCTACTCAATATAACAAAAATATCGCATGTCAGAAATATATAACCCTGTCAAAAACATATCATCATCAATATAAAATGTCTCTAATAATCCACACACATCATACTATGAATCGAATCCAACAATAGTCTCAGTATCTCTAACATCTAACATCATGCTAAGTCAAAATAATACAAAATATCCATAAGTATAGTCAACAATATCAAAATCAATAGTAATAAGTGTCGAAGGGAAGTCGGCACTACACCAAACACTTTGGGTACACTTTTAAAAACTTTCATATAGATTTGTTTTTTCATTTATCTTGTTATATACAATTTGTTATGTTATTCATTGGAATATTTTTATATAATTTTTTTAAAAATTGATTCTATCCCCTAAGAGTGACATGAAAAATAATTAACTCACTAATTAGCAAAAATGTATCAATCCTTTGTTAAAAATAGAAGACAAATAGATGAATCAAATTATAAATATATAGAAACTTTGTTCCCTACAAATAAAAGCTATATGAAAATTCATAATTAAAACCCTACATCTGGAATTTAATATAATTCTAGTAAAAATTGATAGTCCAAAAAAATCTTGGTGATTACTATTATGTTAATCTAAATACAAGTTCTCGGAAAAAATTATATCATTCAAACCTTCCAAACATAACATCACCTCTTGCAGCTTTAAATTTTCCTTACATTTTCTTGTTCCAAATGTAAAATTTCAGCTAAACCTATGAAGACCTCGGCTCAAAAAAAAGGAGAACTTGAAGATTTACGAGAAAAAGAAAAAGAGAGAGAGCTGAACAAAAATAACCAAAGAAAATCTCTATTATTAGAACTAGATACAAATCATTAAGAATGATTACAAATAAGAACCATATAAAAATTGATTGCAAAGTGAAAACAAACTTAGCTAAATTTTACATTAGTCACATTATGCATGAAAGGAGATACTGATGTTTTCTTTAGTTAACTTTAAATCAATCTATTGATTAGGATAAAACTACCATTTATTATAATTGGAAACTAATGCTGACACCCACCCATAAATCTAAGGAGATAGAAAAGAGGAAAGATAGAAAACCCTATGGGAACGAACCCCCAAAAAAATATGCACGAATTGTGCATTGTAGCTACTCATGCAATGTTCTTCACCCCAAGAATATCTCAAATAATTTTAAACTTATGCTTTGAGTGAATTCCTTCATGAAGATGTTGGCAATTTGTTTTGAAGTGGCACAATCTTTGTAAGTTGATGATTCCATTATATATCTATCACGTATAAAATGCATATGGATCTAGATGTGTTTTGTCCACCGCCACCGTATGGGATCTCTATAAAGTGTCAGTGTACTTTGATTATCACACCAAATGATAGTCGAATGATGAAAGTGGATACCAAGCTCAATAAGGAATATTTGTAGCCAAGTTACTTGAATGGTAATGTTGATCGCACCTTTATATTCGGCCTCTGTGGTAACAAAGTAATGGCAGATTGCTTCTTGCTTGACCAAAAAATAGGGCCTGATCCAAAACTAAGAACATATCCATATGTGGAATTACAATCAATGCTATCTCCAGCCCAATCTGAATCAATATAGCCAATGAGATCCAATGTATATCCAACTGAATAATGAATCCCATAGTGATGGTTCCTTAAACATAGCGAAGTATTGACTTTGCATCTTTCCATTGTAGTGCATGAGGCTCCTACATGTATCTAGAAATAACACCCACTCCATATGATAGTTATGGATGAGAGTGAGCGAGATAAAGAATACTCCCCACATGTAGATCGTATAGTGTAAAATAAACCAATAGTGTATCCTAGCCATCCTCAAGCTTTACCTCTGATGTGATTGTTGGCTTACTATCACTCATGTAAAATCTAGTGAAGAGATCACTTAGATACATGGATTGAGAAAATTGGACACCTAATTCATTCGGATGATTTCGGGATCAAGGAAAAGCTTTAGGAGACCCATGTCTATCATGGAAAATCTATCATGCAAATATTCTTTGCTTGTAACAATGATTGTGGTTGAATCACCTATTATTAACAGATTATCTACATAGATTAGTATGAGAAAAAAAAGATTCATATTTTCTCAACATATAAACATTTAGATCATATTTTCATCGCATGAAATTTTGAGGCGTAAGGTAAGAATCTATTTCGCATACCAATTTCTAGGTGCCTGCTTGAGGCCATATAGTGACTTCTTGAGTTTACATACCAATGAGGAATTTTTGAACATACTCTTATAACTGCTCCATGTAGATCTCCTCTAAAAGATCACTGTGAATAACTATATTCTTCACATCCATGTGATGAATCTCCCATCTTCTTGTTGTGGCATTGGAAAAATCCATCCGAATGGAATCAATTTTTACTACTAGAGAAAAATCCTCATCATACTAAATGCCATGAACTTGTTGAAATCATTTTGCTAATAACCATTAATGAGGCATAAATTGGCAATAAATTACCATTATTTTATCCTTCCAGTTACCTTTGAAAGTGAATTTAAATGTAATCTACAAACTTATATTTTTCTTAAGATAAAATATAAGATATATATCTTGTTCAATCTTTAGAAATATTTTTTTATCTATTTTTTTGAATAATCCTATTGATTATTTGAGAAAAGATGCAATGTCTTATGTATGTAGGCCATAAAGGAAAGATAATTCTAGTATTGAGAAAAGTGGAATTGATCATGGATGGAATATATAAACTCAAATCTGGTTTCATATTCGATTCCTCTTGAAAAATTATGCAAGTTAAAAAAACCATCTCAATCTGAGATCGTATGCAAAATTTATAGTTGTTTTAAGTTCGGAGGCTTAGTTCTGGAACTAGTAGGCTTAGTTCCAAAACTCGTAGAGTTAGTTCTGAACTTACAGAGTTAGTTTCGAACTCACAGGCTTAGTTCTGGAACTAAGAGGATTTTGATAGTTTTTGAGCAATTGAGAAATATCAGAGAATCCAATGGAAAATATGAGAGAGGTTTTTATTTATAGCAACGTTTTTAACAAAAAAATCATTCAGATTTGCTACAGGTGTTACCAATAAAGAGGGATATAACTTTTAGTGAGCTGTAGTCTGAGGAAAAGTGTATCACACGAACACTAAAAGTTCCATAAACAGAAATAGAAAATTCAAATGGAAAATCAAAGAGAGTATTTTATTCATAGCAATGTGTTTAACAAATACCTCATTCAGATTTTCTACAGTTTTACTAATGAAGAGAGATCTAACTTTTGGTGAGTGCGTCAGTCTGAGAGGAAAAGTGTATCAAAGTAGCGCTAAAATTTCTATAAACAGAAAACTAAAAATCAAACAGAAAATATGAGAGAGGTTTTTTTCATAGCAATGTGTTTACAAAATACCTCTTTCAAATTTGCAATGAGTTTTACCAATGAAGATAAATCTAACTTTTAGTGAACTGTAGTCCAAGGAAAAAGCATATCAGACAAGCGTCAAAAGTTCCACAGTAAAAAAAAGAAGATCAAATGGAAAATCCAAGAAAGGTATTAAGTCAAAATCATATTTTGAGGGAAATCCTCCTTCCAATAATGTAGAGTAATAAAATCATTATGATTCTTGTTACCGAAAAAGCAAGGAGAATATTTGAGAGCGAATATTCCTAAAATAAGTGAGATAAGAGTTTGACTTCAATAATATATCTCTCTCCATATTTTGTGGAGATGGAGATCTTAGTTGTTAGGATTGGAATAAAGATAAGATCATATTGTATTTTCTATAATAAGGATTTGGTTGGACGCATAAATTATAAATGTAACCATCCACACTCGGATATGTAATATTTTTCTTCCAGGAAATAAAGATCTGTTCTTTCCTCTCAAATATTCTGGTAGTTTTAAGATCTCAAAAGTATGATTTAAATCATCTTCCAAGGAATGAGCTGGCCACTCATTTCAAGGAAGATGGATCTTTGTATTTATATTTATGTTTATTTATTTGTCTTTAATTCATTATGTTGTATTGTTTTTATCTTCGTATTGTGAAAATTTAGTCTGTTGTAAACCTACAGGTGTTTCATTTAATTTCACTTATTTCCCATTTAGAAATTTTAATTTATGCCGGTATTTTTATTCCTACAAGTGTGAAGTGCGATTTCATTTATGCAAGTGTGTTTACATTTTTCCAAGTGTGATTTCCTTTATGCAAGTGTCTTTACATTTTTGCAAGTGTGCATTTAAATTTTCGTATGTATGCTTTTATTTTATACAAGTTTGATTTGTGTTTAAAGGAGTTACTTTCTAAGACCTTCTTCTCTTCATGCATAAAGCCATCGTAAACCAGCCCTGGATTGACATTATTAATGGTGATGATTGATAACCCTCATCATTTTGGCGTCATTACTAGGGACATGGTGTTATTAGGAGATTCGAGTTCTCTATAAGAATATTCTAGTGACAGAGAATACCTTTTAAGAATTTTGTGACAGAATAATTTGGTAAGTAGTTTCTTTCAAATTTTATTTCCAAGAAGTAGATTAAAATTTAATATCTACAATTAGGAATATTAGATTGTAAATATCTCCCCACAAACTAACTCGTATAATAAATATGACTGTGATGTTTGATCAAGAAGCTATAATGGTATGAACAAAGAATTCAGATATGAAAATGGTAGAATATGATATTAAATCTGGAAGTAGATCTAGTTGATGAAATATCATATGCCATTCTTGATAACCACCACCATTTCCCCTTATATCAACTAACAACTCAATGATCTTATTACACATAACCTTAGTAAAAAATTAGCTTATCCAGTTTGTAATAATGAAGTGGTAGCATTTCTAATTAACTCCATCCATATTCAGGGATTTCATTAGAGCCAAAATAAAAACTCACTCATAATAAATCCACTCATCCAAATTAGTTTTCATCCCATAATAAAATTCAATCCTTGAACCATATCCATTAGAAAAATTTGTTTTCATGTCTTTCAATTTCTTCATTTTTGTATATGCTTGTATAACATTAAGAAGAAATTATTGTGAATATGAAGGAAAAATGTTTATATGTACTAACATCTGATGACTAGATCTATAAGAATTTCCAGAGTTGTTTTTGATACCAGCATGTAGATTTTGGAGCACCAACAATATCAACTAAGGAGCATGCAAATTTTAGAGGGACCCATAGATACCTCCACTCTCTTTTAACAACTCTCCATCTCTTGAGATCACTAGTCTAGGCTTTGAAGATTACTATGGTAATTTTGATAATGCATAATTCAAGTTGGGATTTGAAGACCTAGAAATTGTCTACAAAAATTTTGGAATCTTCTTGATATACCAAGTATGCAAAAATCTTTTATGAGATCTCGAAATTGCTTCCTATTTTACACAAGTTGTACTTTGATGAATATAGTCTGATGATGGATCAAATTTTTCTCTAATCCTTCTCATGCTATCATTTGAGTGAAAAAAAAGAAAAAAATCAAAAAACTTTATTTGGAAAATGGTCTTGCTTGCCAATTAAAGGCAAAAAAAAAATAAAAAAATATTTGATTTGAAAACCATCTTGCTGACCAATAAAAGACAAAAAAATAAAAATCTTTGATTGGAAAACCAGCTGGTGGCCAATCAAAGGCAAAAATTAAAAAAATCTTTGATTGGAAAACTAGCTTGCTGGCCAATGAAAGGTAAAAAAAAAAAACGCTTTGATTGGAAAACCAGCTTGCTGGCCAATCAAAGGCAAAAAAGAAATAAAAGAACTTTGATTGGAAAACCAGCTAAATGGCCAATTAAAGGAAAAAAATAAAAATAAAAAATATTTGATTGGAAAACCAACTTGCTGGCCAATCAAAGGAAAACAAAAACTTTGATTAGAAAACCAGCTTGCTAGCTAATTAAAGACAAAAAAGGCAGCTCTTCTTCAAAAGTAATCAACTATTACCTGGTGGCTTCTTTCTCGACACTATTTGACCATGTTAACAATAGGATGATAAGGACAACTAGAGGTATGATCAAGTTATTTTGTTCTACTATTTTATTTTTAAGCTTTATTGTAAGTTTTTTTACTATAGCTAGATCCACTTTTAAGATCTCCAAGGAAGGCAAGATAAAATTCATATCTCCCCTACTTATATGAAAAATATGTGCACCTCTTTGCAATCAAACTTTTAGAGTCTAATTTATGGGCAGCCATGAATAAACAACATGCATGAACTTAAGTGCGAGAGAGAAGGAGAAGCACGAGGTATGCATTTTTATTTTAGATACGAAACACAACGGAAGGAGATCGATACAAGAATATGTTGTACAAGAAAGTAAATCAAAAGTAGTAGAAGGATCTCCACATAAGAACCTGTTTACAAGAAAGAAAATAAAAACAACAAAGAATCTCCACATCGAACTTGTTATACAAAAAAGGAAATCAAAAGCCATAGAAGGATCTCCACACAAGAACATGTTGTACAAGAAAGAAAATCAAAAGCGGTGAAGGATCCTCACACAAGAACCTACTCTAAAATAAAGAAAATCAAAACAGCAGAAGGAGGTCCACATAAGAACCTATTGTACAAGAAAGAAAATAAAAAATAATAGAAGGAGATTTACACAAGAACCTATTATACAAGAAATAAAAAAAAAATAGAAGGAGATCCACACAAGAACTTGTTGTACAAGAAAGAAAATAAAAAATAACAGAAGGATCTCCACACAAGAACATGTTGTACAAGAAAGGAAATTAAAAGTAGTAGAATGATCCCCACACAAGAACCTACTTTCAAGAAGAAAAAAATCATAACAGCAGAAAGGAGGTCCACACGAGAACCTATTGTTCAAGAAAATAAATTAAAAAAAGTAGAAGGAGATTCACATAAGAACTTGTTATACAAGAAAGAAAATAAAAAACAATAGAAGGAGATCCACACAAGAACCTATTGTACAAGAAAGAAAATAAAAAATAGCAGAAGGAGATCCACACAAGAAACTGCTTGCAAAAGAAAGGAAAGTAAAAATAGCTGAAAGAGATCCACAAGAATTTGTCTTTGAACTATATATGGAATGCATACGCGGATAATCTCAATGTGGAAAATACTCCAAGAAGAGGAGATAATAATATAATGCATGAAGACATGAATAAGATTAAGTGTGGGGGCAAATGACAAGGCCATAAATTAGCCATAAATTACCATTATTTTGTCCTTACAGTTACCTTTGAAAGTGGACTTAAATATAATCTAGAAACTTATAGTTTGCTTAAGATAGAATATATGATATATATCTTATTCATTCTTTAGAAATCTTTTGTTATCTATTTTGTTGACTAATCCTATTGATTATTTGGGAAAATATGTAATGTCTTATGTATGCAGACCATAAAGGAAAGATAATGCTAGTATTGAGAAAAGTGGAATTTATCGTGGATGGTATATATAAACTCAAATCTTGATTTCATATTAAGATTCCTCACAAAAAATTATGCAAGTTCAAAAAAATAATCATCTCAATCTGAGATCGTATGTAAAAGTTATAGCTGTTTTAAGTTCGCAGGCTTAGTTCTAGAACTTGCTTTGAGTTAGTTCCGAACTTGCAGACTTAGTTCTTGAACTCATAGGCTTAGTTCCTAACTAAGGATTCTGAAAGTTTTTGAGAAATTGTGAAATATCAAAGAATCCAATGGAAAATATGAGAGAATTTTTTGTTCATAGCAATGTGATTAACAAAAACCTCATTCATATTTGCTATAGGTATTACCAATAAAGAGGGATTTAACTTTTAGTTAGCTGCAATCCGAGGAAAAATGTATCGAGAACGAGCACTAAAAGTTCCATAAAATAAAATAAAAATTCAAATGGAAAATCATAGAGAGGTTTTTATTCAAAGTAACGTGTTTAACAAAAACCTCATTCTTATTTGCTACAGTTTTTACTAATGAAGAGAGATCTAATTTTTATTGAATTGTATTCCGAGGAAAAGTATATCGATGAGCACTAAAAGTTCTATAAACAGAAATAGAAAAGTCAAAAAAAAAAAAATTGAGACAGATTTTCTTTCATAGAAATGTGTTTAACAAAAACCTCATTCATATTTATAATAGGTTTTACCAATGAAGATAAATTGAACTTTTAGTGAACTACAGTCCAAGGAAAAAGCGTATCAGACAAGCGTCAAAAGTTCCATAGTCAAAGAGAGCAAGGTCAAATGAAAAATCTGAGAAAGGTATTTGGTCAAAATCATATTTTGAGGGAAATCCTCCTTCCAATAATGTAGAGGAATAAAATCATTATGATTCTTGTTACCGAAAAAGCAAGGAGAAGATTTGGGAGCAAATCATCCTAAAATAAGCGAGATAAGACTTTGACTTCAATAATATATCTCTCTCCATATTTTGTAGAGATGGAGATCTTAGTTTTTTAGGATTGGAATAAACATAAGATAAGATTGTATTTTCTAAACTAAGGATTTGGTTGGATGCATAAATTATAAATGCATCCTTCCACACTCACATATATAATGTTTTTCTCCCAAGATATAAAGATCTATTATTTCCTCTCAAATATTCTCGTAGTTTTAATATCTCGAAGTATGATTTAAATACTTTTCCAAGGAATGAGCTGGCCACTCATTTCAAGGAGTATGGATCTTTGTATTTATGTTTATGTTTATTCATTTGTCTTTAATTCATTCTGTTGTATTGTTTTTATCTTCGTATTGTGAAAATTCAGTCTGTTGTAAACCTACAGGTGTTTCATTTAATTTTACTTATTTCCCATTCAACAATTTCACTTTGTGCAAGTGTGTTTATTCCTGCGAGTCTGAAGTTTGATTTCCTTTATGCAAGTGTGTTTACATTTCTGCAAGTGTGCATTTAAATTTCCGCATGTGTGATTTTATTTAATACAATTTTTGTTTGTGTTTAAAGGAGTTGCTTTCCAAGATCTTCTTCTCTTAATGCATATAGCCATCGACACCAGCCCCGGATTGACATTATTAATTGTGAGGATTGACAACTCTCATCAACCATGCTTTATATCCACTCACATTTCCATATTCTAATTTATTTTTCTACGATCTACCCACTTATGTTATCCAAAATTCACCCTCCGTGGTAATTTTGATAACATGCATCGAATATTCAGTCCCAAGAAAGTATATTGACTCAAGGCAAAAAATCATGTTTCTGGGGTCCCCTCAGCTTCTTTCTAACTCTTCTATCCAAGAAGAAAACCCAGCAAGTTTTAAAAAATGTGAAAAAATTACAAAATCCAAGCTTGGTGCCGAAAAATGGAGAAAATCGGCTAAAGTCTTGTCTTAAGCGAGACATGGGATAGTTGAGACGTCGGGCATGAATCGGCCAAAAGCTACTAGGCGGTCCGCAGCGCAATCGGGACAGTTGGGACATCGGGACGCGCGGGGCACGAAAAGCCGAACCGGCCGAAAAAAATGAAGAAAATTGCCTAAGTCTTGTTTTGCGTGGTCTGGGACATCCGGGCCAAAGGTACGCGAGGGATGCGGATCGGCCGGTTTGGTGCAAGTCAGTCCATTTCGGGTGGTTCGGAGATATTTGTCCCAGGTAGTTTGGGACATCCAGGCCGAAAGTACGTGGAGGACGCGAATCGCCGATTTAGCCGAAACAAGAAACTTTCGTCCGGAGACATTTGGGCCAAAAGTACGCGGAGGACGCGAAAAGCCGAAAGAGCCGAGAGCCAATGGAATCTCGCCACATGTCTTCACCACAAAGAGGGACAAGGAAGCCCGAATCGGCCGAAGCAGGATATTTTTGTTCGGGACATCCGGGCCAAAGGTACGCGAGGGACGCGTGGGACGCGAAAAGCTGAAAGAGCCGCCAACGAATCAAATCTCGCCACGTGTCTTCACCTCATCGGCCCGGCGGAAAATTTTGAAAAATTTTCCAAAGGCAAAACAAAAGGGAAATGGTCAAGAAGGGCCCACGTCCAATGAAATCGTGCCATGTGGCACTTGAGTGGTGGAGCGCGGGGAGAAATGGGAAAATTTTCCCCAAAGTAAAAATACCAAATTTTCAAAGGACAAAGTGCGCCCCTCAGGCCCGAGCCAATAAAATAGTGCCACGTGTCCAAGTGGCAAGAAATTAAGGAAGGGCCTGAAAGGAATTTTCAGAGGATGAACCCGTGAATGAATCAGAGCCTGACACGTGTCGTCCAAGTGGTAGAGCATGGGAAAAATTCAAATATCCATTTTCGCCTGTTTTGCCCTAAATCTTCAGATCGCCATAACTTTCGATCTATAGCTCGGATTTTCACGTTTTTTATATCAATGGAAATCTGGTGAAATTCTCTACATGATTCAAGGGTCAATATTGCATTTTGGTTTAGATTGGAGAGAGAAAATCAAGAAATGTCTCTAGTACGTGGTAATGGCCAAAATGACGTTTCAACGACCAAAAAAATGCAAAAACAGCTCGCCGCTTTTGCTAGGGTTCTCACCCACCACAATGATGAGATGAATTAAATACAACCTAGAAGTGGTTGGGGTAGATCTGGATTTTCTCTCTCTTCCTCTCTCATTCTTCCTATAAATTGTAAGGAGGGGCTTCTTTTTTAAAGGTGGTTCATCTTTTCAGCTCGCCCTCCCTTCTTTTCTTCTCCGTGGGTTGAAAATGGAGTTCGAACCTCCTCCCTTTCCCCCGTAATGGAATTTTTGCCTTTACCATTAAAATGATGTTCATGTAAAATTCTAGAGAAATAAAAACATGTTTTGTGATGCGTATGTCCATCCCTTCTCGTTCTTTTACTTGTTCTCTTCTTGTCTCTCTTCATTGCAGGTATTTGTGCATGTTCTAATGCTCATTATAGGTCCTGGGCTATGTTCATGGAGTTTTGGGACATTTTCTCGTGTGAAATCTATCCTCGGGCCTCGTGATGCATCCGTCCATCCTTCCCATCGCTCACCTCTCTTTGTTCCATGGTAGTTTTGATAGATGTTCAACATTTTTCTTCTCTCGGTGTATCACCATTTTATTGTAGGCTCTGTTTTTCCTTTTCTCTCTCTCTCTCTGTCTCTCTTGGCATGGTTAGATTAGGATTAGATTAGCTTTCCCGCACCGGAATAGCATGTGGTAGGTAGTTCAGAAGAGGAACCAGCTTTCTTTGGAGATTCGTTTCTCATTTGTACAAGTCCCACACTTGGAGAAAGGATTCCACGTTGTGCAATCACACTGGATGCTTTGAGTGATCAACCTAGAAATCTGATCAACGTCCGTGGGTGCTTTGTGATTTTGCAATAACAGCTTTGGCATGCACTGTGGGACCTTAGAGGTCTTCCACTTCATATTTTGCAGGTTGGTGTGTTCCTGTGAAGATTTCAGCCTTTGGAGGCACTTGCAAACACATCTGGTAACTCCATCTGATCAGCAACCCATTTCTAAAGTTGCAGACTGTTTTCATCCATTCCCATCCATCCTTCTTTCCTTCGCTTTCATTCTTTTCCATTCCATGAAGTTGTACAATCATGACTTCATTTCCATCATGGAATTCACGTTTTCAACAACAGCAGCAATGTTTCCCACCTCCAACATGTTTTTTAAATCCTCCAAATCAGCATTTTGAACAAATTCAAAATCAGCATGCATACCCATATGAGCAGCAATGCCAAAATCAGTTTGGCTATGGAGCTTTCCAAGAGCAAGAGTATGCATATAATGAAGACAATCAGATGCAAGATGCTGGTCTATTGGAGAAAATCCAAAAGATGGAGGTAAAGATGGTGCAGTCCAGAGCAACAGCTCAAATGAGAGCTTTCAGAATTGGTTGCAGGACTCCTTGTCCATGGGGAGGCCCTTTTCCAAGACACTTCAGCCCTCAAGAGAAGCTGGACTTCATGATGAAGATGTTGCCCCAACTTGCACAATGGATAGCAGAAATAGAGGCCTATACACTTGTTGTTGAACAACCTTGTCAATGGGTAAGTTCTACACCATCATCTAGTTTTTCTCTTCCCATTACTCAAGCAGCACCATCTCATTTGGAATTGCAAATTCTAAACTCCCCATCTGTTGTCCCAAATGTTGATCCCATGTCTCCACCTCTCAGTCTTCCACCACACCTCAATTCTTCTTTCCTTTTTCCTTCCAAACAGTCATCCCCTCCACAAGGGCTAAAAGAAATATGCTCTCCCCCAAAGAAACAAGAGGTTTCACCTCCCTACCACCACAAAAAATTACCAAATCAATTAAGTTACAACCCATCCCTCCTCTTGCATTCCCAATTCCATGTGAAGAAGAAGAAATTGCAAAAATCGGCCATGAAGGACAGCAAGAAGAGGAGCCCAACAGAAAAGAAATGATAGACAACTTGAGGGTTTGGGCTGCCAAATTTGGGATGACAAAGATCCCCTTGATGGTTAAACCTATAGAAGAGGCTAAGGTTGAACAAATGGTGGTTAAGACTGATTTTGTGGCAGCAGAAGCGAAGATCAGCAGTCAATTTGCTCAGAAAGTAGTGTCCATGTTGGCACTCTATTTGAAGGGAATGCTGATTCAATTCAAGTTGCACAATCAGCCATAAAGGAAGAAAGCTCAGAAGAAGATCTTGTAGTCCCAACTTGTCCTCTAGAGCAACAGATTGAAGAGTTTGACTTGACAAACTTCGTGCTAGAGGAAGAGTTCTATCAAGAGCAAGATTGTCTTCAAGTAGTAGAAAAAGGAGAAGCTGCTCCAGATCTAAAAGAAGAGGAGCACATTCTAGTTGTGGAGGAGAAAATTACAGATCCAAGGGCTTTGAGCACAAAGTAGGCTATAGAAGAACCTTCAGTTCTTCTTTCTACTTCATCCCTCTCAAGTTCTAGTCCTGAAGAAGAGTTTGATCTCTCAAACTCAATTTTTGAGGGTGAAATAAACCATGGTAGTCAAGTTCTGAGATCAAGAAGACACCATGGAGGAAGTGGAGTATTTGCAGCAGACAGCCATGAGGCGGTTTATCTCGTCGATTTGGAGGACTGTTTTGATGGAGAAGAACCGGTTGAGTTTCCACCATTCTCTCTTTCATCATCCACATTCCAAACACCAGGGCCTACTATCATGAAGGAGAGCACACATTTGCAGGAGCCTGCATCTTATAGTAGCTCTTTGGAACCAAGATTGGAAGATTTTAATCTTTCATGTCCTTCATTGGAGGAAGAGAAAGGATAGAGGAATTTCACCATTGCTTCCACACCATCCATTCAGGAGGGTCTACAAGAAGACTCCATTTTTGGAGTTGAAAATCAGAGCTATGGGCATATCAAATGGACCATACCTTGCCCAATCAGGTATTTGGCTTCATTGGAGCCAAAGGAGAAGTCACAACCAGTCATGCTTGCTTCTGAGCATGAGGGTGAGCTACAAAGTACCAAGGATCAGCTATCATACCTCTTCAATCCAAATGCAGAGCAACTAAAAGAGGTATTGAATTTTCCTTCAGCTGATACCTTGATGATTTGGGTGGAAGACCAGCTTCTTGTTGATTTTCCATCCATCCAATCAGCCATGTTCAGCTCCAAATCAATTGCATGGCTGCCACTTTTGAGAAAGGGAAGCTATTTCTCACAACCAATTGCAGGGTTTGTTTAGCTTGCCTTTGCTTCCAGTTAGAGTAGAGTAGGTAGGTTTGCTTTCAGTAAAAGAAGTGCTTGTGCACACTCTGCATGTTCCATTTGGAGCATGTATGATTTTCAGTTCTATACATAGTTTTTGTGGTGCTAGTTTTGCTCTTGCACAGTCCATTTCAGGACATTTTGGTGAGGACGACTCCACTTTAGTGGGTTTCCAAGTGGCTCGAGAGGAGGTTTTCAAAGTTCGATCAGGTGAGAGATTATCAAATAGAATCCATGCCCAATGGATCACTACAAGCAGCTAGCCGTTCTTCACTTGGCAGGGTAGATAACCCCACTGAAGTCGCTAAAATCGTTATCCAAAATTCACCCCCAGGTAATTTTGATAACATGCATCAGAATATTCAGTCCCAAGAAAGTATATTGATTCAAGGCAAAAATCATGTTTCTGGGGTCCCCTCGGCTTCTTTCTAACTCTCCTATCCAAGAAGAAAACCCAACAAGTTTTAAAAATGTGAAAAAATTGCAAAAGCCAAGCTTGGTGCCGAAAAATGGAGAAAATCGGCTAAGTCTTGTCCTAGGTGGTCCTTGGGACAGTTGAGACGTCGGGGCATGAATCAGCCAAAATCTGCCAGGTGGTCCAAGCGCAGCAGTTGGGACAATTGGGACATCAAGACGCGCGGGCGCGAAAAGCCGAACCGGCCAAAAATATGAAGAAAATTGCCTAAGTCTTGTTTCGCGCGGTCTGGGACATCCAGGCCAAAGGTACGCGTGGGACATAGATCGGCCGGTTTGGCGCAAGTCAATCCATTTCAGGCGGTTCGGAGATATTTATAACAGGCAGTTTGGGACATCTGGGCCGAAAGTACGCGGAGGACGTGAACCGACCGATTCAGCCAAAACAAGAGACTTTCATCTGGGACATTTGGGCCAAAAGTATGCGGAGGACGTGAAAAGCCAAAAGAGCCGAGAGCCAATGGAATCTTGCCACGTGTCTTTAGCGCAAAGAGGGACAAGGAAGCCCGAATCAGCCGAAGCAGGAGATTTTCATTCGGGACATCCGGCCAAAGGTACGTGAGGGACGTGGGGACGTGAAAAAAGCGAAAGAGCCGCCAACGAATCAAATCTCGCCACGTGTCTTCACCTCATCGGCCCGGCAGGAAAATTTTGAAAAATTTTCCAAAGGAAAAACAAAAGGGAAATGGTCAGGAAGGGCCCGCATCCAATGAAATCGTGCCATGTGGCACTTGAGTGGCGGAGCGCGGGGAGAAATGGGAAAATTTTCCCAAAGTAAAAATACCAAATTTTCAAGGACAAAGTGCGCCTCGTGCCCAAGCCAATAAAATAGTGCCACATGTCCAAGTGGCAAGAAATGAAGGAGGGGCCCGAAAGGAATTTTCAGAGGATGAACCCGCGGATGAATCAAATCATGACACATGTCGTCCAAGTGACAGAGCGCGGGAAAAATTCAAATATCCGTTTTGACCTGTTTTTGCCCTAAATCTTCAGATCACCATAACTTTTGATCCAGAGCTCGATTTTTGCGTTCTTTATATCAATGGAAAGCTGGTGAAATTATCTACATGATTCCAAGGTCAATCTTGCATTTTGGTTTAGTTTGGATAGAGAAAATCAAGAAATGTCTCTAGTTTGTGGTAATAGCCGAAAATGACGTTTCAACGACCGGCTTAAATGTAAAAAACAGCTCGATGCTTTTGCTAGGGTTCTCACCCACCACCATGATGAGATGAATTAAATACAACCTAGAAGTGGTTGGGGTAGATCTAGATTTTCTCTCTCTTCCTTCTCTCATTCTTCCTATAAATTGTAAGGAGGGGTTTCTTTTTTAAAGGTGGTTCATCTTTTCAGCTCTACCCTCCCTTCTTTTCTTCTCCAAGGTTGAAAATGGAGTTTGAACCTCCTCCGTTTCTCTATAATGGTGTTTTCTCCTTTTACCATTAAAATGATGTTCTGTGCAAACTTCTGGAGCAACAGAAAATGTGTTTTGTGATGTGTCTGTCCATCCCTGCTCGTTCTTTTGCTTGTTCTCTTCTTGCCTCTCTTCATTGCAGGTATTTGTACATGTTCTAATGTTCATTACAGGTCTGGAGCTATGTTCATGGAGTTTTGGGACATTTTCCATGTGAAATCTATCCTCGGGCCTGTGATGCATCTGTCCATCCTTCCCATCACTCACCTCTCTTTGTTCCATGGCAGTTTTGATAGATGTTCAACATTTTCCTTCTCTGTTGTATCACCATTTTATTGTAGGCTCTGTTTTTCACTTTTCTCTCTCTCTGTCTCCTTGGCATGGTTAGATTAGGATTAGATTAGCTTTCCTACACTGGAATAGCTTGTGGCGGAGTAGTTCAGGAAGAGGAACCAACTTTCTTTGGAGATTCCTTTCTCATTTGTACAAGTCCCACACTTGGAGAAAGGATTCCATGTTGTGCAATCACACTGGATGCTTGAGTGATCAACCTAGAAATCTGATCAACGTCTAGGGGGTCTGTGATTTTGCACTAACACTTACATATAACAAGATTGTGATAGAAAAGAAGTGGAACCAAATCCCATGTTTGGTTTACTATGAGCAAGTTGTACTCCTCCTCCATGGAATATTCCTTGTAGCTTCTACATAATTATGAGGATATGATTCTAGAGCCACATAGGCATGTAATGGCATGATGGGTTGGGTAGTTGAGAGTTCATGAGGGGCTTCGTATATTTTACTTAACCTCCTTGCTCTTTGATTTCTCACACGAGTAACTAAATCATCACCGGAATCCCAATTGGGATTTGGATCTAGATCTCGATGCCGCACTGTGCTCTGTTTTCACTTTTTCTCTCTCTCTGTCTCCTTGGCATGGTTAGATTAGGATTAGATTAGCTTTCCTACACTGGAATAGCTTGTGGCGGGTAGTTCGGAAGAGGAACCAACTTTCTTTGGAGATTCCTTTCTCATTTGTACAAGTCCCACACTTGGAGAAAGGATTCCATGTTGTGCAATCACACTTTGGATCTTTGAGTGATCAACCTAGAAATCTGATCAACGTCTAGGGGTCTTTGTGATTTTGCACTAACACTTACATATAACAAGATTGTGATAGAAAAGAAGTGGAACCAAATCCCATGTTTGGTTTACTATGAGCAAGTTGTACTCCTCCTCCATGGAATATTCCTTGTAGCTTCTACATAATTATGAGGATATGATGCTAGAGCCACATAGGCATGTAATGGCATGATGGGTTCGGTAGTTGAGAGTTCATGAGGGGCTTCGTATATTTTACTTAAGCTCCTTGCTCTTTGATTTCTCACGAGTAACTAAATCATCACCGGAATCCCAATTGGGATTTGGATCTAGATCTCGATGCTGCACATGTTCATCTAATTTAGATTCACATGAATCTAAAATCAGATCATCATGATTACATGCATCATGCTTTAGATCAGTAAGAGGAGGAAGAAAAAAGTGGTGTCATGTTTCTCTCGATATGCTTGCATGGGACATTCATCAAAATAGACTCTCCTCCCATGAAGAGAGTTTTTGTAGAAAGATCTAGCATTCTATAACCCTTCACACCATGCATGTATCCGAAAATATTCATTCTTTTCTTTTAGGCTCTGAATCCTTCCTCTTGTCTACATAAATATGGGCCCATGCACATTATCCAAAAATGCACAAATGTGTGAATTCAAGCTTCCGCCACTCCATGCTTCTAAAGGTTTTTTCCTTATGAAAAATTTGTGAGGAGATCTATTTTGTATGTATGAAGCACAATTGATTACTTCAGCCCATAATTTGGAGGGAAGATACCTTGCATGCAACATACAACTTGCCATCTCTTTCAAATATTGGTTCTTCCTCTCATCTACCCCATTCTGTTATGGAGTGTAAGGAACTATGTTCTACAATTGTATTCCTACTTCATCACAAAAATGTTGGACATCATTATTGACATACTCCCCCCTTTATCTGTGTGGAGGATCTTGATCATTTTCCTAGACTGCTTCTCTGCATGAGCTTTGAAGATCTTGAAATGCTCAAACACTTCACACTTGAATTTGAGAAAATATACCCATGTATATCTTTTGCAATCATCAATGAATGTTAGCACATATTTTTATTGGCTCATATAAGGTATAGGGAATGTGCCCGTATGATGAATATCAACAAACTCTAATGTAGAAGACACTCTCCATTCATACCCATTTGGAAACTTTTCTTGTGGATGCTTTCCAATAACACAACCTTCACAAACACCATCATAAATTATATGGTAGGAAAACCTTTCACCATTCCCTATTGGTTAAGTAGTTGCATGTATCTAAAATTCAAATGTCCAAATATTTCATGCCAAATTCTACTTTCATCATTTACATCTATTAGTAGTAAAGTAGAATCTGATTTAGCAATAAAGTTAGAGAAAGTGTATAGATGAGATTTATGATTCACCTTACCAACAACAATTTTGGGTTTGTCTTGCATGTCATAGATGCTCACCGAATCTAGTGTGAATTCAAATCTCTTGTCGGTTCAGTATGTGTGATTTGATACACATAAATAAGATTAACAAAAGCTTTGGAATATGTAACACATTCTCAAAACTTCCAATTTCAACCTCCATGCTCCCTATTCTAGTTACCACTACATAAGAAACATCTCCCATTAGAATAGGAGAAAAAAATATGGTTTCAAAAGAAGAAAGAGCATCATTGTTGCTTTCATGTGGTGTGAAGCTCTATTTTCTATGATCCATGCATTTGAAGAAGAATGAATAGCAATAAATGCATGAGCATTGTCTCTTATTTCTAGTGATTTTTCTTCATACATCTTCTTGGCACCACTTTGATAAAATAGGAAGGATTAATTTTCCTTCTTCCTTGGATTTTGAAAACCACAACCTTTCGGATGAATTAATAAGGCCTTGAATTTTGTGAAGAAATGTTGAATATTATAAAAACTCCTTAGATCCAATGAGTTGATCTCATTTTCAAGGATATGATGTCGCATCTCATCTTACTTTCAAAAGAGATCCTCCAATGCATTCCAAACCTGTTTTGGAGTTATACATGCCTCAACATGAAACAAAAATTATGGAGAGATGGATAAACATAGCAGAAAAAATGCTTCATCCATACGGTTGAAGTATTTAGTCTTTTCAACTACAGATTGGGCTCAACCTCTATATTCATAACTATATGATAGAGGTCTCTACTTCTGAGCTGAAGCAAAATATTTGGCTTCCAATCAAAATAGTTTTATGGTGTGAGAATAGCAGAGGATAAACATTTCATTCTTGTCAACAGCTCGATCTTCAATTCTTTGCAAAAAATTATATTCTCCATCTTCCTAGCTCCAAACCTGCTTTGATACAAAGTAAAATTTCAGCTAAACTTGTGTATATCTAGCTGGAAAAAATGATAACTTGTATATTTATAGAAAATGAAAAAGAGAGTGCACACCAAAAGAACTAAAAAAATATTTATAATTAGAACTAGATACGAGATCATTACGAATGATTACTAATAAGAATGGTAGCAAAATTGATTACAAAGACAACAAACTTATTTGTAGTTTACATTAGTCAAAGCATTTTGCATAAAATGAGAAATTGTTGGTTGCTTTAGTTAAGTTAAATGAAATCCATTGTTTAGTATAAAATTATTTTTAATTATGAATGGAAACTAACGCTAACACCCAATAATTAATAATGCTGGAATTTATTTTCTATAAGATAGAAAGTATTGTAATTGTTTATAATAGATAAAATAAAAATCAAAATAATTCCGGAAATGATTATTAACTAATTCCATTACTCAATTTCCCATAGAGTAACACATTCTCCTTGTTTTGATTAATAAAAAAACCCCACTAATGTAAACTAAAAGAGCCATCAGATATAGAAAACTGATTGGGTTATTGATAAAGAATTTTGGTGTTCTAAGAATGTGTAATTACAATTTAAAAATTGTTTAACATCAAAGCTGCAATGAGAATTTTGAAACTTATTACCAAAATGGATTCTTATCTTACATGTGATGGAAGAATTGATAAGAAAAACTAAAATTTTAGTAGAGGTAAATTACTAGAAGATGGATCGTATTACCTCAAAATATGAATACAAGAATTATTTATTTTAAACATATTTTTCACTCTATGAGCTACAATGTTATTTGATTTATGGTAAAAGAGGGTTAATAGAACCCTTCCTCATTAAAACACGTTTCAATGGAGAAAAATATTTATCAATGAGGAATAAATGGAGTTTCCTCTTCCAAGCAACAAAGAGGGAAAGACAAAAACACAACCAAACCAACAACAAAACTAAAAAAAAGTAAACATGCCACCAAATCATCCTTAGGACGCCATCCCATGGGATCTTAGATGCATCTTAAGGGGTTCATTAAAAATTTCTCTTTCTTCTTTCTACTTATTGTACTCCATCCAACACCGAATTCATATTGACATTTTCATTAGTATGAATTAGTATGATGATTTCAATATTCTCCTTATCCATGATTTCTCTCGCCATCGAGCCACAAGATTCCTAATAGGAGTATAATGAGATACAATTATTTTTTCATAATTGGTAAAAGAAGGTTTTTTCTAGGTACCTACCCCATTATAGAAAAGGATCTACCATCCTCATATAGTTATGAAAAAGTTGAGATACAACAAAAGACCATAATCCAAACATTAGATACATCCTGTCTAGGAATGACCAAACACCGAGAATAAAACCAAAAGGAAACCTAAACTAGAACAAAAAACAAGAGGTTCCTAAGTTTTTTCTTTAGTACCATGACCCCTAGTCACTCTCTGGGGTGACATAAAGAGCGTTGCATTTTCATTTTAACTCTCATCCAACCTTCTTTCCTTCCTTTGATAGCTAAAATATCTACTTTACCCAATGTTTTAGAGATAATTGATATTCACTTAATATTATTACCATGCTCCATAGTGGGTTCTACTTCCATCACCATTCCACCCAAATCCTTATGGGGTTACATTAACATATAATCATTAATCCTCTGTCCCACCGATAAACATATTGAGTAAACTTTTCATTTCCTTTTTTACAACATCATTAATGTCATTCTTTCCATAGTTTAACCCTTTATTGGAATCTTTTTGACGTTGATTATTAGTAATACATGGGACCCTTGTAGATTGAGCAATAGGGTAGAACCACGATAAAATTTATTAAACTCAATAAACCAAATTACATATGAATGAGCTGTAATACTTATAGGTATTGTATAATTGAATACAAATAAAAAACTAAGTTACAGGTGCAACAATATTCCTGATTACATAAGCTTCCAATATTACATCCGAGAAGCACAACAATAATATTGTTAAAACAATATAACAACACCCGTAATGTTTGAATAAAAACAATAATATGGTTTATAATTAAATATAACCATATAAATAATAAATACATTAATTAATATGAAATGCATAATTAATATATAGGTGAATAATATTTAACCTAACATTCCCCCCTTAATTGTGCATTGTCTCAAGGGATGAGGAGAGGAAATATCTAAACAACTTGAACTTGTCATGTGCAAGTGAATTCATAAAGATATGTGCTTGTTGTTCAACTTTGGACAAAATTGAAGTGGATGTTGTACTTTAACACATGCTTACGTATGAAATGAACATGTACCTCAATGTGATTTCTTCTTTCATGAAACAACTGGATTGCGAAAAGTTTGAGAACACATTCATTGTCAACATACATGGTGGTTGGTTTGTCCTGTGGTATTCCAAGTCCTTTGAGGATGCGACGAGCGATATCACTTCATAGACATCTTCTCCTGCAAAATGATAATTGGCTTCTATGGAAGAATGAGAAACAAATAGTTGTTTCTTGCTTCCCGTGATATTGGTACAAATCCCATAAAAATACAAATCCTGAAGTGGATTTTATATCATCAATATTTCCTGCATGATCTGAATCCGAATATCCTGACAAGAAGAAGTTGTTATTCTTATTTTATTCTAGACCAAGATCCACTAATCCTTTGAGATATCACAAGATACGCCTTGCTGATTTCCAATGTAAAACTTTGGGTTCTGCGTGATGAACTGGATAGATAGCTTACTTGCAAAACTGATATTTGGTTTAGTGTAGGTACGGTAAATGAGACTTGTGATAAGTCATCTATAGAGAGTGGTACTTACCTCAAGAGATGGATTTGAATGAGATAACTTGAATTTTTCTCCATAGGTGTAGCAATTAGTGTGCAATCCATCATCCCGAATTTCTTGAGCATTGTCTTGGTATATTTCATTCGAGAAAAAAAGATGTGATTCTCTTTTTCCATACTTCCAATCTAACACAATAGTGCATAAGCTCAAGATCATGTCGAATGATCGATTAATATCTTTTTTTTGTTGCATCGATCATCCTCACTTTGAACTTCCAGTGATGTCTAGATCGTTGACATAGACAACGACAATCAAAATCTCCCCCCCTTTATTTTTGAGGTAAAGTGTGGGATTGTATGGATTTCTAACAAATCCATGTTGTACGAGATGCTCATCAATTTTTCTGTACCCTACCCGAGGTGCCTGTTTAAGGCCATATAGAGATTTCTCTTAGTCTGTATACCTTTTCTTCTTAATTAGGTGCTGCATATCCCTCAAGTTGAATCATGTCAACTTCTTCTTGTAAATCTCCATTTAAGAAGGCACTTTTTATGTCAATCTGATGGAATTTCCAACCCAATTGAGCATTAAGAGCAAAGATCATCCTAATCGTTTTGATCTTAGATGTGGGAGAAAATGTCTCCTCGTAGTCAATGCCTTGTTTTTGTGCATACCCCTTTTCTACAAGTATTTCTTTCTACTTGTCCACTTTGTCCCATGTGATTTATACTTTATTTTAAATATCCATCTGCATCCAATGGGTTTCTTCACTTTGGTGAAATATTGATAGAATAGGTCATCAAGTGTTACTTTTCATTATTGACTAATATTCGAGTTCATGGCATCTTTCCAAGCTTTTGACCGTAGCGCTTCTGGAATGTAGAGGGCTCATCGACTCGATAACTCTAATCAAAGCAAAGTTAACTTCTTGTCTTGTTATTCGGTGGAGTATCCATTCTTGCATCTCATAATGTGCTAGTACACCACTTGGGCATACGCTGAATTGTTCCTATGGGTCATGGTTCTATCGTATCAATACCATCATCCCCATCATCACTTTCCTCATCTATGGGAACATAATTTTCAATTTTTGCAATTAGTGAAGAATCTACATCGGGTGAGTCTCAGCTAGGAGGAGACTTTTCTTCCTTCTTCCCAAAAACTCAACATCTTTGTTGGTGTAGACTTTTATGGTCTTTGGATCCATCAATTTGTACCCAAGAGTCTCTTAGCTATACCCAGTGAAGATTAGTTTATGTGACTTCATGTCCAATTTCTTTTTTTTCTGCTTGGGTATGTGCATACTCTTTTGCACTGAATACTCTAAGGTGTGCAATTGATGGTTTTCGATTTGACCATGCTTCTTGTGGTGTTACTCCTTCAAGAGCAACTGTGGCACTTGTGTTTAACAAATACACTCTTGTCTTTGTTGCTTCTACCCATAAAGTATTTGCAAGTCCAAATTCATCGATCATACATCGTACCATTTCCATGATAGTACGATTTCTTCTCTCAACAACACCATTCTACTACGGTGTTTCGGAGAAGGATTTTATCAACAAATCCCATGAGTTTGTAGGTAGTTTTTAAACTCATCATTGGTGAATTCCCCCTCAATCTGAGTAGAGAGTTCTGATGTGTTGACTAGTTTCGTTCTCAACTTCTACTTTGAACTTTTTGAAGGTTTCAAAAGCTTCACTTTTCTTGTGAAGACAAAAAATCCACATTTTTCTTGAATAGTCATCAACATAAAGCATGAAGTACTGAAATCTAGAATGACTTGGTTGTATTGGACCATAAAGATCGGTATGAACCAGATCAAGCTTACCATGAGTTTGATATGTACTCTTCTCGCAATGAAGATCTGTTTTATTTTCCTACTAAGTAGTGAGAACACTCGTGTGTACCCTTCTCAAGAGATGGTAGCCCATATACCATATTATCTTTGGCGAAGTGTCTCGAGATACTTGAAACTAACATGACCAAGTCTTTGATGCCACAACTATGCTTTGAGGTAGAGTTCTTAGCCACAAGTGTTTGATCATCTTTGTGAACAAAATCAAGTTGGAACATGCATCCCACATTGGAGGATTTTGCAACTATTTTTGAGCCTCGTGATTTATCTTGAATCAAACACATTTTCTTGTCGGAATGAGTATCAAAGTCAATTTTTAGGTTGTGATCTAGGAGTTGACTAACTGAAAGTAGATTCTTTGTCAACCTAGGGACATATAAGACATCTGATAGTCTGTAGTTGCGTGAACCAAGGGGTAGAGAAATGTTCCCAATCCCTTTAACTGTATATGAAGAATCATCTCCCAATGAAACATGATTTTTCGATGGCATTTCCCTCATTGAAGTAAACCATTCTCTGTGGCTATTCATGTGTCGAGTGGCTCCCGAATCAACATACCATACATCACTAGATGACATGGATGGTTCACTTGATCAAGTAGTATATAATAATACTTCATTATCTAAATGTTCTTCTTTCTTAGCAATATTTCCTTGCTAATGGGGTCTTCTTTTCCAGTTCCCCTTTTTCTACCCTTGATTGTAGTTAGAATGTCCCTTGCGAGATTCTTGTGGAGGTCCAAAGTTCCTTGATGAACCTTTCTTGTAAGTATTATACCAACAATCTTGTAATTCATGTCATTTTTTACAAACTGGGCATTGCTTCTTTTGTTGTTTGTCCCCATGATATTGATTCTAATGTTGGAACTTTTGATAGGAATTAGGTTTTCCTTTACATTTTCCTTTCCATTTTTGATGTCAAAATATTTCCTTCTCCTATTAACCATCCTTATTGTGCATTGCTTCCTCTTATTGAAGTAGGTTTATCAATTTTTCAAAACTAAGCGTCGTATTTGACAAGTTTAGTGTTGTTATTGGTATGAAGAATGGAGTGCTCTCGAACAAGGGGAACGAGAGAATCATCTTTGATCATTTCTCCTAGGGCTAGAAGTGAAGCCCTTAATTCTACAAATCTTGTTAGAAAGATTCGATTTTCTCATTTTTTTGAACTTCAAAGGTGTGTGTAATTGGCTCTACAAATTCATAATGAAATTCTTGTTTTTGGCCTCATACATTGTGCTCAACTTATTACACACTTCTTTGGCTATTATGGCATCATGAATGTGGGGTTGGACATCATTGGACACTCCAAACAAGATGATGAGTTTGGATTTCTAATCGACTCTATCAAACTATCGTTATGTTGTATACGTAGCTGATTTGCTCATAGTACCGATCCTGACAGTGGCGATCTCTTCAAACTCAAGATGTGTGTTGATTTTTGTCTTCCATGCAGCATAGTTGTTTCCTCTGAGGAGTTGTGAATCTGAAAGAAAAAATTTGGGGGCATTGGCATCCATTTTGTAGAAAACAACTTGACATGGTTTGGCTCTTATCGTATATACCAACAGGTTTGATATCTTGAACCTTTCTATATACGCACCCTTCCGATATACCCAATAGTACGTGGAAGAAGCTCACCCTTTCTATATACCTCAGTACTAGATGAAAGAGGCATTAACATATGTAAAATAACTCAATACATTGTACTAAGACAAGTACTAAAAGGGGTCTCATGATTATTGACACTAACTCAAAGAAATATCCTCATACGCACACATAATTTTGCTATATACTTAGATAATTTCTCGATCTGGATTTATGTCATGAAATCATTCATAGATAGATGAGATGGCTCATAGTGTGTGCGGTGTGTCCTTATTACTCCCCGTCGATCCAAAGGCTCGATGCCCGGACGATGTTGTTTCATGTATATTAGGAATTAAGTGTAGTATTAGTCACGATGACTTTACTTGTAAGTGCTTCCTAGAGATACTATATATACCCAACGCTACGAATGAGATCTAGGATCTCATGAGTATTATAGAACCAATTTTTTTACTATTTTTATTACAACTTTCCATGTCGGTTTCTTAGCAGTTATAATATTCTCGGTTGACTATGGCAACTTGCAAATTAGTACAATATATTAAAGCATGAAATTACATTCAAAAATTAGAAAAAATTGAATGGAAGAATTTTTTTATTTTGTTATCCCTAGTGGCCTCCGGAGCCCAAAATGACCCTTGATGCCAAAAATAATTAAAATTGGCCCAAAATGAAGTTTTTGGATAGTCTTCCTTTTGCAAATATTACCCGAATTAAAAAAAAGGCTTAATGGGAGAAAACAAATTGCCCTAAATTAGGGTTTTTCTCACTAAAAATTTTAGAGGAGTTTTAACTATAACTAGCTATTTAGCGGTGGTTTTCCACCAAATTCACCTCCAATTGTGGTGGTTTTTCTAAATTTGCCTCCAAATTTCAAAAATTTTGTTGGGGGTGGAGTTTGAACCCTAAACCTCCCACTTCTAAGTCAATCCACTTAACCACATAGGCACCTTATGCGCTTAGCTTATGAAATTGAGAAAAATTTATTTAAATAAAAAGAAATATTACCAACCTCCTTAAATGACAACTTGGCAGAGGAGAAGATGAGATGGGGGTTTGTGTGGCATGTATGCAAGGAGGAAAAGACACTAGGGTTTTCACTTAAACTAGATCTTCTCCTTATTACGTCCTCGCCTTGTGTTTTCTATTTGCGATTCACTTTTTGTTTTGGATTTGTTTTGTTTTATCCATTGTTTTCTTTGTAATTTGAGTGCTACCACTTGTTGTTTGCTTCAATTTTTCTATGAATGTTGTAGGTTGCATATTGGTCGTGGAGAAAGGCTTATTAGCTACATGATCTTTGTTGATGCTTTGATTTTTGTTTGTTGACTTGCTACTTCCATTGTGTTATAGGTCACGGGTGCTTTGGAAATGGTAGGGTTGTGTGGAGTTCATGGAGGATGATGCCTCAACCAATGTTTATAATGGTACCTAAATTTAATCTCCTTCACAGACAAAGTAGCATCATGTATTTGACAGGACACTCAGAGGTAGATAGATAATCATGTATGTTGTTTTGTAGCCAAGGAAGTAATCTATCCGAATTGTTAGCACTCATGTTTTAAAAGGGGTGGGTAACACCGTATGAGGATGTGATCTGATCCTAACTATTTTAGGTTGTGCATTTAAACCAAGGTCGAGAACCTATTTTGTAACCTATGTT
Organism: Taxus wallichiana var. yunnanensis; assembly: GCA_018340775.1. Lineage (NCBI taxonomy): Eukaryota > Viridiplantae > Streptophyta > Pinopsida > Cupressales > Taxaceae > Taxus > Taxus wallichiana. The sequence continues at coordinate 729,782,171 of CM031235.1, forward strand.
ATTGAAGAATGCTAGCAAATCCTTCTTTTACATAAATTTTATAGATAAGACCTTGGGAAAATATGATCAACACACCAAATTTGAATCTCACGAGTTGTCACTTCTAGATCATGGAGATATTTTCACAACAAGGTAAAGGTTACTAAAGGCATTTGGGACCCTGATTGCTTCTCGCATGTTTTGGTAATAGAGATTATGCATTTGTATGCACACAAGACAAATAAGGGTAGTACAGGTAGGATTGGTTTTTTTTTTTTTTGAATAAATTTTTGGTGGGAGGTGGGGCAGGATGAACTTGATTCACTAGATCCTTGAGGAATCTTACAAAATGGAAGGTTAAACCAACAAAATGCCATAGAATAGCTAAAATGTTTCTTTAACTAGAATATGTGCTTCAATGAAGGCCCAAATTAGCACTTTTTCACACAATCTTTGAGATTCTATCATGAAGGCTCGAGTTAGAAAATCCAACAAAGCATCAAGATCTGAGTCAAATCATGCCTAAGGTACACCCAGAGGCTTACAGACAATCTCTGTCAACAGATGAAATAAAAGTGATTTTAAATCATTTATTCCAATCCAAACTGAAAGCTCTTATGAGAAATGAAATCATAGATGCCACTAAACTGTCACAAGGATTGAGGCTTATGTGATTGAATAGAATTTTAATACAAGATTGCAATAGAAACAAGAAAAAATACTCGCATACATTCGGAAAAAAAAACACATATTCCTCAAGACAACACAGAATAACTCAAATTTGATTAAATCTATCAGCAGGGGAAAGTTTCTAGAACAATCTCAGAGCTTGTCAATGGTTGTACACTTGTAACCACCTTGACATGATTAGATTTAATACAAAAGAGATATATAAGCTTGTTTAATGGCTTTTCAAAATGATGGGCTATGTCAAAAAAATTTCTATTGGAAAATTTTGTCCTAACCCCTAACACTCCAAACATTTGCATGAAAAATTTGTGTGATTTATAACATTTACAATAGAGATCATTTTCCCCTCCAAAATCTAGACCTTGAGTGCTACCAATGCTTTTCATGATCACAATCATGATTCCCATATTTAGATCTCAGAAAAGTTTCCGGTGTTCAAGGGACATATCTCATCAAATATCTCCTGCATTCTACTCCTTCCTCTAGTAGATCACTTCTTCTTCAATTTTCCAACCACTTCCACCCCTAATCTATCAAATTTGGCTCCTGCATGCTTACGAAGAAAAAATGGAAAATCTGATCGAGCACGATAGTCAAACCATTTTTATGGTGAAAGACATCTTCGAGATCTCCCCACTAAACTCGAGATATCACATTAACTCCCTCTCTGCCTTGGTGTGTAGGAAATACCAAGAAATCATGAAGACTCACACTTCTAGGCATGTTTCAGTAAAATGGGGGGAAAATCAGATTCAAACTCACAGCTTCGTTGATCTTCTCCTTTGAATTTGGGCCGTCCATGTGGAAGATTCATTTTTAAAAAAATAGGCCCAGGGGTTCCCTCTGATTTTTACAACTTTTGGAAAAATGGAAAAATTTCACATTTTGTTCTGCACCTCTGCCCTCGAGAAATGAGCCTGACACGTGTCTTGAGGTGGGTCCCAAAGGAACCGCGGATAAATTATGCCATTTGACCCTCTTTTTGGAAAAAGGAAAATTTTCCAAGTTTTCCCCGTAACTCCACCCTTCCACTTCAAGTTTCCAATGTGGGTCCCAGTGGAACCACGCTTCCTTTTATACTTTTAACTCTTTTTCCCACAAAGGGAAAATTTTCCAAATTTCCTCCGAAGGCTGCACCTCTATCGTTGATTGGAGCAAGCTTTGACCTTTCTTCCATCGTGCTTCTAAGCCATTTTGATGTTTTAATCCTTTGAAAATCGGGGTAAAAATTCAAGTTACCCCGATGGTCCGCCTCCCCACTCCTTTTGACTTTTCAAACTACCACATGTCACTATGGTGCACCTTGAGATGGTCCCCAAAAATTGAGACCTTGAATGAGTGCGGGCTCGCCACGTGTCCTAGCCCGAAAAAATTTGTTTGAAGGCTCGAAGCTCAGCGGAAGGCACCAAGTGTCATGCTCCAGGGTAGTCTCCTTTGGCCATTGAAAAGTCCAAGCAAAATGCAAAGTGAGTGGAGGCCTCCAAGTGTCCTCTTGGCACTTCTTTAAAAGACTCTAAGCAAGTGTGGGCTTGCCACGTGTCCCTGTTCTCCGCCAAACTATTTTAGCTGCATAAAATTTATCTAAGTCCAAGAAAAGCAACAGAAACCTCCACGTGTCCTCTTAGCACTACTCCAAGGCCAAACCAAAAAGTATATCTTCAAACGAGCGTCGTTCCTTCATGTGGATACAATTTAAGTTGAAGAAAATCAAAGAAATTTTTAAGTACATAGCCAAGCCATGTCCAACCAAAAGGTGCCACGTCTCTTGTCGATGCAAGGATGTAAATTTGATTGGGAGAAACACCCGTTAAACCATAAAATACAAAAAAACAATCATTTGAGCCCGAAAATGAAAATTTCTCCAAGGATAGAGAATTTAGAAATGTTACAAGGCTCAAATACGTCCATCAGAGACACATCCATTCATTTTTCTTCAAGTATTTAGGGTAGAAATGACAAAGAAAACAAATCCCGACTGTGGAGAATGGAAAATATGGGAGAACCCAAGTTTTTAGATGAACAGAGAACAAGAGACCCAAATTATAGACCTTTTCTAGAGGAACAAAGAAACAAGGAGCAAACCATAGACCCATACGTGATCTATGACCTAGGAATAGATTAAAAATGGTGACAGAGACTAACCAAGCACAACATGGGGAAGTAGAGAATGACAGAGGTTGTAAATCGATAGATTTTCAAAGGCAAACTAGGGTGAGACTATTTTGAGCACCAACATCGGCTTTGACTCGGGGATGGGCACTCCCATGAGTGCCACAAGAACAAAGGTAGACTAAGTGCCAAAAATATCCATTGGGCAATGGAAAAGTAGAGAAACAAGCCATCTCTCAAAAATGATAAGAGAAACCAACAAAATTAGGTCACCAAGGACTTGAACGAGGTAAAGACATGGAAGACAGAAAAATAAACCAAAAAAATATACACTGTACAGATGATGTTCACCTTGATTCAAAAAAAATCAAGGAAAATCCTCAAGTGCCTGCCATCCTGGATATGACCATGCTAAGAAATCCTGATACGTCTTCATCAACTAGAAATATACATCCTTTTCTTCTTTGTTCAGTTTGTAAACCATCCATTTTCTCTGAAGCTCCTCCATTGTGTTTAAGTCAAAGTCTTTAACATTGTTCAAGGCTGAATCATAGATAAAATTCCCATAAAAAATGACATACTTAAGAGCTCTGTTTTCAACACTTTCATACTCCCTAAAATCCACAAAACTCACAAGATTGCTAAGATCAGCATCTGTTTGCAAAACTTCATAAGATGCATTGCTTGGGTCTTCAATCAAGTACAACATCTTCTTCTCTCCATATAATTTCACCAAGTTTCCTTCAATGGGGATAGTGGCATAAGACATGTCCATTTGCACACTACCACCAACACTTGGAGCCCATTTTCTTGACAGCAGCATACCCCACTTGGCTGGGTAGTCAATGATGAAAATATCAAGTTTTAAATTTGTATCTCTGGGTAATCTACAAGCTGCACCACCAAACCCTTCACACATCCCACTACTGGCACTTCTCTAGAATCCATGGTAGTACACTTCCCATATGTTACTATCACTTTGATATTTAGCTCATTCATGACTTCTAAAGGCATGACATTGCATGATGCCCCTGAGTCAAACATGCAGTTGTGCAACAGTCTATCCTTAATGATCAAAGTGGTGAAGAATGGATCCACATTCATCTGAGAGTCCACCAAGGATGTCCCCAAATAGACCTCAGGTGGTTCATCTAGCTCCTCCAATGCTGGTGGTGTCTCTAATTCTTGAATGATTGGAGGAGTCTCCACAATATTTACATTTATGCCTAGGGCAGTCTTCTCTTCTTTCAATCCCAAGTATTCAAATGCTCTCTTTTTGTGCTCAGGAATCCTAAGCAACTCAACAATTGGAACAAAGACTTTGATTTGACTTAAAATTTGGGCAATATCATATGGGACATTCCTTGGCAAGGCAGTATTGGAAGGAAAGACAAGACACTCATTAGGTGATACAGGATTTTTGATAGCTTGGGCATGAGTAGGGGTATGATTTTTGTTTGGAACTGCAGGGCTCTTGGGAGATGCATATTTCTTAGGAGCCTCTTTAGGAATGTTTGAAAGTAAGGGAGATTTTGGCTTGGCTTGAGGCCATGTCCCTTTAACAACCTTACTTCTTGTGTTATATTCCTTCTCTTGAGCAACAACAACATTCATCGAAGAATCGTCTATCTTACTCAGATGGAATTCCTCCATCATACTTATTTATCATTAAATCCATTAAATATCCAAAGTCATTATTGGGAAATTCAAAAGCATGTACAATATCTACTTCTAAAATATGAGAGGGAGGAAGAATAGGTACCCTATGAATGTAGTCCCAAAAAGTGGTAGCAGTTTCAAGCACTTATCACCTCAGTTGAAGTTGCCCCTTGTTGTAAGCTTGTGGAACAACCCATCATGCAAACATCATCATCATTGTCATCATCTTCTTCTTCTTCTTTCTGATCTTCTTCATAAGAATCATGGGGTATGAAACATTTTTCACACCAATCAATGACATTCGTTTCCTTCACAACAATAACCCAGTAGCAAAAGGGTCAGGCACCATTCTGTTTTCTCTACCTTGGGGCTGCCTATTTCAAAATCCAATAGGTCCTTTTCCTCTGTCATCAGATATTTGGTGATTTGTAAACCTATCTTGGTTTTGTTGCTTGTGTTGACCTTGTGAGTTTTGCCCAATTCCCTTCTTAGCTTGAGCTAGTTTGTAGAAAATGTCTTTAATAACCCTGCCAAATATTTCACAACCTCATCCAAATCAACAACTTTACTTGTTTGAGGTTTTTCAGGTTAATCAATTTTACACCCTCCCTTTTTGGAGGCTTTCCAATTGCCTTGATGTTGTTCTCTATTTATAAAGCCATGGTGAAGGGCTGCCTCAAATTTTGGGGATCTTATCCCTTAAGTAATATGTAGCCTTTTTATCAAATGCATCAAAATATTTGGTCAAACATGATTCATCAGATGGCCTTATCCTAACAAGAAATCTCCTCAAGGTCATATTAAACCTTGTGTTGAAACCATGTATTGAATCATTAGGATTCTTTTTTATGTTTTCAAATTCTGTCAAAAGAAACCTAGGGTTAGTTCTATCACCATACTACAATCTAAATGCATTACTCATCTCATTCCAAGAATCAATAGATTTATCTGGAAATGCTTTATACCAATCCCTAGCATCCTCTTCCAAGGTATGGATAAACAGCTTGATATATACATCTTCATGTTCAATCTCAAAGTCTTCCATCATATTGATAAAAATATTTAGATGTTGATCACCAGTAATAGCATTGTTCCCTTAGAACTTTGGTAGTTTTTTCCTTACATCTTGAGGCACTGCATTTGGATAACCAGCCATTCCCACAAAATTTATAGGTCCAAAAGTGTTTACAACAAATGGAGGTCTGGGTGGGGGCAGGCCATACTGTTTTGAGGAGGTGACCCTGGAGGGGTGACAAATTGATAAGGGGATGAGGGTCCTTGGAACACAAGAGTATAATTTTCAAAATGGATACCCCCTAAAGGCCTTGTCTCTTGGAAATCCCTATCAACCTCAGAAAATACAGGTGCATAATGTGAAGAAAACTTTTCAAAATCAAATGAAGGCCCTTCTCTAGTTGGAGAATTCAATTCCACAAAGAGGATACCTAATTCAGAGTCACTTGAATAGAATTCTTCAATGATAGGCCAATCACTTTCATCAATGGAGATCCCCCTTCTTGTCTATTGTTCTCCCACAAATCTCCAGGATTTTCTTCCTTCTGATTTTGCTTTTCCTAGCTCTAGAAACAATGTCCTAGCAGGATCCCTAGCAAAGAAAGATCTTCTTCCTTCCATCTTTGCCAATATTAGTAACAAATATGACTTTGACAGAGTTTTAAGACACTGGTACTCATTAAAAAATTAGATCAACAAGGAGTCGCCACTAAGGATTTCCACCCTAGTTGTGTAAATGCACTAAATATGATCTATCAAATGTTTGTCAATGCTAGAAACTGGAAATGGAAATATTCTGAATTTTCTTTACCCATATTTATCAAATGAAAGCTAGTGTAAAAACTTGTAAAGACTGAAAAAGTTACACACACACAGCATATAGGTTTGAGTATATACTATATTCCTTGGAAATGGTGCCAGAAGCATGTTGATAGGTCAAACAGATATGAACCAAAAATAGATCAACAAATCGGTCTTGAATGATACAAATTTGTTCCCAATTTTTAAAACAATTCCCGAAAACATTCTAAGAAGCATGTTGGTACCAAAATTTAATCTCCTTCAAAGACCGAGCCACATCATGGATTTGACAGGACACTCAGAGGTAGATAGATACCCATGTATGTAATTTTGTATCCGGGAAGCAATCTATCTGACTTGTTAGCACTCAATTTTTGAAAGGGGTGGGTAGTACCTTAAAAGGATGTGATATGATCCTAACTATTTTAGGTTGTGCCTTTCAACCAAGGTAAGAGAACCCATTTTGTAACCTTTGTTATTGATATATGCTGGTAAATCCTTCTTTTGCATAAATTTTATAGAGAAGACCTTGGGAAAATATGATCAACACACCAAATCTGAATCTCATGAGTTTTCACTTCCATATCATGGAGATATTTGCACAACAAGGAAAAGGTTACTAAAGACATTTGGGACCCTTATTGCTTCTGCATGTTTTGGTAACAAAGATTATGCGTTTGTATGCACATAGCACAAACAAGGGTAGTACAGGTAGGATTGGTTGTTTTTCAATAAATTTTTGGTGGGAGGTGGGGTAGGATGAACTTGATTCACCAGATCCTTGAGAAATATTACAAAATGGAAGGTTAAACAAACAGAATGCCACAGAATAGCTAAAATGTTTATTTAACTAGAATATGTGCTTCAATAGAGGCCCAAATTAGCACCTTTTCACACAATATTTGAGATTCTATTATGAAGGCTTGAGTTAGAAAATACAACAAAGCATCAACATCTAAGTCAAATCATGCCTAAGGTACATCCAGAGGCTTACAAACAATATCTCATCAATGGATGAAATAAAAGTGATTTTATATCGTTTATTCCAATCCTTGATGAAAGATATTATGAGAAGTGAAATCATAGATGCCAGTAAACTATCACAAGAATTGAGGCTGTGTGATTGAATCATATTTTAATACAATAATGCAATGAAAATAAGAAAAACTACTCGCATACATTCCAAAAAAACAAACACATTTTGCTTAAGACAACACATAATAACTCAATTTGATTAAATCTATCGCCAGCGGGAGAGTTTCTAGAACAATCTCGAGCTTGTCAATGGTTGTACACTTGCAACCACCTTGACATGATCAGATTTAATACAAAAGAGATATATAAGCTTCTCAAATGGCTTCTAAAAATGATGGGCTCTGTCGAAAAAATTCTATTAGAAAATTCAGTCTTGTCCCCTAATACTCCAACTATTTGCATGAAAAATTTGTGCCATTTTTGACATTTACAATAGAGACCCTTTTCCCCTCTAAAATCTATACCTTGACTCGCTACTGGGTGCTTGCCATGATCACGATCGTGATTCTCGAATCGATCCTGTAAAATTACCAGGTGCTCCAGGGGGTAGATCTCATCGAATATCTCCCACATTCAAATCCTTCCTCTGGTATTTCACTCCTTATATAATTTTCCAACCACCTCCACTCCTAATCTATCAAATCTGGCTGCTTATGTGCTTGGGAGATAAAAAATAGAAAATCCGATCGTGCAAGATAGTCGGACCATTTTAATGGTGAAAGACATCTTCCAAATCTCCTACCAAACTCAGATATCAACATTAACTCACCTCTCTACCTGACATGTAGGAAATACTAAGAAATCATGAAGACTCACACTTCCAGGCGTGTTTTAGTAAAATGGGGGAAAATCATATACAAACTCACAGCTGTCATTGATCTTCTCCTTTGAATTTGGGCCGTCCATGTGGAAAGTTTAGTTTTTTAAAAAATAGGCCCGGGGGTTTGCTCTAACTTTTACATCTTTTGGAAAAAATGGAAAATTTTCACATTTTGTTTCACACCTCTACCATCAAGAAATGATCTTGACACATGTCCTGAGGTGGGTCCCAAATAAACAGTGGATAAATTCTGCCATTTGACCCTCTTTTTGGAAAAAGGAAATTTTTCCAAGTTTTCCCCATAGCTCCACCCTTCCGCTTCAAGTTTCCAATGTGGGTCCTAGTAGAACCACGCTTCCTTTTTTACTTTTAACTCTTTTTCCCACAAAGGGAAAATTTTCCAAATTTCCTCCGAAGGCCCACACCTCTACCGTTGACTGGAGCAAGCTTTGACCTTTCTTCCATCGGGCTTGTGGGCCATTTTGATGTTTCGATCCTTTGAAAATTAGGGGGAAAAAATGCAAGTTACCCCCGATGGTCCACCTCCCCACTCCTTTTGACTTGTCAAACTGCCACGTGTCACTATGGTGCACCTTGAGATGGTCCCCAAAAATTGAGACCTTGAATGAGCGCAAGATCACCACGAGTCCTAGCCTGAATTTTTTTTTTGAAGGTTCAAAGCTTAGTGGAAGGTGCCAAGTGTCATGCTCTGGGGCAGTCTCCTTTGGTTGTTGAAAAGTCCAAGAAAATGCAAAGTGAGGGAGGTCTCCAAGTGCCCTCCTGACACTTCTTTAAAAGACTCTGAGTGAGTGCGAACTCGCCACATGTCCTTGTTCTCGCCAAACTATTTTAGTTGCATAAAATTTATCTAAGTCTAGGAAAAGTAGCGGAAACCTCCATGTGTCCTCCCGGCGCTACTCCAAGGCCAAACAAAAATTAGATCTTCAAACGAGCATCATTCCTCCATGTGGACACATTTTAGGTTGAGGTGATTCATAGAAATTTTGAAGTACCCAGACGAGCCATGTCCAACCAAAATGTGCCATGTCTCCTATTGATGTAAGGATGTAAATTTGGCCGGAGAAACACACGTCCAATAGTAAAATACATAAAAATGATCATTTAAGCCAAAAATGAAAATTTCTCCAAGGACAGAGAATTCAAAAATGTTACAAGGCTCAAATACGTCCATTAGAGACACATCCATTCATTTTCTTCAAGAATTTAGGGTAGAAACAAAAAATAAAACAAATCTTGACTATGGAGAATGGAAAATATGGGAGAACCTGAGTTTTTAGAAGAACAAAGAATGAGAGACCCAAATTACAAACCCTTTCCAGAGGAACAAAGAAACAAGGAGCTAACCATGGACCCATACGCGATCTATGACCCAGGAACAGATTAAAAATGGTGACAAAGACTAACCAAGCACAACACAGAGAAGTAGAGAATTACAAAGGCCATAAATTGATAGATTTTCAAAGGTAAACTGGTTGAGACTATTTTGAGCACGAAAAATTTATATGGTGTAGATTCGATTGGTTATAGGAGTATGTGCAGAGATTGGTATAATATGCATGATGCAAAGTAAGGGAGGAGGTCTTGTCCTCAATTGAGTAGCTTTCAACACAAAATAGACTTCAACCCAATGTTTCTCAAACCTTTGAAAAATGGGCTCGATTTGGAATGTTAACCCTCATCGTTAAACAAATAACCTTGTCCTTTCAAAACACAACTCAGTGAAATTACAGATCCGGAAAAGTTCGGTCTAATATAACCCTGTTCGATTGCAATATGGGCTCAACACGGTCCTTGAGCAAATGTAACTTTGTTTGGTTGTTGAATGGCTCATCCAGAGCTCAATGGGAGCTTGGTCCTCCGAATAAAAACTAGAGTCCTCCAAATTTGATAGTAAACTGCTCAATGTAGCAAGAACTTAATACTTCTCTAATATTAGAGATAAACCCTTAATGGGGAAAAATTAATAATACATATTTTTTAATTTTCTCTACCTAAAAAAAATTACTTTTGAAACACTTGGAATGAACATGAGGATTTGAGGAGGCACATATGGGCCTAGAAGTTTGTAGGAGGTTGCACATGCTCTCACCATCAAAACACTTCTCCAAACTCCTCTATATTTGTTACTCTCTCCTTCCACACCTTCACAGTCCAAATTATTTCTCTGGTACCAAATGTAGATTGAGCAACATGGGCGAAGCTTTGATTGACTTTTTAAACTCAATGAACCAACTTACATATGAATGAGATGAAATAATTATAGGTATTTTACAACTGAATATAAACAAGAAACTAATTTTCATAGGTGCAACAATATTCCCGATTACATAAGCTTCCGATATTACATCTGGAAGCACACCAATAATATTGTTAAAACATGTTAAAACAATATAACAACACCCGTGTAATGTTTAAATAAAAAAATAATATGGTTTATAATTAAATATAGCCATATAAACAATAAATACATTAATTAATATGAAATGCATAACTAATAAATAGGTCAATAATATTTAACCTAACAACCCTTCCCAACGCTAACACAAGCCAAATATTCTCCACACGAGTTCACATTTTTTTGAGTCGTTCCAATCAAAGCGACGTAGAATATGAGAATTTAAAAAAAAATTAAGCGGATCACAATCCACTTGACAACCAAATCCTTCGACGGTTTTCCGATGAGAATCCCACTTGATCCAAATTTGAAAATTTCTCCAAGGAAAAAGTTGTGGATGTCGGTGGAAATGAATCATTAATATTCTCTTCCACCTTCGCCTAATCTAGTTATTGACTAACCATCTTCAAGAATGAGTTCCACAAAGATCTCCTCATCATTACATGTTGTATCCTAAATTGACTCAATGGTTTGCGAGGAGATGCCACCTCTAGAAATATTGGCTTCATCTTATTCTACATTGCATCATTATTATGAATTGGCATTTTTTCTTTGTATCAGGAAGATGTGTGTCCCACTCTCCAAAGCATTTTCCGCATCAGATTGACGTGTCAATTTTTAGTGTCAAACCCCATCATGATACACCAAGTTTATGTCCTCTAGAGGAGAAGATCCCATAGAAAAATTAACACACATTTTTGCTGCAATGAAATGAGATCTGGAAGTAGTAGTTAAGTCAAGAGAAATTAGATCCCCAAAACCTTTGGCAACTCCTACCAACACATCAACTTCCCCAGATTTCTAGAAGCAAGTGAGAAACCCTTACCTAAACAAGGCATGCGAGATGGGACATGGTTTTTTAGTCTGGATTCAATCAAAAATGGAAAGTGTAGTTCTCCCATAGAACCATGGCCCACCATACAAAACATGAACAATGTCTTGTGTAGTTCCCACTCCTCTTCATAATTATTCTTACTATGATTTTTATTATTGATCATAAGAGACATGGAAATTTTGATTATCGATATGTTGTGACTCACCTTGTGGATTGTATGGACTCCTAACGAACATAGATATATTTTTAGTACTTGATGATGACCTAGTATTATTTTGTTTTATGCTAACATTTTGGGATGCTTGACAATGAAAATTGTACTCAGATTACTGGACTAACCATGTGATTTCTTTAATATTTTTAATAATGTGATGATATTAGGGATCGGTAATATGTTATTGAGTGTATCTAGTAGGAATGAGTTACATTAAATGTAGGTAATTACATGGTTGTCGTAGAATGTGAATTAGATTATTGATAATTGTAAATTATTGATTATAGTAGAATTGAAATGTTAAGAAATTGTAAACAATTGATAGAATTTACTAACTTTGGTGATGATTTAGTTATGAATATGAAGATGTGAATTGATAGATTTGTATGTGTGTGTTTATTCCTTGATGTATGTTGAGGATTGTGTGATGGATTTTATATCTCATTTTGTTATTTCCATGACGTACCTATACGACCTGGAGGTCAAAGGGCTATTGTTTGGCTATTTGTAGGGAATTATATCATGACAACAAGAAGTGGGTTAGGAGACCAAAAATGGAGGAATATTAGGTATTGGAAACAAGGTCACCTTGGCAAATTCATGTCTTGTGTATTTTTGTGTTCTTGTTGAGTTCTTTAGGAGGTTCCCATGGGGGATGAAATCAAAGTTTGACCATGGGCTATGTGTTGCTTTTCCCTTTTCATATTAATTATTTTGTGACTATGTGAATTATTTTATTGTGATGTATCTTAATTTTATTATTCTTAGTTAATGTTATTTATTTTAAGTTGACTGACCTTGTTAAAAAAGTTAATCGGGGATGTGACAAGGGCATTATTGAGATGTGTATTTTTACTATTGTGTTTTGGTGTTTTGAATGTATTGTATGTATTGACATTGGCATGAGTGTTGTAATGTTTGAAGCCCATTTGATGTTGCCATGGTTGTTTAATATCCTCTATTTCTCTATTGTTGGGGCTCGGGGGCCAATGAGGAGGATGGCTTCTCCCTCTCATTAGAATTTTGACTTGGTGGAGAGGGTTTCCTACCCCCACTTATTTTTTTGTTATTGGAAGATGAAGATTTTGTTGGAGCTCAAAGTGAATTCTTGCATGGAGTTGGTTTTCATGAAACCAAGAAATTGGAAGAGTTGTAAAAGTTTAGATTTGTTTCCTCCTTGTGTCAAGTGCATTGGAATTACATTGTTAAATGAGACTCTTTCAAATATATCTTCCCAAACTTGTTGTAATAGTAGGTTGGAAACATGTATGGTTAGTAAGAGATATTTTGTAAAATTTTATATGATGTCCCAACTTGGATTTTAATTATTGAACTCCATGTAATGCATTGTGGAAATCTTATTTGTAGTATTTATTCAAGAAATGTTTAGGTTATAAAAGAGGCTTGTGAAACTTATAATCGAGTTGCTATTATTACCCCCTTCAAACTTGTAAATTTATACCAAGAGTGAATTTGATTTGTTAATGGAAACTATCCCTATCTAAAGTGGAAATGCTTATTTGCAAATTTAAAATTATTTAAAAGAATGGTGTTTTTGCATGGATAGTATATATTGATTTATTTTACTATTGTTGACAAACTTGAATTGAAAGGAGAAGGAAGAAGTTATATTTAAGTATACTATACTTTGTTTCTCTTCAAATTGGAATGTAAAATGGAGTGATTTAGGTTGTTGTGTTGTAGTCAAATTTTATCAAAAAAATAAAATAAAATTGTTGTTCACTTCCTTACTTCCATATCGTTTGAATGAAATGATATTAGCCCAATTAGCTCTCATATATATCAGGATATAATTTTATATAAATTTCTTATGCCCATATAAATTTTTATAATTATAAACTTGAATTGATAGACTGTCTAAAATAAAATCAAACAAATTTTTTTTTATAATTTTATATACTTATATCAATTATATATATATATATATATATATATATATATATATATATATATATATATATATATATATATATATATATACATACATATATATATATATATATATATATATATATATATGTATGTATATATATACATGTATATATATATATATATATATGTATACATATATATATATATATATATATATATATATATATTGATATATATACATGTATGTATATATATAATATATATATATATACATATATATATATATATATATATATGTATGTATGTATGTATATATATATATGTATATATATATATATGTATATATATATATGTATGTATATATATATATGTATGTATATAATATATATATGTATACATATATATATATATATAGATATATGTATGTATATATATATATATATATATATGTATATATATATATATGTATATATATATATATGTATGTATATATATATATGTATGTATACATATATATATGTATATAATATATATATACATATATATATATATATATATATATATATATATATATATATATATATATATATACATATATATATATATATATATATATATATATATATATATATATATATATATATAATCAGGAAATGTTTTAATATAAATCAAAATTTATTTATATTAAAAAAATATTAGGAGGGGACGCAGCCCCCATGACCGTGTTTTGTTTTATTAATGGTGGAGTGGGGAGGGTGTAACACCCCACTCCACCCACTATTATTATAACAGTGGTGGGGTCGGGTGCCACACTCCTCCCCCAATTTATATCCAACTCCGACCACTAAATAAAAGTCGTGGCCTCCATTTAAATGTTGTCTTGAGTATTTTATCCCGGTTGAACCCTCTACACACACACACACACACACAACCCTAAATTTTTGTGTATACCTCTTTGAAACAAAACGAAATGGGACAAAAATGCCCATAACCCGAATAGGGTAAATCTTTTGTTAAATTTCAAAATAGCAAAAATGTATACACCTAATGTAATCCCTACAAGATCAATATCTAGATCTATGTGTATATCCCTCCAAAGCTTTCATGGCCTCCACCTTTTCTCTTTCTCCCAAACTCCGCAAAACAAAATGGTGCAAATGAGACATTAGTGCAAGAAAACTTAATAAAAGAAAACACGTAAGGATTGCTAGGGCGCTTTAGAAAACCTAAGATCCACGGGTCCTAATAGATTTAATCCTAGGGTTGAGAATAAATCCTACACTTTTTAAGTTGTGGGAATTTTGTGGGAAACAATGTTTTAAATTAATAGTATGTTTATTGAATGAATGGGGCTACCTAGTGGGTTCGGTTAAGTTGCAAAACCCTTTTACTATGGCCTAATAAAAATTAAATGAGATTGGACTATAGCTATGTAGTTATATAATGATATTGTACATGGGAAATGAGATAAGTATTTAATGGACTAAATTACCTGAATTAAAAAGTATAATCAATTAACTACATGGTGGGAAATGATTGTTAGGTTCAAACCAACTTAGGAGGAAATTTAAATGGGTAGAATAACGAGTTTTACCTAACTAATGTTGTAAGTAGAATCAATGGAGACCCTCGAAGAGGTTTTAAATAAAACTCATCGTGGAAATAAATTAACAATATTTAATTATTGTTTTTGGTTACGACTACCTTCCTCAAGGTGTAGGGTTTATCAACGAGGTTATTAAACATAATTAACATTTATAACTCTTGAACCATTTTTAAAAAAACAAAATCTCGTAAATTTCTAAGTGTTGTAACATGATTTTATTAGTTTTTGGTGTGTCAAATTTGTGGGCATTACATCTTCTTCTTGAGGGAGAAGACAGAGAAAATATTTTGAGATAGGAAAAATGTGTTAACTTGCCCCAAAATACCCCATTACTTCAAAACCTAGATTCTTACTTGTGATATTATTTTACTCGATTATAACCGTGAAGCGATGACAGACGGAAACATGAACTCAATTATTTCAATTCATTCGAGATATCTTATTAGACAAGGGAGATTACAATATATAGAAGATTGATCTCCTTAATTTAAGGAGTCAACTTCAATCTCAAACTACTCCCTAGAATATCTCGTGATCCACTAATCACTCAACAACTCTTATCTACGTGAGTTACAACTCACTTACATCATTTACTCACACAATATATAATATATATTTGCACACACACAAATATATAAATATCTAATGTTCACAATATTATTCCTAACATTCACTCCCCTATTGTTAACATTAGATATTTCCACACATACACTCCCCTAATGTGAACAATGTAGAGAAAAACATTCACACGTCTTCTACAGCTTGCCTGCCTCTGCATGCTCATGATCTTGGTATGTTGAACCTCTGTTCAACAAATACGAACCCCTGTTCGACAATAATGGACCTCTGTCCTAGGTACGAGCCCCTGCTCATGAACCTCTGTTCATCCTCTTCAAGAAAAACATGATGCTGCTTTTTCTTGTGCTTTTATCTTTCTACTATCACATATTTACATCAGGAGGTTATAAAAGGAAATACAATTCTGAACAGGAATGTGACATCTGTTCTTATTACAAACAATGAAACACACAACTGAAAAAATGCCACAAACTCATTATGCGGCCCCTGTCACTGCATGGGCCGTGCGAGAGGACGCTATGTGCCCTCCTGCCTCCGTTGCCTCCAGCCTCCATCTGAAAGTTATCTAAAGAAGGAAGTTTTCAGATTCATAACCATCACCCAAAGGTTCTTCTTTATCACTGTCTTCTTCTTCATTAGCAACCATGGCATTTTCTTCTATTTTTCCATCAAGTAAATCTCGTGCTCTTTTCTTGCAGTTTATAGATACATGTCCATCTTGTTTACAATAGTAACAAGTGATATGTTTCTTTGTATCTCTGAAATTTGATCTTTGTTTAAAAGAAGATTTAAATCTCCCTTTATCATATGACTTGTTTTTACCATACATTGCAGTTTCTTCTGGTGTAACATTCTTATTTTCTTCATCTATCAGTGAAGAAATTAGATCTTCTAGGCTGGGATTGATCTTGCTCAAAGTAAAAACAATGTTTGAATAGCGAGATGGCATACTATTCAACAAAACAGCTTTTGCATCATCATCCTCTACTTTAAGTTTTATCCCTGATAATTGATTCAAAATAGACCGAAACTTACTTATATGTTGTACCATGTTTTCTCCTTCATCCATCTTGAGTCCAAACAGCTTCTGCTTCAAGGTCACTGCTGCGCTTCCGGTTTGGGATCCAAACAACTTGTTCAATGTTGTCCAAATGAAATTTGAACTTTTTGAAAGGTCTATATGATGCAAATATGCATCAGACAATCCAAGTCCAATGATTGCTGTTGCTTTACGATCTCTACTCTCCCATTTGGTTGCTTCATCAGCATCGGTTGGTTTCTTGAATGTTCCATCCGCAACGTCCCACAAATCTTTGTTAATGAGTGTCAACTGAGTTCGTACTTGCCAAGTGTGAAAATCCTTTCCATCAAATTTTTCAACATAACCCAATTTATCCATTATGACTCTCCACAATTTGACACAAATAGGTGTCGGTTTCAACCGAAAATACACCCTTTTTACAAACAATTTAAAATTTTGACACTATTAAAATTCTTTTAACGTCTTGACGATACTGACTAGATTGACGCTTTGACTTACTACACTAGACAAAACGACAATAACATTTAAAAAGTAATTAGATATTACTTTTTACTATGACACACATACACACTATTTATAACAAGAGACAAATGGGGAACGAAAATAAAATAATAACTCAAAAATTACTTTTTAAATAACAAATAGCCAAAGGTAATGGCATTAGACTTATTTTAGACTCTCACGAAAAAGAAAGACTATTTCATAACTACAGACCACCACAAACTTACAATACCAATATTAAACCAAGACACAAAATGAAGGGATTTCCTATTCTAAGATTTAATTAAACTAATGGCATGTGAATGAACATACGGCAGAGTTGGACATATGGCGGACATGCAAGACTACATAACTGTTAAATGATTTGATCATTGCTGGAATAATACCCGATCTATGAAGCCTCCCACGCAAAACCAATTCTCCTTCCTTTATCCATGCGTATCGACTGATCCATGCGGGAAAGCCTGAAATGGAAGGCTTCAACTTCTACTGAGTGCAGATCTGAATGATGATGATTGTAAAAACGAATAGCACAGACATGCAAGCATAGGTGGAAACCGTATTCCCTGGAGTTGTTGATGTAAATCTCTGCCAAGTCGTGTCTTCCCAACAAACCGAACCAATCTTCAATGCAGATGTGTGCATGTGTCAGGCATATCTACAAATGTCGGCGAAATGCATGAGCCGAATCCACAAACAACCACCTACAGATCCCACTTGGCTCGTGTAAAACTGCAGCGTTGAATACAAAATGTGGTCTTTGAATTCAATGTTGATCTGTTGCATGGGCAGGGGCAGGGGCTTCTTGCATATATACAACAAGAAATCAATACGCCATACACGCAAATAGATCTATAAGCCTTGTATGATTATCTTGTTCCACAAACAATACACGCAAATAGATCTATGTGAAGGAATCAATACGCCAGGCAGATTGTTAACTCCTTTGCGCCAAAACAATGCTCAGGAGCTGCTACATATTCACAGTTGGAGTATAACACACGAATTCATCCTCCCATCACAGCCTAAGACCAGAAATTGCTCTGATACCAGTGATATTATTTTACTCAGATTATAACCGTGAAGCAGACAGAACAGTAAACATGAACACAATGATTTCAATTCATTCGAGATATCTTATTAGACAAGGGAGATTACAATATATAGAAGATTGATCTCCTTAATTTAAGGAGTCAACTTCAATCTCAAACTACTCCCTAGAATATCTCGTGATCCACTAATCACTCAACAACTCTTATCTACGTGAGTTACAACTCACTTACATCATTTACTCACACAATATATAATATATATTTGCACACACACAAATATATAAATATCTAATGTTCACAATATTATTCCTAACAACTTGATCAATATTTGACCGAATTATGGAAAAACACCCCATTAAAGAAAATTTGAACCTAACATAGGTTGTTTCAACAACTATGTTTGGAACCCTTAACTACGGGTGCCATTCTCCCATTCAGGATTAGTCTTTTGTAAAAGTTATTGGGAATGGCTTTCAAAAGCTTAGAATCGATGAATGATGCGGACCATCCACTGCCTCTTTTCACTCTTCATCTTTATCTTATGCTCTTCCACTCTTCCACCTTCATCTCACTCACTCTTCAAATATGAGCTATGATGTTATTCTTCGAAAAATGATAGACTATCTATAGATGAGAACAAATTGCATAATTTACTATTGAACATAAAATATATAGTAATTATCATATCTATCTTTAATAGTGTTTCTTTGGAAAATTTTTAAATGTGGTTAGCGAGGCCACATAAGACTTTTCTCTATTTTATAGGATGAATAGGATTAAACAATCACAATTTTTTTAAGAAACTCATGTTTTATATTATTTTTATTTTGAAGAAAATTTTATGTGGGATAACTAATACTAACATACCTAAGGGAGAGGAGCCAATTATTAAGTCCTGGATTAATAATTGTAAGGGTACATGGTAATTAAGGAGCTACTACATGTCAGTTTATCACTTACATTTTGAATAAAAAGTACCCAATAGAATATGTCACATCAAGTCATTTAACCCCAATTATCCAATCAAATGATGAAAAATAGGTAGAAATAAATATGTGACTTATTTCAAAAGGAATGGTTGAATTTTAATTTTTTTTGTATTAAAAATAAAATATTTAAATATTTTTAAAAATGTCTCTTCTACGTTATTCTAATATTTAAAACAAAATATATAGAATAGGGAGAACATAACCTATTATAGGGTATTTTTGTTTTCACTTATATCAACTTTTGTTTTCTATTGTCACCCTTAATTTTTGAGTGCATAAAACCAGTTCATCACCCTCATTTTAGATAAATATATGTAAAAATGTTGAGAATTATAAAAATAAATAAATATAATACAAATGTACAAAACTGAAAGTAAATACATACCTCAAAATATAATAATGTACACCTAATAATTTATATACACATACATAACAAAACTTCATGCATATGTATTTTATTAGAAAACCTAAAATAATAAATAGTAAATTTAATATATTATTCAATAGTGCAACAAGAAAGAAGGCCCCTATTTAAATGTCATGGTTAAATTAAATTTACTATTTGCAAATTAAAGTGTATATATAAAATAATGTGTTTAAAATAATAATTTTTAAACTTGATAGGCCATAGTTTTCTTTCACTAACACAACATGAGACTCATCCACTATTGTATAATGCCTCTTGGCATAGCAATGGAATAAGATTTATGTAAGAATGTTAACTTTATAAAGGTTTATTAGCAAAATATATTTGAATTATTGGAATTTAATGTTTATACATTAATGTAAGTTATATATGTAATATTTAATAATTGTGACTCTAACATATCTTTTTTTATTATTGGTAAATAGGTATTGAAAGAGACTATACCCTTATACAGAAAGGCTCAAAATCCATATTTTACAATTTTACCAAAACAAAAAGATAAATATCAATATTTAACATGAAATCCTAGCAACAAAAATAGACTCGCCCAAAATAGAGATAAAAAAATAGCAACCTAACAGCTCAAAAACAACAACACACGGTGTTGGATTTTAATTTTTTATGCCCTTTCTTTCTCTATTCCACCACCGTCGAGTCCATGTTACCATATTACTTAAATATCAAAAGAATAAATTCAATATTTGTGCTTTGAGTGTGTCCCACAGCTAGGAGCAATGGGGAACAAACCTTCATTGATATAGCATCAAACTCGGGGTAGATGAAAGCTACGATATCTCAAAGCAGAAATAGGGGAAAAAATACCTTTGAGGGGTTTGATGAATCCACAACTGGTTTTGAATGGGGGATAGCCATCAAATGATATGGCAGAGAGTCCTTCCACCATGCAAGTTTTTCTTACATTTGGAATGTTCACATTCATCCGTATGATGCTCCATTTGAAAGAATCTTTGACATTTGAAAGCTAAACCCTCATAGTCAATCCTCTACACCCACTTCCTGTCACCTATTTATAGGTGAATCTCTATTGGAAAGGCTTGCGAGGTGACAATATCAACAAAAATTCTAGCATTAGTTGTAAGTGTTTGATGGGAGGATTTATCATCAACTTTCATAGAAGATCCTAGGGTATTTCCTATAACAATAAGGTAGGATCTAATCCAGATCTGCAATGGAAGTCCTGGAAAACAGATCCAAACAAGGTAAGTATCAAAGGAGTCTCTTAGCTGGTAAAAAGAGAGATGCCATGGCTTGAACATGATTCCTCGTTCTCTCCAAACCCAATATTAGTTAAACATTAAATCGTTGTCCTTGGGGGTTTTAAAAACAACATTAAAATAGGCTTTATCATAGGGTTAAAGTTCAATCTTAG
The DNA here is from genome assembly GCA_018340775.1 of Taxus wallichiana var. yunnanensis. Classification (NCBI taxonomy): domain Eukaryota; kingdom Viridiplantae; phylum Streptophyta; class Pinopsida; order Cupressales; family Taxaceae; genus Taxus; species Taxus wallichiana. The sequence goes on from CM031235.1 coordinate 729,803,222, forward strand.
CCTTAATATATTTCCTCCATATTTTGAAATCCAATCATGGAGCCGAGAAAAATTATGCCAAAACTTGTGAAACCTAAAAATGAGTCCAAGTCTGGATATATTTTCATCCTCTTTGAGGATTTTTTGTAGTAGATCCTCTTCTATCTTTACCAGGAGAGTCTTCTATGATGGTCTTAATAGCTTGTCAACATTTATGGCATTCTTATTCTTTTTGGAAATCACACAAGATAGGATTTGGATAGATTATCTCGATGTCTTGTTTTCCTTAGTTGAGGCACCCAAATCTAGAAGCATCCCCAAATCTAAGGACCCAAGAGCCTTTGAAAGGGGAAGCAGCCCTGTTTTCATTATTTTCAAGTGGGTGATCCTTGGAACCACCAACATCCCGTAACCGAGCCTGCAGGTGCAAGCCTTCAAAGTTGCGAGGTGAAAACCCTTGCTTCTAGCATTCCCACCATTCAATTCATTTAATTATAGCTTCTTTAACACCGCCAAGCTCCATAGGAGTTTCACCACTAAAATTTAGAGTTATTCAGAGAATTCATTGTTCTTAGTCCGGATGACACCCAAAATCCTTTCCTACTATTGCCTCTACCGCAATCAATCTCTTATTTGGCAAAGTGTTGGTGCTCAAAATAGTCTCACTCTAGTTTTCTGTGAAAATCTACTGATTTACAGCCTCTGTCACTTTCCTTTTCCCTGTGTTGTGCTTGATTAATCATTTTTATCATTTTTTAAGTTGTCCTGAGTCATATATCACTTATGGATCCATGTTTTTCTCCTTATTTCTTTGTTCCTCTAGAAAAGTCCCAAAAACTCAGGTTTTATCATACCTTTAGATCTCCATAGTCAGGATTTGTTTTCCTTGGCCTTTCTTCCCTAAATACTTGAAGAAAATGAGTGGATGTATCTTTGAGAAACATATTTGAGGTTTGTAAACTCTTCTAAACTCTTTATCCTTGAAGAAATTTTCATTTTCTGCCTCGAAAGATCATTTTTTTATATTTTACGGTTTGACGTGTGTTTTCTCGGTCAAATTTGTATCCTTACATCGATAGGGGACATGGATTCTTTTGGTTGGTTAGGGTACGCAGCGGGTGAATGCTTTAACTTATCACTTTTTTCTGTTTTGGCGAAAAGGAAAATTTGGTCCCGTGGCCCCACCAGGCTCAGATTGGAGAAAATTTAAGGGTAGGGAAAAAGTCTCGCTTTGACCCAAAGAGGAGGACATGTGGAAGGTTCAGCTGCTTTGCTCGAATTAGACAAATTTTTATGGAGTTGGTGCAATTTGGAAGAACGAGACATGTGGTGAGCTCGCACTCATTCAAGATCTCCACCTTGGGGACCATTTTGAAATAGCGCCATGGGGACACATGGAGGAACTGTGCATGTTTGGAAACTAGGCCTTGAGTTCCATTTTTAAAGAAGCACCAGGATGACACATGGAGGTTTCCGCTCACTTTTCATTTTACTTAGAATTTTCAATGGCCAAAGGACACTACCTCGGAACACGACACGTGGTACTTTTCGCTAAGCTTTAAGAATTTAGACAAACTTAGTGGAATAGGACCATGGGGAGCCCGTGCTCATTCAAAGTATTAAATTTTTGGGACCATCTCAAGGTGCACCATGGTGACACATGGTAGTTTGAAAATTCAAAGAGATGGGGAAGTGGACCATTGGAGGAAACTTGGATTTTTTTGCCTCTTGTCCTCAAAAGGATTAAAATTTCAAAATGGCCTACAAACCTGATAAAGGAAGGGTCAAAATTTTCTCTAGTCAATGCTAGAGGTGTGGACTCTTGGGGAAATTTAGAAAAATTTCCTTTTGGAAAAAGGGGGCCAAAAGTAAAAAGGGAAGCATTGTTCCACTGTAATCATATTTAGACACGTGTGAGGCTCATTTCTTGAGGGCGTAGATGCAGAGAAAAATATAAAATTATCCCAAAATCGTAAAAAGTTAAAGGAAGTCCCCAAGTCTATTTTTAAGTTTGAATCTTTCACATGGACAACCCAAATTCCAAGTAAAGATCAACGGTAGTTGAGAGTCGAAATCTGATTTTTCCTCCATTTCTCTACAACACATCTGGAAGTGCGAGTTTTCATGATTTCTTGGTTTCTTCTACATGCCAAGAAGAGAAGGAAGTTAATGTTGATAACTTAAGTTTGGTGTGAAGATCTGGAAGGTGTCTTTCACCATTAAAATGGTCCGACTTTCGTTCCCGATCAAAGTTTCCATTTTTCTTCTCCCAAGCACGTAAGGAGCCGATTTGATAGATTAGGGGCAGAATTGGTAGGTAAATTGAAGGAAGAGTGATCTACCGGAGAAAGGATTTTAATGTGGAAGGCATTTTATGAAATCTTCCCCTCGAGCACCGGAGATTTCTTGTAGACTTGATTATGAGAATCATGAAATAATCATGGCAAACACTGGTGCATTAAACATTTTTTGTCTTTTCGAGAGAAGGGGCTCTGTTGTAAATGTTATAAATGGCAAAAAAAATTTGTGCAAATGGTTGGGAGTTTTTGGAAAAGTCATAGACTGATTTTTAGCAAAAAGCTTGAAAAAACCCATCCCTTTTGAGAAGCCGTCTAAGAAGCCTGTATATCTCTCTTTGTATCAAATTCAATCATTTCAAGGTGGTTGCAATTGTACAGCCATTGACAAGCTTTGAGATTGTTCTGGAAACTTTCCCTTGCCAATAAATTTGATCAAAGTTTGAGTTATTCTGTGTCAATCTTAAGTAAAGTGTATTTATTTCATTTCTGAATGCATACGGGTAGTTTTTCTTGTTTCTATTGCAATCTTGTACCAAAATATAGTCCAATCACATAGGTCTCAATCCTTGTGATAGTTTAGTGGCATCTGCAATTTCATTTCTCATAAGAGCCTTCATCTGGGAATGGGATAAACGATTTAAAATCACTTTTCTTTCATTTTTTTGATAGAGATTATTTGTAAGCCTCTAGGTGTACCTCAGGCATGACTTGGTTTAAATCTTGGTTCTTTATTGGGTCCTCGACTTGAGCCTTCATGAAAAAATCTCATAGGTTGTGTGAAAGAGTGTTGATTTGTGCCTCCACCGAAGCACACATTCTAGTTGAAGAAACAATTTAACTTTTTGTGGCATTTTGTTGATTAAATCTTTCCATTTTGCATAATCTCTCAAGGATCCAGTGTGTCAAGTCCATCGTGTCTCCCCTCCCACCAAAATTCATTTAACAACAACCAATCCTACCCATAATACCCCTATTTGTCATGTGTGTACACAAATGCATATTACCAAAACATGTAGAAATAATCGGGGTCTCAAATGTCTCTAGTAACCTTTGCCTTATTGTGAAAGTATCTTCATGATCTTGAAGTGACAACTCATGAGAGTCGATCCGGGTGTGTTGATCATTTTTTCCCAAGGTCTTCTCTGAAATTTATGAAAAAGAAGAGTACCTATATAACAGAGGTTACAAAATAGGTTCTCTTACCTTGGTTGAAAGGCATAACCTAAAATAGTTAGGATAAGATCATATCCTTTTAAGGTGTTACCCATCTCTCCACAAATCCAAGTAACAAAGGGACAATCAGACCTCCTCCCCGGCTACAAAATGACATATATTTATGATTTTGCTACCTCTAAGCTCCATGTTTAATCAGTGTTGTTGCTTGGATTGAAAAGGAGAACAAATTAGGGTACCAGTAGGTAACATGGACACAGCTTAGGGTTAGAAATTGCTAGAGGAGTCATCATGGTTAAGGTTCGGCATGTGGTGATTCTAACATATCATAATGTTATTAGTTACTTAATATTTTGAGTGAGGACCTCTAATGGTGTTATAATTGGGCACTTGATTACATAGATTAATGGCGTCTTTGCCTAACGTCCGAGTAAACATATAGATTTATCAATGCAAAGTAAGCAAAGAAACTAAACCAAGGTGATCACCTTTAGCTAGCATTATGAGTAAGGGGTATCCATGTCGTCAAAATAACCCGGGGCATGATCCTTTCCTCTACCTTTTTGATCTCCATGTCGTGTGTCTCTAGGCCTTGCATTTAGCAAGACGCGATCCCTACTGGGCTTATCGAAATCCATACATCACACCAATAGACAAAGGGCCATTTGATTATTGGTTACCTCATATTGTATTATTACATAAAAACATATAATTATAATAAATAGGATCAAGAAAAATATTATTTTGTACTTAAAAAACTACAGATTATTATGTAATTAGGACTCATATTTTTTATTGGACAATATGTTCAACTACTAACCGCTCTTCTTTACATAAAAATGATTTTTGAATTAATATTAATATAACTATTTTCAAATAGTACTAAACAATTATTTGCCATAAATAAATGTACACCACATTTTGGAATTATAATATAATTTCATAAACATCCAACATGATGGAAATGTAAATGAAAAAATAGTATAAATTTCTAATAAAGAACATTTTAAACTAAATATAATAAACTTTAAATGACACCAAATAATACATACTCATTTGTATACGAATTAAAAATAAAAATTCAATTTATATATTCATACAAGCATTTTTAATTGCAAAACATACTATAATAATTAATAACATTTAAAAGATAGAGTTTCTTTTGAAAATAAATTTTACAACATTAAACAAAACACAAAGAGTGATGTGAAATTTAAGTACTCGAGCAACACCATAATTTTTATGATGATGTGGAGGAAGGACACTCTAACAAGAATGTTATTTTGAACAATTAAACTATAATTGTAATATATTTTTTTACTGATACTCAAATAATTCCTCCTCAATTATTCTTGGTTTTTTTTTTCGAAAAGTGTGGTGGTGGTGGTGTCATTCATATATTGTAAAGTTTTATTGAAAGATAATTTCGTACTTGATGGTATAGTATAAATCGCATATAAAGATGCAATGGGTACATTGATAGTCAAATGGGGAATGTCAAACTTTAATGGGGACGAGAACTTAATATATTAAGTTGAGAATTTAAAGTGTGAATGTATGAGTTGGAGAGAATATGTGCAGACAATAATCCTTTATTTGTTGTGAAATTCAATATACACAAGGTGTTAACCAACCCGGAAGTAGAAAGGGCGGGGTGGATAGATGGGAGTAATAATGAAGGGAAGGGGATTGAGGTGGAACTTTTGAGTGGTTGCGGGTATTTCATGTCAATTTTTCTTATTGTCATTTGTATAATTGAAGGAAAATATGCAACTCACTCACAATGTAAATGTGCAAAAGAACAATGGGCTATATTCCCTATAAAAATGACCAAACCAAAAAAATATATATTGTTGATACTGTAAGTCATGTATGAGAATCGTAATGAATTAGTTCACTATAGGTTAATTAGGTTTATAGTTGTTAATGTAAAAGTCTAACTTCACAATTGTTTCATAATTTTTGGGATGACTGTAATTAAACTATTGTGTATTCTTAATATTAAAAGTATTGGATAATAATAGAAATATGTAAACACATTCAAAATGGACAATACATTGGAATAGGAAAACATGGTATGTTAAGAATGACTTTGGAAACAAATTACAAGGTTCTCTATGAATTAAATAATTATAAATATTATTGACAAAATATATTTGGGACACATCAGATCATTTGTGACATAAACTCCTAACATACAACCTATCAAAAAATTACATTGACCATTGAAGAAGCAAAAATGCAAAAGAACTAGTTACAAAATTGGTTCTTCATAATTACTCAAGGATTTTGTTAGAGCATGGTGCAGGTTAGAGCTTTGGTAGGGGAAATATTTCTCTTAGATTTGCAAGAAAAATTGGATGTGAAAAAAGTGTTATATTTATGGAAGATCTGCCCTTAACCTTAGCCATTGGCAACCTGGTGTGATACAAGATATCAAATTTAAGGAACTACTGGTCTGGATTTATCATCTGGATATACCCTTGGAGTTTTGCGAGCTCAATGTTTTCCTGGGAATTACATGATCCATGGGAGTTTTGATTGCATTCGATCCTGCAAATATAGCTCGATCCAGGTTAGTTTTTTCCGGTCTATGTATTAATGTCCCTGTGGGAGCTAAGATACCTAAAAGAAATTGATTCAGAATCTGCGTTTGAAATTTGGGATTAAAGGATTGATTTTGAGATCTCGCCAATAATTTGTAACAAGTGTACAATGGTTGGTTATGAAATGAACAAGTGTTATGGAGAGGTTGCGTCAACCGAGGAAAAGATAGAGGAAGTTTGTTGTTTGGACCTACCCATTTCCCAGATAGATGATGATATAAAATGTGTGGATACAGCCTATGCTATTGAGGCTGCTGAGGAGAGTTGCAAAGAAGTTTTAGGGAGGCTATTTCGATGGTGGAAACTAGATTCGCCTCGATGGAGGATGTGCAGGTTGCTTCAGAGGAACGGTTAGTTGGTGACCGATTAGCAATGTTAGGTGGACGGGATATGACCGGTGAGCATACTAATTAAAATTGTAAATCTATATTTAATGAGGCAGGTTCTGTTTCGCAGACTGTCTGCTCCTTGCCATGTGTTAGATGTAGGAATTGCAACGTGGACTAAAGAGCTTTTGATGACAAAAGCGAGAAAGCTTTTCCCAAGGGTAGTTTAGAAGTGCACCTCAGGTCTGATGAGGGGTGTTGAACGAAGATTCTTTGGTTGCTTCATCCTTTCTTAAGGCTGACAGGGATGGGTGGACTAAGGTTTCACCCAAAAACCTTAATATTGTAAGGTTTGATTTTGCTTTATGAAGTCACTCTCATACCAATTTCGGGCGTGGCTCTTGATGTAATGGTTTTGTTGGTGTGGTCGGCTAGTGGTAGATGCTTCCTCATGTGAGTTTTACTGGTATCTCTTTTCTTTTATTGTATACAAGATTTTTTTGTCCCCTCATAACTAAACTGTTATCTTATCTAAAATTTAAAAAAATTACCCAAGGAATTAAAATAAAATATATGTGTACATATTTACATTCCTAAAATCACGAAAGAGAAATATCTTCATGTAAAGTAGTAACAACATTAACAAATGTGGTTCTTGGTCCGATAATGAAGAACGAAATGATAATTTCTATTTTTGCACTCATTTATGTATTTACAAACTTTTTTTTTACCGGGATTAGGTTTTCTATATATACACCTACATTCTATTGGAAAGATCACACACATTATCTCAATTAGCTTCTATAAAAATAACACAATATATGAAACTCTCAATTGAATAAATGAAAAGAGAAACTAGAGAATGTTGGAAGCACAATGGACTAAGAGGGTGGAGAATCACCCTTCAAATCAGATCTTCAATTACTTAAGTTTGTGTCAACCATTAACATTTTACCATGCATTATTGTGAGTTGAGTAAATATTAAGCAAGCTTCCACATGAATATGAATAAGAGAGAATACACAAGACACAATATGTAAGTGGAAAACAAGAAAGAGGAAGAAAACCCAATGAAATTTTTTTATTATATTACACAAACCAATATGATTGAATGAATATTAAACATCACATAAGATTTCTTTAGTGAAGCACCCACTTGGAAGGAGCACCCACCCCTAGAAACCCTTGTTGATATTACTCACAAAAAAGGACTTGTATGAATATTACTCATCACACAAGTTTTGAAAATAAAACCACTAAAGATATGATACCAACATAACTTATAGTGATCACAAGTTCAACACACACACCTCACAACCTTCTTAAAACACACTCTTCAATTTCACTCAATCTTTCTCTTTAATGGGCTGATTTGGAAAATTTCCCTTTTACACAATATATTCAACACTCTTCATAATTTCACACAATCACTCAAATATTTCTTGATTCCTGAAATACATTTTCACACTCAAACTTTGCTTGCATGTTATCCCTCTCATAACTCTAGTTCAAAATCAACAATTACAAGAACTTTTATACACGAATCAACTCAAAAATAGAAAAAGGTAAGCCATGACCATTAGAGTTCAGTCATACCAACTCAAAAGAAAATCCATGACATTATATTAATCATAATGAAGCACCCATATGGGTTGGAAATGTTCCATGACATCTAACAAGTACAAGTAGGCCAAAATGGCTCGTTTCTCCTTCACCAAGCACTCCAAGACCACCTGGAGCTTGAACCTAATTTTTCAAACCTCTAAAGGCTTCAAAAATTTCCAAAACATTATATTAACACCTTCCATCATCTCACAAAACTTTGTATCAAACACTCTTCTCCTGACTTCACCACCTAGTAGGATGGTTTCCTACTCAAATCAGGAACTTCCATGAAGAAATCTTCAACAATGGAGTCCAAGATCACACCAAAACAAAGAATTGATGCCATGTAACCACTCATTAGAAATAAAATTATATTTAGAAAACTTATAGTCATGCTAGATATCATGAAACAACCGACAAATAAAAATAACTACTTCTCGTCCTCAACAAATTGAACTACCCAGAACCGTTTTGAGATGAGACCTTCTTGTACAATTATTGTCACTTTAAATCTCTATAAATGCATTAAATAGGAACAAATTTGATCAATACTCATTACCAAATGGATGTAAATAATCAAATAAGATAATATATTGGTCTTTGAGATCAATCTTCAAACCAAACCCCTTCATGAACTCACAAACTAGGTCAGCTTGTGACCTTCTTCATGCCACCTCAAATAAGTTCTAGAGCTCAACCAAAACATGAAAAAAATTACATGTGATGTGTCAAAACCTTCAAGTCCATAATTATTCATCACGAATCTTATAAGTGCTCAAGCACTTCCATTCTCTAAGACTGCTAAAAATAACCTTTTAGCCCGAAAACCAGTCAACCTATTTTGACTTGTGAAGGTCAAAAATGGCCTCACTAGGCTCTAAAATGACTTAAAACATGTATAATTTCTCCCCAAAAATATCATAACACTAATTAAGTTAAAGGTTCTAATGGTGAACCTAGGAGAAAATTTGTCTTTTTCTAGAAAATAACGTATTTGAGTGGGCTCCACTAATTGTCATTGCCTCAAACCACAACCATATGAAATATAGAAGAGTCTTTTATTACCTCTAATCATGAATTTTTATTATTCAATCCATTAATATCTTAGACATTGAATATTTCTATTGTCATTCATGACCTACGATTTAAACACATGGCCTTATTTAAACTCATTCGACTTCTAAAACCTTATTAGCTCCATGATACATCATCCTTGAATGGCTCAGGTTATCATGCATAGTTTGTATGTGCCAACCGATGCAAAAAAATTCACTTTTAGCTGGAAATCTTACTTTCTTGGACTATGTAGGAATAAAACTAGCATATATTGTATAATTTTCATAAAACCTCCTGAGATGTTGCTCATAGATTCATAACAACCTCCCTAGAAATCTCACATGCTCACATTTTATTAAATAGGTATGCATCTTCCTAACTATTAGGACTTGCATGACTAGGCCATTGGGTTTTTCCTAGTTTAACTCACAACCAAGTGAACTATCATACTAATCATGTATAAAACAACTAAAAACTACCTCTACATGCTGAATATAGTTTTACATACTCTCATGAGTGTTTCCAAGATCTCAAAACTTCACAGTGACTATCATACACCAATAGGCCTCCAAACACTAAGAATAGGTCTAGTTTAAACCTAGACCCAGTAGACAAGCATCATATCTCTACTTCTAAGATCTCGAAAATACCTAACACACATAAGACAACATGTATAACACATTGTCATGCCCTCATTGGCTTACATATCTCTACAACTTATGACCATGCCTCATTAGGCCTCTAAGCACCTAAACTAGGTCTATATGAGCATATGAAAATATGTCCACAACATGTACCTTCATTATGAAGCTCTCATGAGTGTCTCAACACACTTTGTCCTCATGATCTCCATGTTTCTATCATTCTCCTAAAGCAACATCATGTCTTCATTTCATCATGCCAAGACATCCTACTGACTAGGCCTCATGATTATGCCTACTAGGCCAAGCCATTCTCACCGTGTTCACTCTTACAACCATAGCACACATTTTTTTGGAATTTCAACATCTCAAAAATCTTCTTATAGAACTCTTAAATCATCCTATTTTTCATTAATGATATTTTACATCAATGATAACAATCTACCTCACATATGCCAACAATATCCCCTTGTCATGAATGGAAAACAAACTAGTACTCCTCCCCCTTTTTACATTAATGACACTGTACATACCTAAGAACAAACTCATCATCTTCCTTAAAATTATTTGGAGCATCTCTTGGTTGAAAACATCAACCAAACTCATCGCTTTGAGCACACATTGTTGGTTCCTTAACTTTATTTTTTTACCTCTTTCTCATAATGGAAGCACATTAGATCTCCCGGGAAGATGTACATACTCATGCCAAAAAAACATTGTAAGAATAAATCATCACAAAAATCTTTTTCCCTCCTCCATCACCTATTTCAACTTGTTTATGCTCAAATCTAGACTTAACTCTATCAATTATAGTTTATTACCAATTCTAGGGATGAGAGCCCTAATAATGACATTTAGAGTAAATTGGTCCAACTTTACCTTTCTTTAGAAGCACACTCATCTTAGGAAACCCAATCTTTTGTTCTCCCTAAGTTCATACAATCTCCCTCTTTCAGTCTATACAAAAATCAATTTCTTGACTTGATCATAGATGTGGAAATGGGTAAAATAAAACTCCTCGCCTTGAGTTTCTTTAGCCTTTTTACATTAAATTGTGACTTACTTGGTCATAAAACATCCTCCTCCTATCAATGTACTTATAAACACCTACCATTTTTCTTTATTAGGCCTTATAGACCCATTAAATACCTAATTAAGGGTCATTATCAGCTCTTTCTACCTCAAGAGGATTTCATAGATCTATAGCTCATTATTATAATAAGAAACCATCCTATAGTACCCGAGATAAGATGAAATGTCTACAAATAATACAATAAATCTATCAATATATCTTTGTAATACTCCTAAATTCACTCTTCAAAGGTAGAGATCACATTATATCCCCCTCAACAACTATACTTATAGAAAAAACCTTTAATCACCATGCACATACTTTAACAAGACCTTCACGTACCTCAGTAACATTGATCAACTTCATGAATAGAATAAAAAAACATAACTCAGATTTGAAACACTTTTTATAGTTTCAACAAACCATATCACAGTTCAAATCATTTTTCTAGATTATTTTATCCTTACAATCCATCTTACATGCCTTGATCTTATCTAAGACAATAATGCAAACCCCAATCATCCATACACATATATGAAATATAGAATCACATAAATGTTTATCTCCACACACCTTCACCATGCTTCGACTCTACATTTTAGTCCAGAGTGCCCTTTCCAACCTCCTTGTCACTTCATAATCTTATATAAGACATAACTACATACATCTAGAAAGCATACACAGACTTGAAACAATGCATATCAACTTGAAAAACATTCCTTCTTGCTATCACTATTTTCATCAAGATTCAAACTACGTCATGTTACCTTTATGAGGCCTAAGCTTACATGACACACCCAAAATCATAGCCTAAATATTTTGAATAAAAATTGGACTAAGTCAATTCATAATCATAATTAGAGAACATCGTTTCACTTACTATAAATGGTCCGATCAAGTGATCATGTTGAATGATTAATTTCTTCTTCTTGGAACTTGTTTCCTTGCTCACTTTGTCATCTTGACCCAACTATAAACAAGTTGGATACCTTCATGCACGTAAATAACACCTCTTTAATTTATGATCACATGTCTATAATACCATTCCTCAACTTATAATTCATTTAAATCCATAATAGGAGCCCTTTCCAAGCTCAAACCATGAAAACATCTCTTTGATGCATTCACACACTTGGAACTATAAACATGTCTAATCATAGTAACTTGAATTCTTCATGATTTAATTTTAGCAATTTTCTTCAAGATCATGATGAGAACACTACTCTTGATCATCATGAAACCTTTACCCAGTCTTGCAACCTAATTCATCAACTAAGAACCTTATCCATTAAAATTATCAAACCTAGTAGTCGTAAACCATCTTCATACAAATTCCATGATGCATGAATACTCTTACATACATCTCAATCATGTCTCAAGGAATATCATCTCAACATGGACCATGTTAACAAACTCACACACCTCGAAAGCATCAAATATCCTTTTCTATATTGGTCTAATCAAATCATAATACATAATGACTCTTTCCTTCATGAATCCATCATTCTTGCACCATGATAGTTTCTCAAATAATCATCAATACATATTGAAATAATTCAAGAGCATAAAAAACATAACTTGAAACTATGAACACACTCCTACAACATCATACTTCAAACAAATCATGTTCCTTCTTCATACAATGCTTCATATCAATGCATATGCCTCGTAAGAAGCATATTAGAGACACCCATTTTCATCATTAGAAGAGGGACTTGAAGAGGTACCAATCCCTCTTTGACACATAAAACCCAGTTCATTGTCTTTATAATGACTCGTACTAAGAGAACATTCACATTTTACCTCTATATCTACCTTTGGTTGAGCCACATTGTTCACAGCTGGCTCTTAGAACCAACCCCGTATTCTTTCCTACAATCTAGATTCCCCTCCACCGAGAGTCTTGAAACCTCTTATATTTCCTTGAATTTCTTAAAAATATCTAGCAACATGACCAATACTATTACAATTGAAACACACAACTCCACTCCTGCCCTTGTAACCTTCATTACCCTTAATTCTAACTTGAAGGTTCATATATACAATACCTATAAGTTTGACCTTTCTCATGAAAATTGTAACATATTAAATTCTTTGATAACTCATTCCTACCATCCCTCCATGGATGGTTGTCTTTGAAAAACTTCCTACACTCTTTATCTCTATTCCCAAATTTGTTACAAGTGAAACAATAGCCATTAAAATATCTTTCATACCTTGAAGCATTAGGATTTTTTTCACATTATAATTGGCATATTTCTTCTTTTTGTCTTCTTTTATGCTTGGTTATTCAATCTCCTTGATTGGAGCATTGTCATATTGCATTATTTATTTTCCTTTTTGGCCATTATTAAATCCAATACCTCTTCTGTCACATGTATACCTTTGACTTCCAAGAAGATCATCGAGATCCTTAGTGTTTTTTACAAACATCTAAAAAAACTTATCCTCCGTTAATTACATCGGATAGCTCTCCTTAATAAGGAACACCTTTTCTTCTTTAGAGTGAAATCATAGAGTCATGGAAATCTGCATTCTACCTTTTTGACATTATCATATATATTTTATGTCATATCCCAATTTTTCTCCTCTATATCATGAATCTTGACTTCATACTCCCTAATTTGAGCTATCAACTTCTTTTTATTATTTTAAACATGTTTCAACTAATTCTAAGCACACATCAAATCAATATCAATTTCATCTCTTTCTTCTTCATCTTTAGAGTGCATGGAGTCACCAAATAATATGGAACTATCCCTCATGGACCTCATGGCATATTTTTCCATGAATAAAACGTCATTACCAACATCATCATTCTCAAATTTAGAATCAAAATTAGAGACACCATCATAGCTATTTTCTTCAGATGAACAAGCTTATTCCTTTGAGTACAAACTCTTCTTGAACTTCTTCTTGTTTATAAAACTTTTAAAACTATTCTTACCTTTATAAATCATGTGAGTATTTTTCTGATGGTTTTCATCATGTTCATGCTCATCATCATCTTCATCATTATGCTTGTGAGGGAAATTTTTGGATCAAAATGACATATTTTACCACAGGTAGAAGCATTTGAAAGATAACTTCCAGTTACACTTACCTAATCTAACCTTCAATATTTTAGAAATAATTTCAAAGAGTTCTTCATAATAAATTTGAGGACCAGAACCATCATTCATAACTTTATTTCCATTTGTATTAATATCGGTATTGAAAGTAATCTCCTTCTTGAATAGATTCGAGTCAATAACCCTCATCTAATAAGAAGTCAATCTTTAATGCAAATCATCCATTTTCAAGAGCCTCAAATCATTGGCTTCCTCAATGGCTGATAATTTAGAGTCAAATTTAGGATTTAAATACCTCAATAACTTTTGTACCACAACTTCTTCCTTCACTTATTTACCTAATCCTTTCATGGTATTAACATCCTTATAAATGTAAGAAAAGATGGAGAAATCGAATCTCTCTTCACTCATCTTCACTCTTTCAAACTGATTTATGAAAGTTTGGATTTTAGCTATTCTTACCTTGGAGTATTTGTCATAAATTATGTGAAGTTTACCCCACATTGCTTTTGTTTATGTGAAATGCATGACCTTCACAAGTTTAGATTAAAGTAGACTACACATGATTGCATTCATATCCTTGGAGTTGCTACTAAGCTTATAGTTTGTAGTAGTTATTGGAGGAGTTAGATATCCATCTAACATAGACTACCAAATTTCAAACCTTAAGGACATGATGTGAGTCCTCATCTTGAGAATCCAAAAGGAACTATTATCCCAATTTTTCCCACCGGAAAAATTGATCAAACCCGACCCATACAGGAAAAATTTAAGGGTCAGTTCCATCGTATGAGCCTGCGTTTCAAATCCAATAGTCATGTTGCAGGAAAACTCAAAAATGGAGGAGTAGAGTTGGTGAAGGGGGAAAACAATGTCAAAGAAACTAGAGGCTCGTAGTAGAGGAAATAAAGGAAAGGCTCAAAGTTTTCAGACTTAGCCACATACGAGTCGACTTGGGGCTGAAAAATAGACGGTGGAAGGTGCCATGCATTAGATTGGTGTAATTCCAAAATGGAACTTCAAAATGGAGACATAAAACATGCATGGAGCTCCCATGTATACCATGCCCTAAAAGGGACATATTTTTCCATTGAAAATTCCAAATGAGAAGAAAGAACCATGTGTCATCTCTACAATTTCAAAAGTGAGAGCCCAAGGCGGAGACTCAAACTAGCACCATCTCTCCATGTGGTCAGGGTCCAATAGAAGTCAAATGGCAGTGGGCCTAAATCAGTTAAGTATAAGAGTGTTGGTGGAAGGTGCCAAGTTTCTCAAAAACTCAAATTCAAAGGCACGACCTAAACTAGAGACTCAAATGACCATGAGGCTTCCACATGTCTAGGGTTCAAGACAGGCATCAACACAAATATACTAAGTATCGCAGACTCGTGAAAGGTGCCATGTGTTAGCTCGGTTCATCTTCAAAGGTTAATTTAAAAGAAGGTCTCCCAAAGTAGCACGGTCTTCCACATGTCCCAGTGTCCGAAAAGGGACGAGTTGTGATTAAAAATTCAAGATGGGGAGAGCCGGTGGGGTGCCACATGCCTCAATGGTGCAAATTCAAAATTGGCAGCCCAAGGGCCAACCTCAAGTGAGCACGGAGCTTCCACGTGTCCAAAAGTAAAAAAGGGGGACAAAGTTTACCTCTTAAATTGACTAACTATGGAAGAGATGGTGGAGGCCTCCACGTGTAATCCCATAAATTCAAAAGGTAAATTTTGGAAGTAGGTCCCAAATGTTTGCTTGCCATCCACGTGCCCAGCTCGAGATATATGGTCCCGCCAAACAAAAGGGACTTAGCCAAAAAAAAAAAAAAAAGAAAATCCACGGAAGGAGCCATGTGTCTCTTTGGTGCAACTTCAAAAGTAAAATCCAAAAGTGGTCCCCAAACGTGCACCAGCTCTACACATGGCCATGTTTCAAGTCAAAGCAAGAAGGTGGGTCTCCGGAGGTAGTTTGAACCTTTTGGATTTTGTTTCAAAAGGCGTAAAGTTTAAAAGTAGGCCACACCTCCACCGATAACCAGAGAAGCCATGTGTCAAGCCTAAATTACATGTGGGAATGTGGGCCCTAGAGGGATTCTTTGCCAAAAGTGGGCAAGAAGGCCTGGGGGAGACTTTTCACCCAACTAGAAAATGTGGACCGGCGGGCCCGAAGATGGTTTTTTTGGCAAAAGTGAATTGTGGGCTTAGAGGGTGTTTTTTGCATTTTTTAAAATTTTTAAGCAAAAGGTGAAAAGTGAATTTCGGGCCCGCATACCTATTTTGTAAAACTGGTTTTCCTCCGTTTTTGTACGGATCCAATTCAAATATTCAAAATAACATAACTTTCAATCCAGTGCTTGAAATTCAACAAGTTTGGAATTGTTGGAAATATCTCAACCTCCTATACACCATGGAGGTCTAAAACCCTAATTTCAAGAAGTTTAGGTGGATACAAAATAGCAAAATGTCCTCTTGCTTTAAAAGCTGGATCGATTTGATTTGATCCGTCGTTCTTCCTTCTTCAACACACCAAATAGACATAGAGCGGTGGACTTGACCAGTTGTGGGTGGATTTGGTTGGGCATGCAAGCCTGGTAGCTAAGCTCTAAGCCAATTTTCCCACCTCTTTTCTTCTCCTCTCTTCATTGCATCTATAAAGGAAAGAGCTTAGCTCATTGTAAAGGGTTAGACATTCTTACTTTGCACCTCCCTTCTTCTATGCTTTTAGGAGAATTCATGGAGTCTTGAACCCTCCATCAAAATTTTAATGGAATTTCATCCTCTTGGCTGTTGTAATGTATTGTATCAATTCTTAGAGTAATAGAATAAGTCCATGGATGATTTCAACCCTCTCTTATGCTTTATTACTTCTTCTTGATCCTTCATTGCAATGTTAGTCATTTGTGCATGAATATTATTTTACATTTTAATGGTTTGTGTTTAAAGTAATTGTAAATTTTTATCATTCCTTCAAGTGCATCACCTCCATTAGATTATGTTATAATTATTGCATTCTCTTTCAACCATGTCTCCTTGGCAAGTTAGAGTAGGTTTCAAAATAGATACTCTCCACATTTTTATGTGTACACCTAAATAGAAGAATATTAACCAACCTTCATCTGGAGAGCTCTCTCAATTTCAAATTCCCACACTTTGAGAGATGCTTCATGTTATGCAATCACACCGAAAGTCTTAACCCACGAGTTGCAGAAATTTAGGGTGCTTTGTGATTTTGCACTAAAAATTTTAACATGCCTAGTGGGACACTGAGGTTAGATTTTTATCATCTTTCCAAGGTGTCTCATTATCAACAAAAAATATTAAGCCACCATGTGACCAACTAAAAATTTTGGCATGCCCAAAGGGGATAGGTCTAAAGCATCTTACCACTTCATCTTAGCGAGGTTGGTGTGTTGCTGTTAAGATTCAACCTTTTGAGGTACATGCAATCACACCTGGCGAATCCATCTAGTCAACAATCCATTCTCTGATTTATAGACATTTTCCATCCATTTCCACCCATATTCATTCATATTTCTTTTCACATCTTTCATATTCTGATTCATTCATGAAGTTGTGCAATCATGACTTCATTTCCCTCTTGGAAGTCACACTTTCACCAAACACAAAGTGGATCCACCCTACAATGTATTTTCCAACTCCTCCGGATCAGAAGTACGATCAAATTAAAAACCATTATGCTTACCCATATGAGCAAGGTAAAAATAGTTTGGCCATGGGGCTTATAAGGAAAAAGGGGACTCATATGATGGTGACAATTATGTGGAGATCAATGATCTGCTAGAGAATATCCGAAGAATGGAGGCTATCATGGTGTACTCTAGGGATACAACACAAATGAAGGAATTTAGGATTGGTTGCAGGGCACCTTGTCCATGGGTCGGCCCTTTTTCAAGACACTATAGCCCACAGAGAGAATCTTGACTTCATGGTTGAGACACTACCCCAACTTGTGCAATGGACCGAGGAGATAGAGGCCTATGAGCTTGATACTAGACAACCTTGTCAATGGGTAAGTCCACCATCTCATAGCTTTTCTTTTCCTCTTTCTCAAATAACACCATCTCAACCAGAGATTTAATCTCCATGCTTCCCATATGCTGCCCCAAGTGTTGATTTCCCTTCCCCATCTCCTAATTTTTCACCTCATGTTATTTCTTCTTCCCTTTTCCCTTCTAACCAGTCCTCCCCTCCAAACAAATAAGAAGTTTCACCTACCTCTCCACAACAAACAATAGAAAAACTAGTTCAATCCCAACCTACCACTCCTCTTGCTTTTCCAAGTCCATGTTGGGAAGATACTCAACAATCTAGTCAAGGAGAACAAAAAGAAAAGGAACCCAACAAAGAAGAAATGATAAAATATCTAAAGATTCGGGCTACCAAATTTAGGTTTACAAAGATCCCTTTGATTGTTAAACCAACAAAGGAGGTCAAGGTTGAAGAGCTAGTGGTGGCTGAGAATAAGTTTGCAGCAGAAGAACAAGAACAAGAAAGAGAAGATCATAAATCTGTTTGCTCTGAATACAATGTCCATAATGGCACTTTGTCTGAAGAGGATGTTGATCTAATCCAAGTTGCACAACTAGTTAAAGAGGAAGTACAAACAGCTCCAAGTCTTCTTAGTTCATAATTACATCACCCCGAATGTCCTGGAACTAGATGAGTTGAGACTCTCGGTGTGATTGCACAACATGGAGCATCTCTTAAAGCATGGGACTTTGCAAGTTGAGATAGCTCTCCGTTGAGGTCGGTTTCTATTCCTTTGTTCATGAGCACACAAATAAATTACAGAGGATGTATTCTAAAACCTACTCTATCTTACCAAGAAGATAGGGTTAAGAGGATATAAAAATAAACCTAAGCTAATGAGGTGATGAACCAAAGGAATGTTAAACACTCATTTTGCAAGCTAACACAAACCATAGAAATGCAATGAAAATGCCATACACAGATGACCAAACTCGAATGAGAGATCATAAGGCAATAATAAACACATGAGAGGGTCGAGAATCATCCACAGACATATATTATCACTCCAAAAGTCAATACAAAAGTGCATTACGGTGGCCAAGAGGTAGAATCTTGCATTACAACTTGAATGGGAGGTTTGTAAACTCCAAAATTCACTTATAGATGAGGGAAGAAGGAGAGTGCAAAAAATAAATGTTCAAACCTTTACAATGAGCCTTGCCCCTTATATAGATTCATCACATAGAGAAAAAGGAGAAAGGCAATAAAACTAATTTGAAACTTAGCTCCTGGCCATCAATGCCCCTAAAAATGCACCCTCAATATATCAAAGTTACCTTAATTACTTGTTCGGCATGTTGAAGGAGGAAGAATCACTGATCAGATCAAATCTAATTTGGTTGTTAGAGCAAATGGATCCTATATTAATGGCATGAAGATGTTTTCCAATTTTTCCCCACCTAACTTCTTCAAAATTAAAGTTTCAGATTTCCATGATGTAGACGAGGTCGAGATCTCTCCAATGGTGCCAAATTTGTTGGATTTCGGGCACTGGATCAGAAGATATGCCCATTTGAAGTTTTTTGAATCGGGTCCATACAAAAATGGTGGAAACCAGTTAGCAAAAAAGGTCCACAGAGGCACTGAAATTCATTTTGCCCTAACTTTTCGCACACAAATAGAAAATTGCAAAATTTTCCCTACAAACCCATTAAATACCTTTTGTCAAAAAACCATCTTCGGGTCCATGGTCCACATTTTTTTCATTTGGGAAAAAAAAAAACTTCAAAGCCCACTAACCCACATGTAATTTAGGCTTGAAACGTGGCTCCTTGGGCATTGGCGAAGGCACGGCTCATTTTTATACTTTATGTCTCTCGGGAATGAAACCCAAAACTTAAAATTACTTAGGTGACCCACCTTCCCGCTTTGACTTGGAACATGGCCACTGGAGGGCTTGTGGTTTTTAGGGATGGATTTTGGATCTTACTTTTGAAGTTGCGTCGGGATGACACGTGGCTCCTTCCATGGCTTTGTTTTGTTCCTTTACGGATTTTACTAAGTCCTTTTTTAGCGGGGCCATACATCCCGGGGACATGTGGAGGCTTGGCACTTATCTAAGGACCCAATTTTAGATTTATCTTTGAAGATGCATCAAGAGGACACATGGAAGCCTTGTGCTCATTTGAGTCTTCGCTTTGGGCTATGCCTTTGAATGTGTGCCATTAATGCACATGGTGCCTTCTGCTGCACTCTCTTATACTTAACCATTTTTGACCCACTGCTTAGATTTGACCTTTGTTGACCCCTGCCACATGGAGGGTTGGCGCAAGTTTAAGTATTTTCCTTGGGCTCCCATATTGAAATTGTTTCTAGATGGCACATGGCTCCTTCCACTTGTTTACACTTTTCAATGTCTAACTCTATCATTTTTCATGCCTAGAACACATGGAAGCTCTGCGCTTATTTGGACTTTTCTTTTCACTAATAATATTGAGATGCCCTAATGAGGCATGTGGAGCCTTCTGCTGATTCCTCCATACTTAGCCAATTTTTGGCTTGTTCTCAACCATTCATAGAGCCCGAATACCTCGGGTTTCCTCCATTTCTTTTCCTTATCGCCTCTCATTTTCTTTGACATTGTTTTCCTCCCTCCCCGACCCTATTACTCTATTGTAGAGCCTGTCGTTACTTATTTGTTGGATTTAAAGTGTGGGTTCGTTTGACGGAACCGTTTCTTTAATTTCTTTCTACATAGGGTCATGTTTGATTAATTTTTTCAGGGGAAAATTTGAGATAAAAATTTGGCGACTCGCGAGGACGTCTTCCTGCTAGATGAATAGATCAATTTCCTTGTTGTATTCATTGGGCATAGAGTCATAGTTGGTGGCCTGGTTATTTTCCTTTTCTTCTAGAAATGAACACTTTGAGACCCGATTTAATTGATCTATATTTGTTCTATTAGAAAGTGAGCAACTGTTAAGAAAACTATGGGTCTCCCTATTGCAAATGTTGAAGGGCCAGGTGCATTCACCAAGAGGCACATTGAACTATACAACGACGTAAACATGAAGCAACAAAAAACGTGTACCACAACACTCAGGGGAAAAAAACCTAAGCTACAAATAATCAATGTGTGTATGCACTTAGGGGAAATAAAAATCTATGCTAATATTTGCAAGGGTGGAACCTTCCATTTTAGAAGCAATGTTTGAGATGGATCCGTTTACTGGGATTTACAATTCTTCGCCATCCAATTTAGCCAAATGGAAGGCATTACTACTCTTGCACCTTGTGATCATGTAAGGGCCACTTCAAATGGCATCAAACTTGGAATGCTTTCCAGGTTTTTCCCAATCTGCATTCCACTTTAGAATTAAGCCCCCTTATTGAAAGGTCCTTGTTTTTGTTTTCTTGTCAAAAAATTCTTGATCAATGCTTGATCCTTTACTATTCTCTACATTGTATGTTATCTTTCTTCTCCTACTTCCATTAGTTTGAATACGTAATTGTCATGGGTTTAAAATCATCAAGTTACAAATCAAGTTTCATGATCTCTAAAATGGGAAACTCCAACAATATGGGAAATACTACCTCTTTTCCATTTACAAGCTTGTATGGGGAGCTTCTGTGGAATTTTTTGAATGTGATCCTATCATCCCATAGAGCTGATTTGAGCTTTGTATACCAAATTCTTTGATTTTCATCAAGAGTCCTTCGATAATCCTTAAGAGGTTCTTGTTTGTGGAACCTTCTTGGCCATTACCATGAAGGTAATAGTTTGATGAAGTGTTTGGCGACGTATACACCATTCCCGACAACCCATTCAGGTCATCTTGTACTAAGGAATGCCAATGCATTATCTCGATATAATAGTGGTAAGGACTCCAAACCTAGTGGCTATTCCTTCATATAAATCCTAGATGTTGGATTCATTTGCTTCCTTAAGAGCCACCGCTTGACCCACTTGGTGAAATAGTTTGTTCTTGTAAGTATCCACTTGTGGCCCTATCTTGAATTTGGGTTAATCACCCTAATGAAGTCTAGACCCCATTGCATAAATGGTTGATCCACTTTGAAACTAGGTGAAGGGGTAGGGCTGCTAACTTTTCTTTTCGTGAAGAATGCACACTTTTTACACTTCTTGATCCATGAGTAGCAATCCCTAAACACTATAGGCCAATAATAACCAGCTTTCATGATCTTGAGAGCTATTACTCAAGGAGAAAAGTTACCTCATGCTTCTCCATCATGGAACTCATGCAACACCTTTTCAATTTTTCCTATCCCAATGCACCTCAATAAAACACTATTGATATCCTTATTAAACAAGACACCACCAATAAGCACATATGAGATGGCTTGTAGTCTGAAGTATCTCCTTTTTTCTTTGTTCCATTCTGGAGGGCACAAACCTATTTGGAGATAATGCACCAAGGCTTGAGTTCAACATGGAATAGGTGCATCATTAATTGGTTGCTCTTGATCATTCTACAATATTAGGACAACCTATTTTCTATCCACTTACTCATCATGTTGCTTGGAGGTGAGTTATTCACATAGACCCTTGCCACAAACTAATTTGGACACCTTGATCTCAATGTCATATTCCATTACCCGAGTGATCCAACCTACTCTCTTCTCATTCAAGTCCTTGTTTAGGAGAAAATCCTTTACACTAGCATGAGATACTAGCAATTGAATCTTATTGTTTGAGACCAAGTTTCTAAACTTATTCAAGCTCCTAATGATAAGCAAGGACATTTTTTTCAATTAAAGAGTAATTTACGTCATATTCCTCCAAGATCTAATTGAAGAAGGCTATGGGTTGTTCTAAACCTTCCTTATTGGGCTAGACCAAGATGGTTGAGATGTTGTCTAACCCTCCAAAAGCATACATCATGAAGTCTTTTGAGAACTCTGGGTTAATGAGATTTGTGGCTTGTGATAATTGTAATATTGATTGCCTCAAAACTCTCTTTTCCCTCTATTTTCCATTTAAATGCAAGACTCCTATTCAACATCATTGTTAAAGGATTCACAAGAGTGGAAAAATTAGGTACAAACCTGCAAACAAAGTTTATCCTCCCCAAGAAGCTTTGGAGAGACTTTTTGTTTTGTGGAAATGGAAGTGTCCAGATGGCTTCAACTCTTTCAGGGTCAATTGTTAACCCTTCCCTTGAGACAATGTAGCCAAACAATTTCCCCTCATGTGCCAAGAACACACACTTTTTGGATTCATTGATACTACAAAACCTTATACACCTTTGAAACACCTTCTTAAGGTGGAAGAGATGGTCTGCAGTATTGTTTGAGAAGATGGTAATATCATCTAGATACACCAGAACCATATTATTGATCGAGCCTTTGAATTCCATTTCCATATCTTGCTAGAACGTTGCTCCAGATTTCACATTCCAAATGGAATCTTCTTATAAGTATATGTCCCCCATTTGGTGGTGAAGGTTACCTTAAATTGGTCTTCCTCTTTCACCATTATTTGGTTATAGCCTGAATATCCATCTAAAAATGAAAACCTCTCGAGCTAGCTATAACCTTGTAAGGTCTATTCCATTGATGGGAGTGGATAGTGATCCTTAAGTGATGGTTTGTTTAGATCACGAAAGTCTACACATACCCTGATTTCTCCATTTATTTTCCTCATGGGAACCATGTTTGTAACCCAACTTGAGTGATTGATAGGTAAAATGATGCTAGCCTTAATTATCTTGTTCAACTCTTTCCTCATGAGAGGCTCAATGTGAGGATTTATGGGTCTTTGCTTTTGTCTAAAACGCTTGGCTCCTAGATCCATTCAATAGTGTGTTGTGCCAACTTTGGGTTGAAACCCCTTAAATCATTATAAGTCTAGGAAAACACATTTGGGAATTCTTGACAAATTTGAATGAATTCAGATTTTTCTTGTTAAGTGCTTACCTTGCTAATCTGCAACATTTTTCCTTCTTCTATGAAAATGGGCTTTGAATCTTCATCATTTACATGAATGTTTTCCTTCTCCTTTTGGAATTGATCATTTGGGTTGAATATTGATTCCAAAGTGAAAAGACCCATAGGTAGTTTTTGGTCCTCGGTTACACCACTCAATGACCATATTGCTACTCTAGTTTGTCTTGGTTTTTAGAGGAAAACTTATCTTCTTCTTGTAGAAATTTGACAATTTGCTGGTCATTTTCGAAGACCTGCCAACTTGTATTATTATCAAGCACAATTGGTCTTACAACAACTTTGATATGGGGCTAAGACTTATCACTCTTGATACTCTATACAACATCAAATGATGCCCCAATTACTGCCAATCTATCTCGCTAGTTCATTCTTCTTCCTCAGGATGGAATTGATGTTGAATGCTTCAAAGTCCTCTACAAGGTCCCATAATCGGTTCTTGTAGCTCTTTAACGAGTCATTCTCAGCAGAAGTTTTACCTCGAGATCTGATTAGCAAATAGCTCACTTTGTCTCCAAACACTTGCAAGATTTTAATCCCTCTTTTCTTTACCTAATGCAGTCCATGGACCAAAGACTCATATTCTGCTGTGTTGTTTGAATAGAAATCTTAGTAATACTTCATACCTTGGGGGAAACAAGCATATAGATCATCCTAAAGCTCCTTGTCTACTTCTTGAGCCATCAAAGAACAACCGACATACCTCATTATCATCTCTCGTGATCCGGCATAATGATGTTAGGAATAGTATGATTCTCCTCATGTAAATAGTAGACTCCTAGCTCGATTCCTCCATCTCTTTATAGGGGTCAAAAGAATGCGTCTTATTCACCCACTTGTCAAGGGTCAAGTTTGGAATACACCCCACCTCAATATCTACTTCACAAGTGCTTGAGAGATCCTCTTGATCAAAGGCTGAACAATTGGCATTGATCGGGATGGGTACATAAGACTCAATATGGTAATCTACAATGGGCTTAGATCTAATTGTAGCCTTAGCTCCATACCTTGTTCTAAAAAGCATGTGCAACCAATCAACAAATCTTTGCGGTGAAGTCTCTTGACAAACACAATGCAAAATGTGGTGAAAGGTCTATGAATAATACATTTTGCAATACAAATCACATTGGGTTAGGTGTGCAATGTGAGGCTTAAATATTTAATGACTCCAAATTTCGTTACCGTTGTCCCATCCAATTGCACTATGACCTTTGATAAGAATTTGTATTGAAGTCCCATCTAATCGGCTATTTGTTTTGGCATTAAAAAGCTACTTGTCCCTGAATCAATCATGTAATTATGTATCAGTTTGTCTCCAATGATCAATGAAACATAGAATGGAGGGGGCTTAGGATTCTTACCTTGTTGTTTTCTATGGTTACCCTTAGGCCGAACCACATTGGTAAACACTTTCTCTTGTTAGTTAGGTCCCTGATTTGAGCTTGACCAATTGGTCATAACAGTTTGCAATAGATCTCTATGTCCTAGAATGGCCAATGACTCCCACATTGAAATATTCACATTTTTCTTCTTCATTTGTTCAATGATGTTAAATTAGTTATCCTTTTTGCTCCTTTTCTAGTACATTTTTATATTGCACATGCGTCATCACAACCGGTACCTAAGTGGGTTTTGAAGGTGGCTTGGGCGACTCTACATATTGGGAGTTGCATTACTGAGTGCTAATACCTTGTGGAGTAATTGAGGGTGAGGATTACTTGAGTTCTGTGATTGTCCCTCTCCCATATTCCTTTTCTTCAACTGTGTATTGGCAACTACACTTTGAGAAGGGGATTTATTCATGCCACATAAATCTTCAACCTACCAATTAACAATCATAGTCTCACTTGGAGGTGCCTCTTCCCGAGTTTCTTCTTGATGATTTTCCTTTGGACTAGACTTTTGGGACACACTAATGGTTTTTACCATCAAGGCTTGGTTCAATAAACTATTAAAAAAATTGATTGGTTATGGGGGTGTGGCATGGGAAACACCAATCATATTCTTACGCCATGTTGTTTTATGCTAGATCCAAGGCCCTTGATGTTGAAGCTGTGTTTGGATCATATGACTAGAAAGGCCTAACAACTTGAGGTTGTCCTTTGTTTTGGTTCTAATTTAAAGCCTGAGCTAGTGGCATATTCTATTGATATGGGATTCTAGCCTGATCTTGAGTCCGAGGCCGATATGGCCTAGAACTCTAAACTTTCTACCTTTTGATAGTCACTAGCTCATTCCCTAGGTTATGCAGTTGTTTCATAACTTCTTGAAGCTCTCTTGAGGTGTTAGAAGATGAGGTGGAGGCTTCAGTGAGCTCTAATTCCTAGGAGTAGGTATAGGAACTATTGTGGGTGTCGACTAGTGCTTGGATCTCCTAGTTACTGGTATAGATGCATGGGTGGCCTAGAAGCGGGTTTCTTGCTTTGAATTAGAAATTTTTAACTCTAATGGAAATTTTATAGGCTACGAGATAAGGTGGTGCCTTTTATGGATTGAATCATTAAAGAAATATCAGAATTTAGAGCTCTAAGAAAGTATATGAAAGCACCTTCATCTATGGGCCTTACAGCCAATGGAATCCTATCCCATGTCCTTTGGAATTTGAAGTTTAAATATTTTAGCTACTCATTAGGGGCCCTCTTGATTGTTTTAAAATTCTCCAATAAGGATAGATTATCTCCCTTCTCTCCAAATTGGTTGTGGAGAGCTCTATAAGAATGGTCCCAAGTTTGAATAGAGCACATTTGTTAGACTTTTGAACCATCATGAAGCTTTACCTTTGAGTTAAGAAGATAACAACTTAACTGCAATGTCCATCTTAGTGATCTCATGAATTAAACATAGATTTACAATGTCTTGAATGTGGTCACTAGAAGAAGTATGGTTCACTATATTGAAATGGGAATACTCTTTAATGCTGCAACTAGGGATCTGGATTTTGTTTATTGAGAGTGAGTGGGCTGCTTCTAGTGAATTCGAGATAGGGGTTGGGTTGTTGTGCCATTATGATTGGCTTGAGAACCCTTGTTGATTGAATGAACAATCTACTAGGTGGAAGTGTTGACAAAGTTCTATTTGGTGGAGATGGATACCTCTTGGCTCTTCTCCCCTCTCTCCCTCGTGTTAAAATTGATAGTCAAATGACCATCATGACAGACCAAAAAAAGTCATTATGACGGTCATTTAGACATCAAATTTAAGTTGGCTAGATTTTTTCAACATTATTTTTTTCAAAAATTTGAAGTTTTATACATTCGTAGGGTCTCTTCTTCACTTATATATGGTAGGAATTTTTTTATATAGATCTAGGGTATAATGCGAGCCCTTTATATTGCAGGTTATTATTTTGATCATGGGAGGTTAATTAGTATGCATTTTAATGATTTGAATTAGTTATGATCTATAAAATTCAGCTCTGGTTCTATTAAAAGTGTTGTTTTTATTATTGATAAATATGTATCCAACTCTATGATACATTGTATATTAGAATTGGGTGTTTTTTACAAGTTTAGGAAAATAATGGCATCCAATTATTTCTGTCTTGAAAAAACCCAAATCCTGAATGAAACCAACTACAACATTTGGGTCAAAACAAAATTTATGGTGAAAAATCTATGGACGATTATTTCTGGATTTGAGGTTGCTCCCACCGGTTGTCAAACAACTATAGATAATATGAATACATTCTTGCAATGAATGCAAGAGACTCTTTCTATGATTCTACGTAATGTGAACAATGAGTACCTTCTACACATTGGTAATATCGAACATCTGAAAGAGGTATGGACACAACTAGAATCCATGCATGAAGGATACTTGGTATATCAAGGATAATAATGAGAGTAAAATAGTTGAAGGAATTCAAATAAAATTTCTATATATTTTTGATGATTTCTCTTCTGCATCTTGTTTTATATCTCAAAGTTTGAATAATTCAAAACTATGGCATGAAAGGTTAGGACATGTTAATTATCAAAGCTTATATGAAATGTCTAGATATAATCTAGTGAAAAGTTTACATGTGGAGTATTCTTCTCTTGAAGTTAATGCTTCTAAATGATGGTTTTAATTCTAATTTAGTAAATGGTCATGATGATTTTTGGTGCTATAGATGTTTTGAAACTCTTATCTTCCTCGATAAGAAATTAAACTGGCTCAATCTATGTTAGAAAGTTCAAATCCTATTAACTTTAGGAAAATGACCAGAAGCCATCATATGTACTATGCATTAATTACCTTGTATGAACCCGAGTCGTGAAGTATTATAGGGTCTAGGTAGATATACAAAGTAAAATATAATGCTGATAGTAATATTAACAAACATAAAGCTAGACTTGTTCTTTAGAGGTTTCACTCGAAACCTGGTATTGATTATATTGAGATATTTTGTGTAGCTAAAATGAGTAAATCTTTATTAGGGCCTTATTTTCAATTGTCACTCAATTTGGGTGGGAAATCTACCAAATGGATAAGAAAAATGATTTTTTGAATTTTGATTTAAAAGAAGAACTTTACATGTTTCAACCTAAAGGATTTGAAGAAACTGGTAAAGAAAACTATGTTTGTAAGTTGAGAAATCCTTGTATGGTTTAAAACAAGATCTTAGAGCTTGGTATGTGAAAATTGTTTCCTTTCTTAAACTATTAGGTTTTGTTAATTGTTCTTGTAACAATGATATATTCATTAAGCAATAAGGCTCGCATATTATCATTATATGTATATATGATGATTTGCTTATGTCCTGAGAAAATTCTAATTCAATTCATAGGATTAAAGAGAAATTAAAGCAGTACTTTAAAATGAATGAGTTAGGTCTCTCACATCATATTATTTTTATGACTATATTTCATTCTATTGTTATTTTTCAAAACACAATATGCAACCATTGTATTGAAAAAGTTTCTTATGACTGATTGTAAACTATTTTCTACTTGATGGAAGATGGAATTAATATTGATCCTAAATCTATATATGAAAAAGGTTGATCCTATTTTATATATGTTGTTAGTTGATAGTTTGATTTATCTAACTATAACTAGATCAAATATTTCCTATACAATAGGAATTACTTCAAGGTTTATGCAGGAACCTTTTTTAGAGATCATTGGAATCTTGCAAAAATAATTTTTAGATATTTGAAAGGAACAATCAATTATGGGTTACATTATAATAAGAATGAAAATGCTATCTTATATGGATTTTGTGATTCTAACCATATTGATGTTGTGTTATAAAATATACTAGATATGTGTTCAATTTTTTTAGTGTAGGAACCATTACTTGGAACAAAAATATAATCAACAATCTCCATTTCTTCTACTGAGGCAGAGAAGTACAATGGAAGAAGTAAAAAATCCATGTGGCTGCAACGGTTGTTGGTAGAGATACACATGGAAGCTAAAGGAAGTATTTCTCTTATATGTGGTGGTTAGAGTTATATTACTCTTGATTAAGAATTCAGTTCAACATCAAAGGACAAAGAACATTGAGATACATATATGCTTCACCCATGAGAAGGTGCAAAGTGATGAGACAAATCTCAAGTTCATGTTGATTGAAGAGTAGGTTGCTAAAATCTTCATAAAGTCTTTGAGTGCTGCAAAGTTTTGTCACTTTCATGAAAAACTTGGATTGTCAAAAATTCCATTGAGGGGGAGTGTACATGACAACGTCACCTCCTAATGAAACTTGGTTTTTGTAAAAATACCTTGAGACATATGTAAAAGACCTTGGAGAAAGTGTAAAAAAAGACCTTCGGGAAAGTGTAAAAAGACATTTGGGCATGTATTCCTTCTCCGCTTATTTTTTAGAAAGAAGTGTAGAAATATCTTAAAGACGGTCTCCCGTAAACTCTTTAGTGTTATTGAGTTTACTAGTAAACATCTAGTGCAAGCCTATTGTTAAGGAGGTCCTTGGTTGTAAAAGGCTCCTGTATGCTTGGGTTCAATAGCCTTTTATGAGAACTCAGTGAGAACATATAAAACTCACAAATCATACTTAGTCACCGATCATGGGATGATCTTTGGATTCCAAATCCTTTTGTACCAAAAGGTAATTTGAGTATGATGAATGTGTTATAATTCCTTCAATCAATATATGATAGGCTAAAGCATTTATGGTTTAAGGATTGTAAATCTTGTAGTGTACCACAGTGGGTAATCTTGACATATGTTATGTTATCCCGCTTAACATAAGGGGGAGTGTTGGAAAATAATGATTAAGTGGTTAGGACAACTCTTAATGTATATGGGTCCATCACTAATATATAGGTTAATATTGAATAATATGAAATATTTATATTTCTATTATTAAATATGTTAACCTAGGTATATAATGTAGGAGAAATATTTAATATCATGAAATGATTATATTTCTAATATTAAATATTATAAACCTAGGTGTATATGTCATCCATTTTAGGTTGAAAAGGTGGGTCGGGAGACATACCCGATCACCTTATATAAAAAGCACTTTAGGTCCTCATTTGATATATTCGGGAAATATATCAAAGGTGTGAAAATCAAGTGATTTGGTTTTACCCTTAGTAAATAGGGTTTCAAAGGAGGAGGTCATCTTACTAGATGTAAAATAAGTTCTTGGAAGTAAAAGGTTATTTTCAAAGTATTTTTTACCCTATTGGGCTTTTCCACTATAAATATTGTGCCATCTATGTTATTTATTTCCTGTAAGTATTTATTTATTTACTTTTGTTATGATGTAATATTTATTTAAATATTTATTGTAACATTATGTAATATGTAATTTGATTAAATCCGTATTTATTAGAATCCTAAAATTCCAACATATTCCTCTATTCGTCAGTGCACACAAATAAATTACAGAGGATCTATTATAAAACCTACTCTATCTTACCAAGGAGACAGGGTTGAGAAGATACAAAAACAAAACCTAAGCTAATGAGGTGATGCACCAAAGTAATGTTAAATTTTTTTTTTTGCAAGCTAACACAAACCATAGAAATGTAATGAAAACATCATGCACAGAGATAACCAAACTGTAATGAATGAGAGATCAAAAGGAAACAATACACACATGATAGGGTCGAGAATCATCCACGGACATATATTATCACTCCAAAAAAGTCCATACAATGCATTATAGTGGCTAAGAGAAAGAATATTGCATTACAACTTGAATGGGAGGTTTGGAAACTCCACAAATTCATTTATAGACAAGTGAAGAAGGGAGCAAAACTGAAATGTTCAACCCATTACAATGAGCCTCACCCCTTGTTCTATAGATTTAGGATAAAGAGAAGAAGGAGAGAGGTGGGAAAACTAATTTGAAACTCAACTTTCGGGCATCAATGCCCCTTCAAATCCACCGATAATCTGTCAAATCTACCTCAATTACTTGTTTGGCATGTTAAAGGAGGATGAATCGATGGATCAGATCAAATCCGATCTGGTTATTGGAGAAAATGGACCCTATATTAATGGTAGAAAGATGTTTTCCATTTTTTCCCCACCTAAATTCTTCAAAATTAAAGTTTCATATTTCCATGATTTAGACAAGGTTGAGATCTCTCCAATGGTGCCAATTTTTTTCGATTTTAGGAATTGGACTAGAAGATATGCCCATTTGAAGTTTTGTGAATCTAGTCCGTACAAAAAATGGTGGAAGCTACTTAGCGAGGTTGTTTCTTGGGCCCAAAATTCACTTTACGCCCCCTTTTGGCACAAAAATAAAAATATATAAAATTTTCCCCATGCAGCCCCGCAATACCTCTTATCAAAAAACCATCTTCGGGTCCATTGCTCGCACTTTTTCATTTAGGAAAAACAATAACTTCAACTCTCTCGGCCCGGATGTAATTTAGGCCTAACACGTAGCTCCTTGGGAAAAAGTGAAGGCACATCTCATTTTTATACTTTATGTTTCTCGGGAATAAAACCCAAAAATTAAAATTACTTCCGGTGACCCACCTTGCTTCCTCAACTTAGAACATAGCCACGTGGAGGGTTGGCGCTCATTTGGGGACCAATTTTGGATCTTGCTTTCAAAGTTTCCTGGGCTGACACGAGGCTCCTTCCATGGCTTTTCTTTCTTCCATTATGTTTTTTACGAAGTCATTTTTTTGGTGGGGCCATACATTTGACCAGGGACATATGGAGGCTTAGCGCTTGTCTAAGGACCCACTTTTAGATTTATCTTTGAATATGCGTCGGGATGACACATAAGAGCCTTGCACTCATCTCGAGTCTCCCATTTGGACCATACCTTTGAATGTGCATCATTAAGGAACATGGCCTCTTCCGCCGCACTCTTATACTTAATCGATTTCAGCCCACTTTTAGATTTGACCTTTGTTGACCCCCTCTCTGCCACGTGGAGGGCTGGCACATTTGAGTCTTAACCTTGGGCACCCATATTGAAATTACGCCAAGCTGACATGTGGCTCTTTCTTCAGATTTATAATTTTCAACATGATGACTCTATCCTTTGACTTTAACCTCCACACTTGTTTAGAATTTTCTTTTGAGTTTAATATTTGGAGATGTGCTAATGAGGCACATGGAGGCTTCTGCTGATTCCTCCTTACTTATGTAAGTTTGGGCTTGTTCTGAACCATTTGTAGAGCTTGAAGACTTTGGATTTTTCTCCATTTCTTTTCCTTAAAGCCTCTAGTTTTCTTTAACACTATTTTCCTCCCTCCACGACCTCAAGTTACTTCATTATAAAGCATGTTGTTACTTATCTATTGGATTTGAGGTGTGGGTTCATTCGGCGTAAGCATTTCTTGAATTTCTTCCTACACAAGATCGTGTTTGATCAATTTTTAGGGGTAAAATTTAGATAAGACGTCCCATTGAAGAGGTGTAGCTCGAAGAGATCAAATCGAGTTAAGGCCACTTAGTGAAGAAAGCATTATTGAATTTTTTTGCTTTCATTAAGAGGGCCTAATTTGATTGATGAACCCGGATGGAGGAGGACCATACAATTTCGAGAGACAAGGGTAGAGCAGGCCATAGAAGAACCTTCATTTCTTCCTTTCACTTCACCCCCTTCAAGATCTAATGTTGAAGAGGAGTGTAACACAACAAAAAGTACCAACACAAGGACAACATAGTGAAATACAGGATAACTTTTTTTTTTTTGACTTGCTTTGACACAACACGACACAACATGTCGTCACAAGGTTACAACCAACACCAGGAACCACTTGTTACGGGGGAGACCACAAGGTCAGCACGAGAACGTTCACACCTATCAAGGACAATGTACTCTTCTTTTGACAAGACAACATGGAAGTCCAATCCACATGACACACTCACAGCTAGGGCAACCCATGAGGAATTTCTTGTTAAATTTTCTTTTTTTACTAAAGTGTCTCTTAATTCTTAACTTGCGTTCTTATAAAATTTCATGTAATGATTCACACAATTCTTTTCACAAGGGAGAATTTCTTTATTTTCAACTATTGACTAAATAGCTTAAGGCCAAACTTTCCAAACTAGGATCATCAAATTTTATGTCCAAATCTTTCTTATTCATTTGATTTTAGAACATTTTCCATTTCTTACAAGGTTAATTAATCTTTCTCAAGTCACTAACACATGTTCCACACCTCTAATGCTCAGGTGAAGGCATAAGCTCCGATTGAGTGGGAAGTACCGCTTAGGGTTCATAACAATAGCCTTCTTGTTTAAGGATCGAACTTGACCTTGCTTAAGAAATATCACCATGAATCAAGGCAAGGGTTAACATAATGGTCAACGAATTTAGCTTCAGGGTCACATTGTTTACTATCAATCTTTCATTGAAGTTAAGGGTTTACCGAGATTGGTTAAATGTTCCATCTAGACTTTACTTAATTAAGTTTGACAAAGGGGAACATTTCAAACGATAAAGAGATATTTAAGGTTTTATTAATCACTTTCACTCCTACTTATTAAACCCTATCATCTTCTAAAATTTAACCATTGATTTCACCATGAGACCATTTAGGGTTTCACCAAAACAAATAGTGTTTATTAGTTTAGCTCGGGGGAAAAACAAGTAATCATATTTTGTTACAAAAGATAGATTCCTCTTGATTGTTCCAGGTCTCAAAGGTTTCAAGTGGATCACATCTACATTAATATGCTCATATACATAAATTTTCGTTTAACTTTTATAAGGAATATCCAGTTCACTTTATAGTGTTTACAAACTCATCACTACTATGCCTTAGGAGGATTTACAACTCAACATTTTAACTCAAGAGAAAATTTTAACAGTACTCGTTTGCGAAAACAAAACAAGGTTATATCAATTCATTCCAACATGATGTACAAATCAAAGGGACATATCATCTCTATTGAACCATGACTAGGGAGCAAGAGAGTAATAACATGGGACATGCCCCGCTACTATACTAAGGGTTAAAGTTCACTAGAATATCCCAT
This sequence comes from Taxus wallichiana var. yunnanensis, assembly GCA_018340775.1. Classification (NCBI taxonomy): domain Eukaryota; kingdom Viridiplantae; phylum Streptophyta; class Pinopsida; order Cupressales; family Taxaceae; genus Taxus; species Taxus wallichiana. The sequence goes on from CM031235.1 coordinate 729,837,401, forward strand.
AACCAAGCGGTAATCAAATTTCATCTTTCACATGATAACCAAACAAGCCACAGTTTCAACAGTTACAACAACAATACTCTACAATACATTTACTAGGCACTGACCCTTCTTCTAAAATGTCCAAAGGCTCTTTCCAAATTTTATAACATAATACACATTCGTAGAAAAGAACATCATAACCAAGATTGATGCAATAATCTACAAGTCTTTCCATCATCTAACCACGTAAGTCATCTGCAACAATTAATAACTTTGAGTCGGTTCATGAACTCGAGCAAGATAAGACTATACATAGCAACAATAAGCTACTAGCTAACAATACCATGAAAGGAAACATTCTATTTCAGGAAATGGATCAAAGTACTAATCTCCAACAACCTTTTGAAACAAGATATAATTTTCAACATATCAATTAAGAAGAAAACCATAAGTTTTAGTTATGCAAATACCTCTAAAACTACAAAAGTTTGACAACCAAAACACAAGACTATGAAATTTAAATGATTAGACACAAGAGTTGAGAGTATTAGGATTTCAATCATGTAATCCCGTAGATTACGTGATTGAAATCTAAAGTGTAACCCATCAATCCACATTCTCAAGGTGAAGTCAAAAGATAAAAACCAGACCCGATCTTAGCTGCCAAAAAGAATATAGTTTTGGAATCGTTCCGTAGGGCCATAGGCCTAATAGGCTATAAACAAACAACGAGGGAAAAACAAAGTTCCATCATGTAATCAAAAAGGTTTAAAGGATGAAAATCTTATATTCAAACCCACAACCATTATATCCTAGGTAATAAGTGACTTCATAGCTAATAAGGATAAGTGGAAAGGACGGTAAGAATGTCCGGAATAGGCATTGCCTAACAGCCTACCTACTGAACATGACCAGGGCCGGAATAGTGACAAGCCTCATTAATACCCAAGTTGAGTAGGCAATCTAGCATTCTAAACACATCCTTGCAATTTTCATAATACCTTAGATTTATAATCCTCCCGTTTTAGAGGAACATAGCCATGAATCTAGACTTGGTTGAAATTTTCCGACATCAACTCACTTCCTAATATCATAAATGATGTATACAAAGGAAGAGGTCTCTCAACTCTCCTTAATTTACATCTCAACACTAAGTTTGTGGTAACCTATTCAGGTGATTAAACACATAATATACCATTGAAGATAGATATCCTCCAATAACGAACTTCTATAATGATGTAATTACAATTATTACGTTCGACACATAAACAAACTATTCCATAGCTTCTTTTCCCTTTTTGACAACAAAGTATATTCACGATCTTCCATCACAATCATTCTAAATTTGCAATGAAAGGTCACTCATCAAGAAGGAAGTACAAAACAAGTTTGACTAAAATAAGGAACTTCATGTTACCTTAAGCAGCTGATGAAAACCTTCACTTTCACGAACCGTGAAAGATATTACCTTACTCCATCAAGGCATTATGTCTATACGTGATTAAATCGATCACACATGGAATCATCAACATACCATATCTTAACACCATAAAGGTCATTAAATTTAACAAATTTTACTCATAGAAAGAGTAGGATCAAAATGGGGTTCTATCAAAATTTATGCCCTTCTATCAACCCAGACATATTTTCGCCCAAAAAAATTCCTTCTTAACAAGCATATATAATGAACTTCTAATTTTCAAAAGCCCTAATAATTTGCACAATACACGAAGTGCATAATCACGCTTATCAAAAAATAATAATAATAATTTAACGTATGTTTTCCTCTAGGGCAACAACATAACAGAAACCAATACTAGTCAACGCTTGCAACGTTCTAGGGCGATTACATACCTAGTTCACAAAAGAAACAATGACATTTTTGCGAAGGAAGTAACTTTTAAAATTATATATACATATATATATTTTTCATGTGATCAATCAAAGCATACACCGAGAACCGTTGTTTGTTTTATATATACAAGGGTTTGATTACATCAACAAGAACAACCAACGAGAGGCAAATCCGAAGTAACAAACTATTAACCATGTCTAACATAAATCCACATAATCACAGATTTAAACCAATTTCTAGAAAGAAAAAGTTTCATTTCAAGAGGTTATTAGATACTAGCATATTATGTATATGGTTAGTCTATCTTGCCTGTTTTAACGCATCCACCAGTCATGTACATCCAGCAAGGACTGCTACAGCCACATGCCCTTCGCTTTATCCTCTGTTCCACTGGTCTTTTCTTGCAATATACCACACCAGGATTCCCTTTTGAAGGCACGACTAGAAGGATGCAATAGGTGGCTGTCCAAACACTAGATTGCTTCCATGCATAGACTTTGTTGCCTGCAACTACAAGCTCTACATACCACATATCTGACATCATCTGCCACAGAACAAAACCCCCTGTCTCAGCATCCTTGGAAGGATTCTTAGTCTTTGTTATTTTGTGGCCGTCTCATACTCTGAAGTTAGCATCTTCACTCGACCCATTGCATAAGAATTCCAAAACGAGCTCTCTATCCTCGCTCCTGATGCTGCTATGTACTGCTGTAAAATATACTATGCAGAGGATGCTTCCTTAAATCTTCTTATTCATGTGCTTCTCCAGGATCAGGCTCCAAATTCAGGGGATGTGAACTCGAATAAAACAAATACCATGCCGTTAACGAATGCTAATTGATTGCACTTGATCCGTATAAGTTGAAATGTCCCCTGATGCAACCCAACATTCCAGACATGCACAGCTTGGATAAAAGACCAAACCCCTCATAGAATGCAAGCCTGCAACCGGAGGATGAGCAGGTCGTAGAAACAAGAAAAGACGTGCACACCAGTCCTCTCCTTCTTCACGGACACACTTGAATCTTCCCGTCTCAGGCATAGCTAAAAAAACAAACAAACTTCGAACACAGGAAACACTAACCGAAGGGCCTACACACATGGGCATCGCCTGTAGCAGATAATGTTAACATCTTCTTCCACCATTTAGGACCAGAACAACTACAAATACATTTCGCCTCTCTGATAACACAGTATACTTCTTTCCAAACGTGCTGCAGATGACTTTGGCAGCTTTGTCATGCTCATGGCGGCCTGTCGTATGAAGCAACTGTTCCCTGCTTTGGGAGACCTGTTTCATCTTCTGACCGGCGCCATTAATTCTCGGCCACCCAACTGGGCAAAACTTGGAGAGCTTTACTAGAAATGCACGACACGGGACTCGAAAGGTAGTACGAATCACAAATGCAAGGAAGAACAATCTGCAACCCGAGTTTAGATTCACTATAAAATCCACAATCAACCCTCTCCACATACATTTAAGGGAAGCTTAGATCAATCGTTAAAAAAGGAACCACTTTGGTAACACTCTCACTATCACATAGTCAAATTTGTGAGACAAATCTTGAAGGAGGATCTTGAATCCAAGGATGCATTGATCATCAGAATGATCCGAGCAATACTCAATCAACCCACTTCCAAGAAACGACTAACGGTGCAAACAAATGGCACTCAAACTCGCACTCCATGCAAAATATTACCTCAAGGTTTGAAGGAAAGCTTCTTCCACGCTAGATCTGTCACACTGGAAATTGACTTTCCAAATGAAAAGGAACGATGACCAACTAAAACTTTATCTCGTTCTTCAACTACAAATGCAGTGCAAGATTTTACACAACTGATCACGAGACCAAATGTCGCTTGTCCAACAAGAACACTCGATCAACACCAAAATTGCCTTGGGATCGCCTGCAGCTCCCGAATTACTCTCTCTGAGGCCACGGATTTTCTACATAAGTTTTTTTACTTCCAAGTAGCTGCTGCCTATAGCGACCCACTTCCTCACGGCACTTTCCAACCAATCATCCGTTCCCACTCCACCGAAGCTACCTAAGTAACATGATTTTGAGGATCCACACCCACCCACGCAACCTCGGGGCGATGACCTTCATTTCACCATTAATAAATTCACTATCCAGAACACGTCAAGGAGGAGCAGGTGAAAATGAGGTGACAAGGTATAAATTATGGTAGGTGGGTGACAACCTAGTATGTTGAAAAATGAAGATAACATTGGTGGAGGCTCAAACACCACTTTCCAAAATAGACCCTCCCACGATGCCCGCCAGTGGTCATTACATGCCTGGCATGGCATTACATTCTCTCCCCCCTTAAGAAGCATCGTCCTCGATGCGACGTAACAACAAAGGCAAAAGAAATGGTAAGCAACCAAGAACATGTACATAGGAGGGAAGTACACTTTATGGTTTAAAATTTTAGTTGATTTAAAGCATGGCCACAAAAGGTAGCCTTAGGAACATTTGGTAGAAATTTTAACTTTCAATGTTCTGTGAAGATTGGCAATTCTTTCTTGTTCATCATTTCATTAGTCTCTTTCCATTATCATTATTTCTAGTTTTAGTTTCTTTTAAAATATCATCATTGGAGAGTTTTGATTTATTCCTTATCTGTGGGTGCCCAAATGAAATGCTAACACAACACCCTATCGGTTCACAAGACATCACTGATTCACAAGCACACAAGTATATACTTCAAGATTGTATTACACCACAAAAGGTTACTCAAATACGGAATAGAATAGGCACACTCCCACATAACATTGGTACTCATCACACATCAATGACTCGACATACCAAATACTCAAACAAAAGAGTACTACAATCCACTCGACATTTCCTCAATTTGCATCAATGAAAGACTCACATAACAAAAAATGCTACATGTACATAAGTGTCCACAAGGGAATCAATGACATGTCCACAACATCACAACACATAACCATCCACATGAGTAACACATACATCAAAAGACCACTACCAAACATCACAATAACTCAACATATATCTTGAAACATCAACCATACGGGTGATAAATATCATAAGCCTCCCTCAAACTCTTATCTCTTATGCCTCCCTCAAGTCTCTTATGCCTCCCTCAAGTCTCTTATGCCTCCCTCAAACTCTTATGCCTCCCTCAAGTCTCTTATGCCTCCTCAAACTCTTATGCCTCTTATGTCTCCTCCTCTCTAAGGAGGTCGGTTGTCTCTCATGCCCAAGGCACATCGAGTTCGAACACTCCTAACCCAAGTGACATAATAACGCGTGGTTCAACAACCCGCTAGTTATATGTACCCCTTAGGGATACCCTAATACAACGAAGCGGGTCCATAGGTCCAACCAATCCATGGTGCATCCCATGACCCTATTCCACACATCACGACATTAGAACCAAAGACAACAATCCGGTCAAAGTGCCAGTGGCAAAGTACAAGCCTTGGGCAAGGCGGTAAGAATTCCAAATTTAAAAGAAGACCCCAAATCAAGCTAAAATAAATGGCCAAATAGCCAAAGTTAGTATCAAAATCCCCATGTTAGTGCCACAAACCAAGGAAATGCCCAAATTGTAAAGCATTGAAATCAAGAAAAGATGTTGATCCTTGCAAAATAAAGTAAAATCTCAATTTACGAATAAAATCAACTTATAATAATGTCACATTATGATAACTATGTGGCCTTATCTAGCCACCAAAGGGTACTCAATGAGTTCTTTGCACTCGAAACATCGAGCCTCACTCAAAAATATATATCAATCCCACTTCCCACTCCGTCTCAAAATCATCCCGCCAAACATAAGGCTCATAGATACCTAAGGTTCCATACATACAACCACATAGGGAAAGAGAGAAAGAGTCACATGTAATCTACTAAACCAAGTTTTGACTCGAGTTATTGACCCATGGTACACCATTCCTCACTCTCAACATACACTTCTACCGATCTCCCTCGGGATCGGTTAGTGTAAGGTTCTCAAACATAACATGTAACTACATTACTAACACCATGGTGGTACACACATAGCTACCATAACGTCTCACGCATGGTAGGTATACTGAGGTATATCACAATCATACATTCACATTTGTAATACATCACTTTACCACATTTTGCACCCAAAGTGCAATCACCATACGATAGGGTTCATACTCTCACCGTATGACCCAAATCACAACATGAAGCATTACCTATTTTCACAGAGTATACATACGATGAACATAGTACATCACAACATAACATACATTGCAACATAACAAGGTGGTACACACATTTCTTTATAACATGGTAAAAACATCATGATACAACTCGTTTCTTTTAACATCAACTAGTCATACAACACATTGATACACTCACATATCACAATATGCCACAATGCTCCAACACTACGTCATCCACATTATAATTATTTTCACACATCACAACACAATAATTCACAAGTGAATTCTTCCTAGAATCCACAAGAAGGAGAGAGAATACTCTCATCCCAACACATCAACATGATGACAAATACGCACTTGAGTGACATACCCATCACGTGCGTTCACAATATATCACAATTACGACACTAATCACATCACACTTAAAACACATTACTCTTCCAATATAAATCATCATCATGCAACATCATCATCATCATGCAGATATCCATCATGTAACACCACCACCACCACGTAACATCATCATATAACACCAATCCGGCCCATAGGTTCGAGAGCATGAACCTACGCTCTGATACCAAAGTGTAACACACCCAAAAATACCAACACAAGGACAACACAGTGAAATACAGGATAACTTTTTTTTTTTTTTTTGACTTGCTTTGACACAACACGACACAACATGTCGTCACAAGGTTACAACCAACACTAGGAACCACTTGTTATGGGGGAGACCACAAGGTCAGCACGGAAACGTTCACACCTATCAAGGACAATGTACTCTTCTTTTGACAAGACAACATGGAAGTCCAATCCACATGACACACTCACAGCTAGGGCAACCCATGAGGAATTTCTTGTTAAATTTTCTTGTTTACTAAAGTGTCTCTTAATTCTTAACTTACGTTCTTATAAAATTTCATGTAATGATTCACACAATTCTTTTCACAAGGGAGAACTTCTTTATTTTCAACTATTGACTAAATAGCTTAAGGCCAAGCTTTCCAAACTAGGATCATCAAATTTTATGTCCAAATCTTTCTTATTCATTTGATTTTAGAACATTTTCCATTTCTTACAAGGTTAATTAATCTTGCTCAAGTCACTAACACATGTTCCACACCTCTATTGCACAGGTGAAGGCATAAGCTCCGATTGAGTGGGAAGTACCGCTTAGGGTTCATAACAATAACCTTCTTGTTTAAGGATCAAACTTTGACCTTGCTTAAGAAATATCACCATGAATCAAGGCAAGGATTAACAGAACAGGACAACAGAATTTAGCTTCAGGGTCACATTGTTTACTATCAAACTTTCATTGAAGTTAAGAGTTTATCGAGATTGGTTAAATGTTCCATCTAGACTTTACTTAATTAAGTTTGACAAAGGGGAACATTTCAACGATAAAGAGATATTTAAGGTTTTATTAATCACTTTCACTCCTACTTATTAAATCCTATCATTTTCTAAAATCTAACCATTGATTTCACCATGAGATCATTTAAGTTTCACCATAAAAGGATAATGTTTATTAGTTTAGCTCGGGAAAAACAAGTAATCATAAGTTTCATGTTTCGTTACAAAAGATAGTTTCCTCTTGATTGTTCCAGGTCTCAAAGGTTATCAAGTAGATCACATCTACATTAATATATTCATATATATAAATTTTAGTTTAACTTTTATAAGGACTATCCAGTTCACTTTATAGTGCTTACAAACTCATTACTACTATGCCTTAGGAGGATTTACAACTCAACATTTTAACTCAAGAGCAAAGTTTAACAGTACTCGTTTGCGAAAACAAAACAAGGTTATATCAATTCATTCCAACATGATGCACAAATCAAAGGGACATACCATCTCTATTGAACCATGACTAGGGAGCAAGAGAGTAATAACATGGGACATGCCCCACTACTATACTAAGGGTTAAAGTTCACTAGAATATCCCATAACCAAGCGGTAATCAAATTTCATCTTTCACATGATAACCAAACAAGCCAAAGTTTCAACAGTTACAACAACAATACTCTACAATACATTTACTAGGCACTGACCCTTCTTCTAAAATGTCCAAAGGCCCTTTCCAAATTTTATAACATAATACACATTCGTACAAAGGAACATCATAACCAAGATTGATGCAATAATCTACAAGTCTTTCCATCATCTAACCACGTAAGCCATCTGCAACAATTAATAACCTGAGTCAGTTCGCGAGAACTGAGCAAGATAAGACTATACATAGCAACAATAAGCTACTAGCTAACAATACCATGAAAGGAAACATTCTATTTCAGGAAATGGATCAAAGTTCTAACCTCTAACAACCTTTTGAAACAAGATATAATTTTCAACATATCAACTAAGAAGAAAACCATAAGTTTTAGTTATGAAAATACCTCTAAAACTACAAAAGTTTGACAACCAAATACGCAAGACTATGAAATTTAAATGATTAGACACAAGAGTTGAGAGTATTAGGATTTCAATCATGTAATCCCGTAGATTACGTGATTGAAATCTAAAGTGTAACCCATCAATCCACATTCTCAAGGTGAAGTCAAAAGATAAAAACCAGACCCGATCTTAGCTGCCAAAAGAATATAGTTTTGGAATCGTTCCGTAGGGCCATAGGCCTAATAGGCTATAAACGAACAACGAGGGTAAAAACAAAGTTCCATCATGTAATCAAAAAGGTTTAAAGGATGAAAATCTTATATTCAAACCCACAACCATTATATCTTAGGTAATAAGTGACTTCATAGCTAATAAGGATGAGTGGAAAGGACGGTAAGAATGTCCGGAATAGGCATTGCCTAACAGCTTACCTACTGAACATAACCAGGGCCGGAATAGCGAAAGCCTCATTAATACCCAAGTTGAGTAGGCAATCTAGTATTCTAAACACATCCTTGCAATTTTCATAATACCTTAGATTTATAATCCTCCCGTTTTAGAGGAACATAGCCATGAATCTAGACTTGGTTGAAATTTTCCGACATCAACTCACTTCCTAATATCATAAACGATGTATACAAGGAAAAGGTCTCTCAACTCTCCTTAATTTACATCTCATCACTAAGTTTATGGTAACCTATGCAGAGATTAAACACATAATATACCATTGAAGATAGATATCCTCCAATAACGAACTTCTATAACGATGTAATCACAATTATTACGTTCGACACATAAACAAACTATTCCATAACTTCTTTTCCCTTTTTGACAACAAAATATATTCACGACCTTCCATCACAATCATTCTAAATTTGCAATGAAAGGTCACTCATCAAGAAGGAAGTACAAAACAAGTTTGACTAAATTAAGGAACTTCATGTTACCTTAAGCAGTTGATGAAAACCTTAACTTTCACGAACCGTGAAAGATATTACCTTACTCCATCAAGGCATTATGTCTATACATGATTAAATCGATCACACAAGGAATCATCAACATACCATATCTTAACACCATAAAGGTCATTAATTTTATCAAATTTTACTCATCGAAAGAGTAGAATCAAAATGGGGTTCTATCAATAATTTATGCCCTTCTATCAACCCAGGACATATTTTCGGCCCAAAACTTCCTTCTTAACAAGCATATATATTGAACTTCTAATTTTCAAAAGCCCTAATAATTTGCACAATACACGAAGTGCATAATCACGCTTATCATAAAATAATAATAATAATTTAACTGTATGTTTTCCTCTAGGGCAACAACATAACAGGAAACCAATACTAGTCAACGCTGCAACGTTCTAGGGGCGATTACATACCCAGGTTCACAAAAGAAACAACGACATTTTTGCAGAAGGAAGTAACTTTAAAATTTATATACATATATATATATTATGTGATCAATCAAAGCATACACTGAGAACCTTTGTTTGTTTTATATATAAATGGGTTTGATCACGTCAACAAGAACAACCAACAGAGGCAAATCCAGAAGTAACAAACTGTTAACCATGTACTGAACGCAAATCCACAAAATCACAGATTTAAACCAATTTCTAGAAAGAAAAAGTTTCATTTCAAGAGGTTATTAGATACTAGCATATTATGTATATGGTTAGTCTATCTTGCCTATTTTAACGCATCCACCAGTCGTGTACATCCAGCAAGGACTGCTACAGCCACACGCCCTTCGCTTTATCCTCTGCTTCACTGGTCTTTTCTTGTAATATACCACACCAGGATTCCCTTTTGAAGGCACGACTAGAAGGATGCAATAGGTGGTTGTCCAAACACTAGATTGCTTCAATGCATAGACTTTGTTGCCTCTGACTACAAGCTCTACATACCACATATCGACATCATCTGCCATACGTAACAAAACCCCTGTCTCGGCATCCTTGGAAGGATTCTTAGCCTTTGTTATTTTGTGGCGTCTCTAATACTCTCAAGTTAGCATCTTCACTCGACCCATTGCATAAGAATTCCAAAACGAGCTCTCTATCCTCGCTCCCGATGCTTGCTATGTACTATTGTAAAATATACTATGCAGAGGATGCTTCCTTAAATCTTCTTATTCATGTGCTTCTCTAGGATCGGGCTCCAAATTCGGGGATGTGAACTCGAATAAAACAAATACCATGCCGTTAATGAAAGCTAAGTGATTGCACTTGATCCGTATATGTTGAAATGTCCCCGATGCAACCCAACATTCCGCATGCACACTTGGATAAAAGACCAAACCCCTCATAGAATGCAAGCCTCGCAACCGGAGGATGAGCATGTCGTAGAAATAAGAAAAGACGTGCACACCACCCTCTCCTTCTTCACGGACACACTTGAATCTTCCCGTCTTAGGCATAGCTAAAAAAACAAACAACTTCAACACAGAAACACTAACCGAAGGGCCTACACGCATGGGCATCGCTCAGTAGCAGATAATGTTAACATCTTCTTCCACCATTCAAGACGAGAACAACTACAAATACATTTCGCCTCTCGATAACACAATATACTTCTTTCCAAACGTGTTGCATGATGACTTTGGCAGCTTTGTCATGTTCATGGCGGCTCTGTCAGTATGAAGCAATCGTTCCTCGCTTTGAGAGACTGTTTCATCTTCCTCGACGCGCCATTAATTCTCGGCCACCCAATCGGGCAAAACTTAGAGAGCTTTACTAGAAATGCATGACACGGGACTCGAAAGGTAGTACGTAACCACAAATGCAAGGAAGAACAATCTGCAACCCGAGTTTAGATTCATTATAAAATCCACAATCAACCCTCTCCACATACATTTAAGGGAAGCTTAGATCAATCGTTAAAAAAGAACCACTTTGGTAACACTCTCACCGTCACATAGTCAAATTTTACAGACAAATCTTGAAGGAGGATCCCGAATCCGAGGATGCATTGATCTTCCAAGAAATGACCGATAACAACAAAGTTGGACAACCCGCTTGGTGGAGGCACTCAAAATGGCTTCTACTACAGCGACAAGATCTTGCAACAAAACTTTATCACGACGTGGTCGCGTGCAACCGAACAACAGATCAAGACCACGGTTCCTTGGGATCGCCTGGCAGCAGCTCCACACTTGCTCTCCCAGAGGCCACCGATTTTCTAAGGTAAGTTTACTTTTCTACCCCGTAGCCGCTGCACATAGCGACCCACTTCCTCACGGCACTTTCCAAGTGAAGATCCGTTCTGCACTCCACTGAAGCTGCCTGCACAACACGATTTTGAGGATCCACACCCACCCACGCAACCTCAGGGCGGCAGGACCTTCATTTCACCATTAATAAATCCACTATCCAGAACACGCCAAGGAGGAGCAGGTCAAAATGAGGTGACAAGGTATAAATTATGGTAGGTTGGTGACAGTTAGTATGTTTGAAAAAAGAAGATAGTTGGTGGAGGCGCCCAACCACACACCACTTGCCAAAATAGCACCCTCCCACGGAACAGCTTCTCCTTCACGCCAGGCAGGCCGCAGAAAAGGAACCTCATGCCCAGCGTGGCATTACACAACAGACAAAGCAACTTTATAACACATTAACCGAACATCCAAGGCAAGAGGCCTTCTAAATCCATATCAAGAATCATAGCAATAATTTCAACACGAGTGACATTGCACAAGAAGAAAAAACATAAAACAAACTGATGAAACCTTCACCACTCTTCCCTCTATCAACAGTCGCAAGCCATCTGCACAAGTATTAACTTGAGTCAGTTCACGAGAACTGAGCATGTTAAGGACTACAAAAAAAAACATCATGCTACTTTTAACAATATCATGAAAGGAAACTTCTATATTCTAGAAAAGGATTGAGACTCTCACTACAAGTCAAATTCTTAAGACAAAATAAAATTTTCACCATGCCAACTAAGAAGGAGGTCATGTGTTGCAGTTAGGAACAACGTCTCTATAAACAACAGAGTTCAACAACCAATCGGGTAAAACCATAGGCCTTAAAATTTAGAAAAAAAATGTGGAGTGTATTGGGATTTCAATCATGTAATACTATATCTTACATGATGGAAATATAATACTCAACCCGCCGATCTAAAATTCATAGGGAAAATACAAAATTACCGATTGCGATCATTTCTCACTTATACGACAATAGTTTATTAATTATTCAAGAAGGCCATAAGATATATCCCAAAGGTCGAATGTATAGGGATTTTAATCATGTAATCATGATGATTATATGATTGAAATCTAATACTATCAACCTATAATACCCTACCTACCAAGAGGCTCCACAATTAATACTAACAAAATGTTTGAAATAGGCATTGCCTAGTAGTCAAGTGACTCGAGATATCCAAACAAGGAACAACAAAAAGACTTGAAACTACCCAAGTCCGTCATGGAAGTTGGCATTCTAAATATCCATCCAAATTTCATAGTGCTTTAAATCCATCATCCTTCTTATGTAATTTTATAATTTCGATTTATAAAATTTTAAAAAGAAAATCATTATTTTCTCATCACAATATTTTCTTAATGTAACCATCATTACCAAACCCAAGTCCCCCTTATATATATTTACATATACCACCAACAATAGTTAACAAACTTAACAACAAAATTCCGTCATAACACAACCAGATAATCATGATTACATCTACAAGCCAAAGAAACAAATCCGATAGCCACGTACCAAACTTGTTCATAATAATAGAGAGTTACGAGATAATCATCAAGCCATTCTACTTAAGATTCATGACCAAGTTACCAAAATTCATATTATAACCATATGAAACCAAACTTTAATCATAAAGGAATTTAGAACTACTTTTCATTTTTTATTAAAGAGTTTCACATGCTTTAGCCGCAACAACAAAGTTGATATTAAAAATAGATAATTTTAGTCAATTCATGGCCCAACTCACTTTCCGTCTCACCCAAAAGAAAACAATCATGCATGAGAGATCTAAGAGCTCTCAAAGTATGTTATAATGCCATCCATATAGGTGAGACAACAAAGGTAAGGCCATATACCCTAACAAAAACTCATAAATATGATAGTATGTTAAGGTAAATCCTTATTCGCCTTAAACAAGTCGAAAGCCCACAATACCTTCGGATGCCACGAATAATTACAAAAATGATAACCCTAAAACAAAGTAACCATTCCATAGATCTTCTATGAACCTTTATAGGTAACTATCACGAGAGGATTAATATCATTTCAGATATTTAAACCCGCACCAATATGCAACTATTTTTCATTACAACAACTATAATCATTTAGAAGGAAGATGCGTGATTAAACGATATAAAACCATGGATTCACCTACGAATCCATATCAACTAAGCTAGTATTAGCTTATTTGAAACCCATCATCAATGAAACTAGGATTCCACTTCAATATGATTAGCAAAGTTTTTATTTATTTATTATTATTTGCGAACACAAGGATTCGAACTAGGGACTAGATGATAAGCCAACAAAGAAATGCAAATCTACGGATATAGACACAATCACACATAAACCTGACTAAAATAACCAGATGGTTTTTTTTTGGAATAAACTAATCCTCCATTTAAAGACTATGAGTCACCTCCCCCAATACAAAAGTCGAACGACAAAGACCCAAAAATTGTCTTCACAAAATGATAAGCCATAAAAAAAAATCATATTCAAATCAAAGGATTTAGTATATTAAGAGTAATAACATCCTAAAATTACAGGGCATTCCATATCTTACAAGCCTTAGAAATCACAGAAAATTATACAAATGAATATATCCACAATTAGCCTAACAACAACGTGATCGAGTGAATCCAGAACTTTCCAAAGCACAAATTCATACCCAACTTCCAATATCAAGTAACAATGATAATACCAAAATAATAATACCACTTAAACCCTTTATCAACATGATCACACAAAGAACTATTGTAGAGAATTCATTTATACAAGCACGAAGTGGAAAACGTTGTAGAGAGAGGAAAGAGATGTTCCAAGCAAAATACCATTCAGAACATGAAAAGATTTCATTTCAGGAAATTTTTAAAACTAGTAGATGTTAGATTAGGTAGTGCTTAACATGCCTGATTTCCAGTCTCTACCAGCCGCAAGGACACCTCCTAGAGCAGCAGCAGCTATAACGATCCCCAATCTCGAATCAGAGGATACCTAGAAGCAAACAAGAAACCCAACTGTAGAAAATGGGTGAACTGAGAAGAGGCGCAGAAGCATTACCCAGCCTCAAGATTTGATCGAGCTTCTTCCATGTTAAATTCACCACCTGGACAGAAGCGACTTTCCAAAATGAAAAGGCAAGACAACTCAACTAAAACTTTATCTCATTCTTCTACTACAGCTGCAAGATTTTGCAACAATCGAATCACGACTGGTCATGTCGCGTCAAACCGTAACATCAAGATCAACACCAACGGTTCCTTGGGATCGCCTGCGGCAGTGTGCCGCACTTAACTCTCTCTGGGAGGCCACCGATTTTCGAGGATAAGTTTACTTCTCTACCCTGTAGCCATTGCTGCATAAAGCCAAATACTTCCTCACGGCACTCTCCTAGGAGAATTTCAGGTTCTACGCTCCACTGAAACTACTGCAACACGATTTTGAGAACCCACACCCACCCACGCAACATCAGGGCGATAGACCTTCATTTCGCCATCATCAATGAATCCACTATCAGAACACGCCAATGCAAGCTACTATACGCGCCACCAAAGTTTCTTTGCGTGAGCAGGTCAAAATGAGGTGTCAGGGTTATAAATTAAGGTAGCTTGGTGAACAAGTAGGCATGTTGAACAATGAAGATAGTTGGTGGAGGCGCCCAACCACACACCACTTGCCAAAAGGACAAAACAACAACAGCCCATGGAACAGCTTCTCCCTCACGCCAGGCAGGTCGCATAGATGGCCATAAAGGATGGCATGAAGGTAGGTGAATGCAACTATTTTCCATTAATTTTAAGCTTGCATGGAGCCAAGGGAAAAAGACTAGAGGTTGCAGTTTTTAAGGCAACACATTTGAATGGCTAACCAAGGCAACAATAATAGACATCCTCTTCAATTGCGTGAACCCAGGCTCGGTCTACGGGAGCGACCGACAACATAAAAAAAAAACTTAACGATAATAATTAATACTTAAAATTGATAACAATTGAAAATAAAATATAATCACCAATCGATAATAATAACAATAGTAATATTATTATTATTATTACTTAGTAGCGTAAAATAGTTATTAATTATAATCGTAATTAATCAAGCTCGACAATAGTAGAGAAAAAAATTATTATTATTATTATGGATATTCCTCTTTAACCGAACACATCCTAACACACCAAAACGTCATTCCAGCCCTCTACTAGGATAATAGAACACGATATGCCTTTAACAGGGTATTCATAAAGGACACTACGAGGTCTACAAACTGCAGGCAAACGACAACAAAAGAGGAGGCAAGACGGAGACAAAGGATGCTAATCCTTCTCTGTGAAAAGGAAGAAGTCATCTAACGAATAAAGAGAGCACTCGCAAATGTTCAATGTTTAGCAACAGGGTCACCGAAACAAGGACTAGGGTATGCCAAATGGGGCATTACATTCTCCTCCCCTTAAGAAAGCATCGTCCTCGATGCGACATAACACAAAGGAAAAGAAATGGTAAGCAATAAGGATCAGATAAGGGCGAAGGTACGCTCTAAGTTTAATATTTCAGATGCAAAAGCATGACCATGGGGTAGCCTAGGGAACATTTGGCAGAAATTTTTAACTTTCAATGTTCTGTGAAGATTGGCAGTTCTTTCTTGTTCATCATTTCATTTGTCTCTTTCCATTAGCACTATTCTTAGTTTAATTTCTTTTAAAATTTCATCATTGCAGAGTTTTGGTTTATTCTTTATTGTGGGTGCCCAACATGAACTGCTAACACAACACCCTATCGGTTCACAAGACACTACAGATTCACAAGCACGCAAGTATATACTTCATGATTGTATTACACCACAAAAGGTTACTCAAATACGGAATAAAATAGGCACAGTCCACATAACATAGTACTCGTCACACATCAATGACTGACACACAAAATACTCAAACAAAAGAGTACTACAATCCACCAGACATTCCCTCAATTTGCATCAATGAAAAACTCACATAACACCAAACCATGCTACAGGTACATAGTGTCCACAAGGGAATCAATGACATAACCACAACATCACAACACATATCCATCTGACATGAGTAACACATACATCAAAATACCACTACCAAAACATCACAATAACTCAACGTATATCCTGAAACATCAACCATACACACAAACTCTTATGCCTCCCTCAAGTCTCTTATGCCTCCCTCAAACTCTTATGCCTCCCTCAAGTCTCTTATGCCTCCCTCAAGTCTTTTGTGCCTCCCTCAAACTCTTATGCCCCTCCAAAGTCTCTTATGCCTCCCTCAAACTCTTATGCCTCCCTCAAGGAGGCCGGTTGACCCTATGGTCCAAGACACATAGAGTTCGAACACTCCTAACCCAAGTGACATAATAACACGTGGTTCAACAACCCGCTAGTTATATGTAACTCCTTGGGGCGTACCCCCATACAACGAAGCGGGTCCATAGGTCCAACCAATCCATGGTGCATCCTATGACCCTATTCCACACATCACGACAATAGAACCAGCACAACAATCCAATCCAAAGTGCCAAGTGGCAAAGTACAAGCCTTGGGCAAGGCGGTAAGAATTCCAAATTTAAAAGAAGACCCAAAATCAAGCAAAATAAATGGCCAAATAGCCATAGTTAGTATCAAAATCCCCATGTTAGTGCCATAAACCAAGGAAATGCCCAAAATTGTAAAGCATGGCAATCAAGAAAAGTTGTTGGTCCTTACAAAATAAAGTAAAAGCTCAATTTACAAATAAAATCAACTTATAATAATGTCACATTACGATAACTGTGTGGCCTTATCTAGCCACCAAGGGGTACTCAACGAGTTGCTAGCACTCGGAACATCGAGCCTCAGCTTGTAAAATACATATCAATAATACAACTGTCATCACCTCCATCTGAATCATCCCGCCACCACTTCGACAAGGCTAAACATAGTCATAGTTGCACTTAGGTTGCGTACATACAACCACATAGGGAGAGAGGAAAGAATCACATGTTATCTACTAAACCGAGTTTTGGCTCGAGTTATTGACCCATGGTACACCATTCCTCACTCTCAACATACACTTCTACCGATTTCCCTCAGGATCGGTTAGCGTAAGGTTCACAACATAACATACAACAACATCACTAACATAATGGTGGCACACACATAACTACCATAACGTCCTACATATGGTACGTATATAGGGTAGATCATGATCATACATTCACTGAGTGTAACACATCACTTTACCACTTTCTGCACCCAAAGTGCAATCACCATACGATAGGGTTCATACACTCACCGTATGACCCCAAATCACAACATGAAGCATTACATATTTGCACAGTCATACATACGATGAACATAGTACATCTCAACATAACATCCATTACTACATAACAAGGTGGTACACACATTTCTTCAAAACATGGTAAAAACATCATGATACAACTCATTTCTTTTAACATCAATCTAGTCATACAACACATTGATACACCCACATATCACAATATGTCACAATGCTCCAACACTACGTCATCCACATTATACTTCTTTTCACACATCACAAACAATAATTCACACGTGAACTCTTCATAGAATCCACAAGAAGGAGAGAGAATACTCCCATCCCCAACATATCAACATGATCACAAACACGCACAAGGTGACATACACATCATGTGCGTTCACAATATCACAATTACGACATTAATCACATCACGTTTAAAGCACATTACTCTTCCAATATCTACCACCATCATGCCTCATCATCATCTCATGAAACAATCATCATGTAACACCATCACCACCATGTAACATCATCATACAACACCAATCCGGCCCATAGGTTTGAGAGCATGAACCTATGCTCTGATACCAAGTGTAACGACCCAAAACACACACACAAACAACACAGTAAAATACAGGATAATTTTTTTTTGACTTGCTTGACACATAACATGACGCAACATGTCGTCACCAAGGTTACAACTAAATAAGAGAATAACTAGATACAAGTATGACCACAAAGACAGCACGGAAACGTTCACACCCATCAAGGACAATTCATTCTTCTCCTGATAAGACACCCCAAAAGACCAACCACAATACAAGGTTGCAGCTCAGGATGTCCCACTGAGAAAATCTTCTTAAGGTTAATTATTCACTGACGGTCTACCAAGACTTGACTTTGGGACCTAGAAGGTTCATGTTGTGTTTCTTACAATTCTTCTTATGGTATGGGTTTCTTTTCTTTCATACTTTTAAGCAACTATATTAAGATCATCTCTAAATGACATTTACTCATTTATCTGGTTTACAAAATTACTGTGAAAATGGTTAGAGAGAGAGAAGGTCAATTCATTTTATTATGGTGATCTATGTAGTTATTAACCAGACTTTCAAAGAGAACCATGAGTTAAACTGGATTAGGGTAACAATCTTCATTTATTTATTTTCTTTTTTATTTTTATTTTTATTATTTATTTATTTATTTTTTTTGACAAGGAACACAAGACTTATTATGTCACAATACTGAAAATAAGGTTTAATCCATAGCTTAATGTTCGCAATGGTAGAATATTTTATGTTAGAAGAAGACTCCTCTCTTTTCAATAGGAAAACTCTTAAAATTATTCAATAAGGTACACAACTCCATAATTATTTTATTTATTCACTCAACTTATGAATTCATTTTCTGTTCTGTTATTCTTTGATTAACTTTTTGAAAGAGGATTTCCACCTACTAACATGTACATGGAACTACACTGATGTCAAGACTAAGAAGAGTTATAAAAGCATGAAAGTCTTATGACTAGGAGGTAGAAGCTGTCAGAACAAAAGAGAGAGAAGAACACGGTTAAAAACCTTTCTATTCAACAAGGTACACAACCTTAAGGTGATCACAAGGTTCAATAGAACTTGGCTGAGCATAAGAATGTGCCAAACATAATCAAGCCACGCAACCACAACGGTTCATAACCGATAAATAATATTATCAAAAGAATGCTCATAACAAGGTGAAGATTGAAATATTATTTCTCACAAAGATAATTACAATCTTAGTACAACAGGACAAAGCAACTTTATAACACATTAACCGAACATCCAAGGCAAGAGGCCTTCCAAATCCATATCAAGAATCATAGCAATAATTTCAACACGTGTGACATTGCACAAGAAGAAAAAACATAAAACAAACTGATGAAACCTTCACCACTCTTCCCTCTATCAACAGGCGCAAGCCATCTGCACAAGTATTAACTTGAGTCAGTTCACGAGAACTGAGCATGTTAAGGACTACAAAAAAACATCATGCTACTTTTAACAATATCATGAAAGGAAACTTCTATATTCTAGAAAAGGATTGAGACTCTCACTACAAGTCAAATTCTTAAGACAAAATAAAATTTTCACCATGCCAACTAAGAAGGAGGTCATGTGTTGCAGTTAGGAACAACGTCTCTATAGCAACAAGAGTTCAACAACCAATCAGGTAAGACCATAGGCCTTAAAATTTAGAAACAAAATGTGGAATGTATTGGGATTTCAATCATGTAATACTATAGATTACATGATGGAAATATAATACTCAACCCGCCGATCTAAAATTCATAGGGAAAATACAAAATTACCAGTTGCGATCATTTCTCACTTATACGACAATAGTTTATTAATTATTCAAGAAGGGCCATAAGATATATCCAAAGGTCGAATGTATAGGGATTTTAATCATGTAATCATGATGATTATATGATTGAAATCTAATACTATCAACCTATAATACCCTACCTACCAAGAGGCTCCACAATTAATACTAACAAAATGTTTGAAATAGGCATTGCCTAGTAGTCAAGTGACCTGAGATATCCAAACAAGGAACAACAAAAAGACTTGAAACTACCCAAGTCCGTCATGGAAGTTGGCATTCTAAATATCCATCCAAATTTCATAGTACTTTAAATCCATCATCCTTCTTATGTAATTTTATAATTTCGATTTATAAAATTTTAAAAAGAAAATCATTATTTTCTCATCACAATATTTTCTTAATGTAACCATCATTACCAAACCCAAGTCCCCCTTATATATATTTACATATACCACCAACAATAGTTAACAAACTTAACAACAAAATTCCGTCATAACACAACCAGATAATCATGATTACATCTACAAGCCAAAGAAACAAATCCGGATAGCCACGTACCAAACTTGTTCATAATAATAGAGAGTTTTGAGATAATCATCAGCAAGCCATTCTACTGCAAGATTCATGACCAAGTTACCAAAATTCATATTATAACCATATGAAAACCAAACTTTAATCATAAAGGAATTTAGAACTACTTTTCATTTTTTATTAAAGAGTTTCACATGCTAGCCGCAACAACAAAGTTGATATTAAAAATAGCTAATTTTAGTCAGATTCATGGCCCAACTCACTTTCCATCTCACCCAAAAGAAAACAATCATGCATGAGAGATCTAAGAGCTCTCAAAGTATGTTATAATGCCATCCATATAGGTGAGACAACAAAGGTAAGGCCATATACCTAACAAAAACTCATAAATATGATAGTATGTTAAGGTAAATCCTTATTCGCCTTAAACAAGTCGAAAGCCCACAATACCTTCAGATGCCACGAATAATTACAAAAATGATAACCCTAAAACAAAGTAACCATTCCACAGATCTTCTATACACCTTTATAGGTAATCACACAGAGGATTAATATCATTTCGATATTTAAACCCGCACACCAATATGCAACTATTTTTCATTACAACAACTATAATCATTTAGAAGGAAGATGCGTGATTAAACGATATAAAACCATGGATTCACCTACGAATCCATATCAACTAAGCTAGTATTAGCTTATTCGAAACCCATCATCAGCAGAGACTAGGATTCCACTTCAATATGATTAGCAAAGTTTTTATTTATTTATTATTATTTGCGAACACAAGGATTCGAACTAGGGACTAGATGATAAGCCAACAAAGAAATGCAAATCTACGGATATAGACACAATCACACATAAACCTAACTAAAATAACCGAGATGGTTTTTTTTTTTTTTTTTTGGAATAAACTAATCCTCCATTTAAAGACTATGAGTCGACCCCCCCATACAGGTCGAATGACAAAAACCCAAAAACTGTCTTCACAAAATGATAAGCCATAAAAAAAAATCATATTCAAATCAAAGGATTTAGTATATTAAGAGTAATAACATCCTAAAGTTACAGGGCATTCCATATCTTACAAGCCTCAGAAATCACAGAAAATTATACAAATGAATATATCCACAATTAGCCTAACAACAATAGATCGAGTGAATCCAGTAACTTTCCAAAGCACAAATTCATACCCAACTTCCAATATCAAGTAACAATGATAATACCAAAATAATAATACCACTTAAACCCTTTATCAACATGATCACACAAAGAACTATTGCGGAGAATTCATTTATACAAGCACGAAGTGGAAAACGTTGTAGAGAGAGGAAAGAGATGTTCCAAGCAAAATACCATTCAAAACATGAAAAGATTTCATTTCAGAAATTTTTAAAACTAGTAGATGTTAGATTAGGTAGTGCTTAACATGCCTGATTTCCAGTCTCTACCAGCCACAAGGACACCTCCTAGAGCAAAGCGGCATGGCTATAACGATCCCCAATCTCGAATCAGAGGATACCTAGAAGCAAACAAGAAACCCAACTGTAGAAAATGGGTGAACTGAGAAGAGGCGCAGAAGCATTACCCAGCCTCAAGATTTGATCGAGCTTCTTCCATGTTAAATTCACCACCTGGACAGAAGCGACTTTCCAAAATGAAAAGGCAAGACAGCTCAACTAAAACTTTATCTCATTCTTCTACTACAGCTGCAAGATTTTGCAACAACCGATCACAACCCAGTGGTCGCGTGCAACTGAACATCGGGATCAACACCAACGGTTCCTTGGGATCGCCTGCGGCACTGTCACACTTAACTCTCTCTGGAGGCCACTTATTTTCTGAGATAAGTTTACTTCTCTACCCTGTAGCTGCTGCATAAAGCCAAATACTTCCTCACGGCACTCTCTAGGAGAATTTTGGTTCTACGCTCCACTGAAACTACTGAGTAAACATGATTTTGAGAACCCACACCCACCCACGCAACATCGGGCGATAGACCTTCATTTCACCATCAATGAATCCACTATCCGCAATTCAACACGCCAATGCATTTTAATAAATGGGCGGGTGCTACGCACGCCAATGCAAGCACGGCCACCAAGTTTCTTTGCGTGAGCAGTCAAAATGAGGTGTCGGGGTTATAAATTAAGGTAGCTTGGTGAACAAGTAGGCATGTTGAACAATGAAGATAGTTGGTGGGCGCCCCACCACACACACCACTTGCCAAAAGGACAAAACAACAACAGCCCACGGATCAACTTCTCCCTCACGCCAGGCAGGTCACATAGATGGCCATAAAGGATGGCATGAAGGTAGGTGAATGCAACTATTTTCCATTAATTTTAAGCTTGCATGGAGCCAAGGGAAAAAGACTAGAGGTTGCAGTTTTTAAGGCAACACATTTGAATGGCTAACCAAGGCAACAATAATAGACATCCTCTTCAATTGCGTGAACCCAGGCTCGGTCTACGGGAGCGACCGACAACATAAAAAAAAACTTAACGATAATAATTAATACTTAAAATTGATAACAATTGAAAATAAAATATAATCACCAATCGACAATAATAACAATAGTAATATTATTATTATTATTATTACTTTGTAGCTTAAAATAGTTATTAATTATAATCGTAACGGTCAGAAGTCAAGCTCGACAATAGAGAAAAAAAACTTATTATTATTATTATGGATATTCCTCTTTAACCGAACACATCCTAACACACCAAAACGTCATTCCAGCCCTCTACTAGGATAATAGAACACGATATGCCTTTAACAGGGTATTCATAAAGGACACTACGAGGTCTACAACCAGAGGCAACGACAACAAAAAGAGGAGGCAAGACGGAGACAAAGGATGCTAATCCTTCTCTGTGAAAAGGAAGAAGTCATCTAACGAATAAAGAGAGCACTCGCAAATGTTCAATGTTTAGCAACAGGGTCACCGAAACAAGGACTAGGGTATGCCAAATGGGGCATTACATCTTCTAATGCGTAAACACACAGAATAAGTTTCTATGTGTCCTCCTATACTCCAAAATTCACAGGAACTAGCGAATGGTTTACAAATGGTGGCTATTTTCTCGAGGCCATTGGTCGTAGTTAGCCTAGTTGCAAACGATCAAAAGTTAGCTCAAGGGCTCAGAAAACCACGTCCAAAACTGATGTTCGATGGACAAATGTGAAACGAGAACTTCCTACAAGTTCACTTTCCTAAATGGAGAATTCGTCTCCCTCGATGGGACTAAGAAAAAGCAAGCAGTTTTCAAACGGTGACATGTTTTTTGGAGCCACCGATCGTAATTGCACCAGTTTGATCTAGTTGACTACGACCAAAGGCCTACAAAATGACTTTTCCAAACTATCAAGAAAAGTGTTTTTTCTCAAACTTAAGGTTCCAGGAAATTGTCTAGTAAAAACACTAGAGGTTTTGAAGACGTGATGATAATTTCTCTCTACATGGTTGAAATGGTGGTTCAAAATGAAAGCCAACTTTTTTTAACTCACGCTTCCTACCTGCAAAACAGTCCTTCTATAAGGGCATCAAAAAGGTCACAAATGTTCATTCTGGGTCGATCCAAAGATTTAAGTGACACCTACATAACAGGATACACGATGAAATTGCTCCAGTGCCTCGTTCTGATTTACCTTCTTGGAACGGATGGGTGACATATCATGTCACTTCTTAAATGTCTGTAATCTCCTTTGGTTGGCGTGGGGTTGAAGGCTTCTTTTTTTATTGTTTTCCTGGCAAGTGGGGGGTGCCGTGAAGAAGAATCTGTCTTTGTGCAGCCGCTACAGGGCAGAGAAGTCAAAGCATATCCCAGAAAATCCGTGGTTTCCAGTGAGAGTGAGGTGTGACAGCTGCAGGGCGATCCCAAGGCACCGCCGGTGTTGATCCTGATGTTCTAGATGCACGCAACCTCAACCATGTTCTATTGTTGCAAAATCCCGTAGCTGTTTTGAGCGCTTCCAATGTGCAGGTTGTCCACTATGTTGTTATCTGTTCAGTTCGACTGCATCCTCAGACTCGGGTTCTCCCTTCTGGCTATGTTCTCAGATCGGCGAAGTGACAGTGAAAGTGTTGCAAGGGCAACGTGTTGGCGGGTTGACCTTCTTTGGTGTTTTGTCCATTCTGTTCTGGTTGCACGCGACCACAGCCATGATCGGCTGTTGCAAAATCTCGCCGCTGTGGTAGAAGAACGGGATAAAGTTTTTGGTTGAGCTGTCTCGCCTTTGCATTTTGGGAAGTCGCTTCTGTCCAGGTGACAGATCTTGCGTGGAAGAAGCTCGGACAAACCTTGAGGCAAGTTTTGCAATGAGGCTGAGATCGTGTTCACCTTGTTCTCCTTTCGTTAAGCCATGGGTTTGATATCGATTCCGATTGAAGTGACAAGATAGGGAGGTAGGCGTGTTACCCCCATGTTCATTAAATTTATTATGGTGTGTTCTTGTTCGGATCCACAAAGTGCCCGCATCATTCATTAACTCAACGGAATGTCTTTATGATTTTGTTTGAGCTCAACCAGCAGGTTGTCCAACTTCCTTGTTTGCATTGATCTGAATGCATCCTCAAATGAATTCTCCTACCGATTTTTTTATCAAAATCGATTAAGTGACAATGTGGAGAAAATGTTACTTGGGACGATGAAATTTATTTACAAAGATTCTCTTTAGAGATCTTCTTGTTTTGATGTAACTCATGGAGAGAAACTCATAGTGGCGTGGATCAATGATCATATCGTAATATTCATGAAGCACATTTTGCTTTGAAATTATATGAGCATCTTTCAACAAATGCAGTCCGCTATGTTGCCCATAAAGGGTCTTGATGGAATTATCACACTTCTCACTACGGCTGAAATGTTTTCATAAGGGGTAAGGAGATCCACGTCTTCAATCTAATGAAGGAAAAGGTTTATCCATCATTATAGAATGAGATGCCTACGAGACATGTAGTGTGATGTGGGAATCGGTTTATTTTGTGTCAAGCTTCAAATCATGGGGTTGCCTTTGTAGATGATATTCGCCGCATGAATGTGGCACTGCACGAGCTTATGGCATGCATTGAAGCAATCTAGTATTTGTGAATTGAGGATGCTAAGTCTAGGGACTGTTTTATGGATATGAGCTCGTACCAAGAGATTGTTTTTGGTTATAAGCCATCTCCTTTTGCTTTGTCTCAAACTAGGGCTGCTCCTAATATGAGAGCACCAAGGTTAGGAGGTCCAAATTAGAAACAATCAGATGCATATGGAGATGGTGGAGGTGTTTGGATGAATGACGAAGGATTAAGCTCAATTGCCAAAATGGGACCTACAGAAGTTCTAGGGCTGATCTTGGAGCGGTGTTGGGAGAATGATGGCAAGCATTTTAGACCACCCACCCTGGCTGTGAACTCCTACCTGTGCCAACATGAAGATGTTCGATGTTTGGGCGCCCAACGAGCTTGAAGAAAATGGATTTAGGCTTCGGTTGCTGTTGCAGGTCCCGTTCATCTTGTCATCGACTGCGGGAGCTTAATCAAGCACGATATTCTCTATACCATTAATTCTTATGTTGTTATTTAATTGAATCACTAAATAACTCTACTCTTCATATTATTGTCTCGTGTGATGGTATACTGTTTGGTTTCCAGTTCCCTTGCTCATTTGTATTCTTTTTTTTTGGCGTTAGAAATGATTGCGCTGGTTGAAGCCTCTATATTGTTTCTGGGTTTTAATAAATTTTAGTTGGGTGAACTTTGTTCTTAAGTCTAATAAAGCAAAAGAGGTGGGGTCCTGTAATGAACACCCCCTAGTTCCTTATGTTGGTCTCACGATTTGAATGTTTTATCAAACATTGTTGTTGGACTCAACCTTACAGTTCCTGTTTTGTTCTTATTCTTGTTTCGGTTCGAGATCTTTAGTTCTGGGTTATGTCGAGTATTTGCGAATTAGGGATTGAGTACTACAAGTGCATTGTGTACAGGTGAATGATGCTTTTCCTGTCTCTATTCTTTTCTTTTAGTTTCTAGTAACCCTTCCCGGTTGGCTTGGTGTGTGCTTAGCTTGACTGATTATCGATTTGAGCCAAGTTGATATTACTCTGAACTAGGTTAGTTGCTTTTGTTACTTGTTTGAATCGCTCAAAGAAATACTTTTATTCTTCGAGTGTCATGGTTGATCGTCATAAGTTGATATCAATTCATGTTCACCGTTTGGGGATTGTCGTCTTTGGAATCACCTTCTCTCCCTTGGTAACTGCTGTATGTTTTGAGGAATGTAGCTGATCCTATGGAATGTCTTCTTTTGACGATACTCACATTCCTTTTGGATAGTTTAAAATGTCAGAGGAAATACTCTCTTTCGTACCTTGATTTTATTTCACACATGTTGGAGGATACGAGATCTACTGGATCATTAATGAGGAAGTTTTCAAATCTTGAAAATTGAGATGTGGGTTTTATGCGTAAGAAATTACTCTACGTTTTGCTCCGTAAAGATGCTTAATTTTCATCCTCCTGTGACTCATAGGTTGGTGTGTTTGGAAACTCTTTGGTTGACTGGTTTTCGTGGTGATCGTTGTGATACGACCTCCTTGCTGTCATTGTAGTAGAATGGTTATGTATTGACCAGAAAGGTTTAAGTCAACTTGTTGTTGACGACAGATCCTTTGGAAGCTATGTATCTTGTGTCGTGTTCTTGCGAATGATTAAGTAACCCTCCTGTAAGATTTATAATGGATATGTTTGGTCTTGTCAAGTTTGTCCTTTTTCTTAATACATTCTCTTGATTAGAAGAAAGTCTAATAGAAGGATTGTTAGGATAGGATGTGACCCATGCGAGGTCATTTGTGCGTTTCATCCCTTTCTTTCCATTTTTTTTTTAATCTGTACTGACATAAAATTAACTGTTATAGGCACATCATCTTAATATTAATAAGTCATGTTGGTTTAGATATCCTCATGTCGATTGATTGTTTGGGATCTTCCAGTGGCATAGTGAATCCTTGGCTTGGTGAACTAACTTAAACAAATAGGGATAGATCACGTTTGAAATTAATTCTCTTCCTGTAATTGTTTTTGTTTCGAAATGTTATCTTGTTTAAATGACGGTCATTATTGTGATATGGGTGTAATTCACTATGATGTTTATTAACTGCTCCTATGTGAAAATGATAATTGAATAGAGTTAGTGCCATCCCTTTTATTTAGGCATTTTATGTTTTGGACAGCTCTTTAATTGCTCTTGTTTAGACTCTTGATTATTGTTTTCTTCTTCAATCAGGTGCTTTTCTTCCTTGAAACAGTTAGATAACAACATAATTGTCTTAATGTTATAGCTTTTATCGTGCTCGCTTCTTGCGAATCGACATGTGCTAACAAATGAGAGAGAAAAAGAAACACGTGTAGAAAGTGGATTCCAGCTTTCTTAGAACTCGCAGTTGTACGAATGTTTTTCTTTTACTTTCAAACATTGGTATGGAATTGTGGAGGCTATCTAGAAGGCATTGTGTTATAATTTTGTATTGTTCTCTTGTAGGTTGTTGTTATCGTTTGAAAGTCAATTTGAGAAATGTTATTGTCGATAAGATTAAATGAACTTGTTTTGACATGCGTATCCTTTGTTGAATTTTCACTTTTCGTAATATGATTTATCCTTGAATTGTCAAACCAAATTCTAATTACCCGAACTTGAATCATCTTGCATCGCTCTAGTTACCTTGGTCTTGTGTCGATTGGTAAAGGACCATGTTTGGAACCTAGCAAAAGAAAACAAGAGAAACAAATATACCTTGTGATCCCGCATAAACTAATCAACAATCTCTTATTGTGGTAAATCCTCGAGATCGGTCTTAAGGTGAAATCAATGATTGAATTCTTGGAAGATAATAAGATTATAATAAATAGAAGGAACTTGACTAAGAAACTCTTCACCTATCTTGCCCGTTGAAAAATGTAAACAAGATACTTATGTATATCTCTTCAAGTGAAGCCCAAGTGAAACCTTTAACAATTCTAATTAGACTCTTGCCCCAATGAAATCCTTTTAACCACTAATAAGATCTTAATGAAGAATCCAAGTCTTAGACAACATGTACTCGTAAAAATAAAATAAAATAAAAATATGACCGCTTAAAAGGGTAAAACATATATGTTTAAAAGCACAACGTTGAAACTAGATTGATGAAGTTAAGAGCCTTGATAAACAAACTGCCTCCTAACCAATGAACCAGTTAATCAAGTTAATGAAGCAACCTCTTACCATCCAATAATTGGTTTACAATTTGTTTATTAACATTATCAAGGTAGGGGAAAATTCTTCAAAGGAGACATGACTTTTAGATTCTCCTATTATGATTCCTCCATGAAAAGTAAAGAATGTAAGAACACTTACAAACAAAACATGATTCTAAAGAAACCTTCGTGGGAAAACCTTGTTGTAAAATTGCATACTTTAGATGAACCATTGTGTCTAAGTGCGTGCCTCATGTTTATCTCGTAACCAATGTGGGCCCGTGTTGTGGAAAGCATGTCTTTAGTTGATTGTATTCCCTAGAGAACTTGTGTAGTGTCGTATTATCTTCAAGTAAGTCAAAAAAAGTTATCCGGTATTTCACTGTGTTGTCCTTGTGTTGGTAATTTTGGTGTGTTACACATATCCCGATATATGAGCAAGGGTTAAAGGTGTACCATGTTTTAATATTAAATGTTTAAAAGGTACCACATTGTGGATGGATCCTAAAGTGGTGAAGTAGGTGGAACAAGGGTCGCCTGCTAATAATTGGTATGTGGGTTACACTATGGAAGAGATGGCTACTTTGGAGGTTTCCTTGGACTAATTATTCCATTCCCCTCAGGCATTTATCGTGCATTAGTTATGCAAATGAACTTCCCATGTTGCGTCAATTTTTTTCACCTCAAGGATGATATTTTTGTGGGAAAAATCCTAAAGAGAGATTTAAAGAAAGATGAATGATTATATAGTTATTGAACCATCCTTTTCTCGATGGGGAAGTATGTTGCTCTGCCTCTATGTCTCAAAAATAAGTGTTGACTATTAAAATATATTTCTTCACTTCTTTCTCACTCCTCAAGGTCGTTGATGACTAATCTAGGTTAATTTTTTGCATTTCAAGTACAAGAAATAAAGATACGAGTAATGCTTCCTATTAGAAGGATAACATATGCAATAAATGTTCTGAAGAAGGTGATCCCTATTTTCATGGAGATTAAATGTGAACAATCAAGATTTATTTTTGCAACACTTCAATGTATTTGTAATGCCCACTTCCCTACGACGCTTAGTGATTATCATTTTGAGTTATGCAGACTTTAGATATGGACATGGCTTATACTTATGTTGATTAGCATGATGTTTTGTGACTAGATGCATTTGGATTATGGTTGGATTTTGTTTTCGGATGATCTACACTGACTCATGGACAGACTATTGGATATTGATATTATTTTTATATAGATATATTGCATGTGTTCTAACATTGGATTTCTTCGCCCTGATGAGTAGAATGTAGTTGTTGAATTTACATTACTATGATTTTGGAAAATGATGAAATGCATAATTAAGTTGTGAATTAGACCTAGAAATAATGATTGCTTGAATTACGTATAGATGTTAATAAATTTCATGCATATGATTATTTTGGATATTTTGACATGGCCGCAAGGCCGAAGAGGGTATTTTGCATTTTTGCAGGAAACACAGCATGATCACAACCATGAGGGGGATTGGGGACCAAACACAACAGAATGTCGGGTGGTTACAACATTGGTCGTCAAGGCAACTTGTAAATTGTATTGTGTTAACTTTGTTCTTGTATGTGTTGAGAAAATTTCCATGAGGGGGAAATTTTCCTATGTGACCAAGGGGGTAAGAATTTTATTACTTGTTTTACTTGATTTAGTAGGTGAATTCTTTTGTGAAGTCCTTTGTTAAATTACTTTTGTTAAGTGTGTTTGGATTAATGTAATATCTTGTTTTAGTTTTTAAGCCTTGGGGAAAGTCAAGTGGGTGTAATAAATTTTGATTGTTGGCTCCTTGAGCCTTGTGTGTCCTCTTGTATTAAATGCTTGGTTTTGAGTGTTGACCACTCCATGCTCTTAGAATCTCGAATTTGAGATTGAGGGCAATTTTAGGGGACTTGTGGGACAAGTTAAACTTGTCCCACACTTCCCAAAACCCCTTACCAACCATATCTATGGGTTGGGAATCCAAAAAGGGGGTTATTTATTGTTTTGGGAAGGGAAATATGACTTTGGAGTGCATTTTCCTCATTTTGCATTTAATTGTGCCTTAAGGCACATGGGAAAGGGTTGAATGTGGAAGAGGGTTGTCATTCAACCCAACCACCCATTTATGGTGTTTTGGGATTTGAGTTGACCTTGGGAGATGGTTTGAGGATGTGTGATGTGGCATCCTACATGGAGCCACATCACCCTCACCCTTACCTTTGATCTATTTATTGAAACTTCCTCTCTTGTTGAGGGGGTTGGAGCTTTGTTTTTGTGTTGTTGAAGAGTTCTCCTTTGTTATTTTGAGAGAGAAGAATTGGGAGAAAGAGATAAAGAGAGTTTTTGGACTTGCATGCTTGGATTGATTTGGGAAGGAGCTTGGACAAGTTTCTTGGTTTAGGCTTCTCCAATGGAGAGGTAGGGAACCCTCTCCTTTGTTTTTGCTTTCATATTATTATTGCTTCTATGCTAAAATTGTAAAAAAATGCATGTTTACTTTGGTGTATTGTGAAAAATGGTTTGAATGCTTATTGTGTAGTATAGGAGAGGTCTATGGGAATACTCATGAGGGAGGCAAAAGAGTAGATTAGGATATTGTGGAGGGAGTTTGAGAGGGATGCCCATCTTGGGTAGGAATGTT
This sequence comes from Taxus wallichiana var. yunnanensis, assembly GCA_018340775.1. NCBI lineage: Eukaryota > Viridiplantae > Streptophyta > Pinopsida > Cupressales > Taxaceae > Taxus > Taxus wallichiana. Next base: position 729,869,082 of record CM031235.1, read on the forward strand.
TACATTCTACCTTGTCTTTGAGGGAGCCATAAGAGGAGGGAGGCATAAGAGTATGGGAGGAAAAAGGGGTACTTGAGGGAGGCATAAGAGTTATAGGGGTTTGTGTTTTATTGTGGAGGGTTTTGGATGGGCATCTCATCTCATTTGGGAGGCATAAGGAAAACATTCCCATAGTTCCTTCTCTTGTTGGCTTGGATGCAAGCCTTGTTGTGTAATGTTGATGTTATTGTGTGTCTCTTTGTTCTTCTATTTTAGCTTGAATGTTGTGAAGAACTTGTATTGTGGAAGCATGTTTTGTTGCCTTGAGTTGGAGACCACCCTTCCATTGTGTTGTGTTTGGGGCTCGGGGGTCAATGGAGGAGATTGCTTCTCTTCTCCATTGAGATTTGGTTGGGAGGAGAGTGTTGCCTCTCCCCCTATCTTGGTTGTGATTGAACTACTTGGAACTTGGAGCATGGATGAAGAACACTATGGAGCTTGTGAAGACTTTTTCTATTTCTTTACATATATTATTTGGTTGTAAAACTTGCAAGTGAAAGAAAGTTGTATCATCTTGTTTTCATTCCAAAATAAGGGACATTGTAATCTATAGTTGCTCCAAGAGACACATGATTGAATGCAAATTTTACTTGAAAAGTGTTTACATGATTGTAAATATGTTCCACATGAAGTAAAAGGTGTTGTAACAAAATAATTGAGGAAAGTTGTATTGAAATGTTAGTTCTCTCACTCAAAATTTATTGGAAATGTTGTTGATTTCTTGTGGAATATTGTGAAGAAATTACAAAAGGAAATATATTAAGATTTTGTTTGGATACTTGAAAGTAATGTGTAGTAAAGATAAAAAAAAAAAAATAGTGCATTACTCCTTGCATACTTGTTGGAAAGGCTTAAGTTTTTAATGATTTGCAATGCCAATAAAACCTCTTCAAGCTCTAGTTCCTTCATGTTTTATTCATCTATGAATTCATTGTAAAATCCATTGCAAATAAACAAGAAAACGAAATCAAAACCTCTTAGAATACCCCTGCTATATCCATTGAATTGTGAGGAAGGAGATTGTAATACAAATTTCTAAACTTATCAAGTTCAATGTCCAATACCCATTATAGTCTAGCAAAAGTATTAATAGGTTTGAATATCTTTCTTATCTAAGTAATACTAAAACTAATGAATCTAGTGATAATAAATTTTAATAATATTAAGGTACTAATAAGCATTATTTTGTTATATATCCACTCTAACAACTATCTCTAACACATATGTAATAAACCACCATCCAATTTTATTAGGCCAATGAATTACATATTTAACCTACGTAGTCTCTATACTGGTAGTAACAAAGCATATTATGCCCCTGTATATTCTGGTAGGAAACCGATCCACCTCTGTCAGGCTTCCACCCGGGGTGACTTTCTCCTCTGTACCACGACCTATTCTGATAATAATAATATCTGAAGGTGAAACTTGAATTTGAGGATGCATTCGACAGATAACAACAAAATCGGACAGTCAGCTCCTTGAAACGCCCTCTCAGCCGTGGATCCCCACCTCGTACTCACCTTATAGCACCCAATGAGAGTGGCTGCTGTCCACGCGGCTAGACTGTATCTCTTTGTCCAGTCGCCTCATAATACTGCTTCTGCCCCAATAAAACTTGAAACATTCGTACTACCTCCTCCTCAAACGATTTAATAAACATCTCCTTGAAGGCGAGCCCCGATTCGAAGGGACATTCAAAACTGAATAGATAAACGCCCTGCTCACTGGTTCGCCTCTCCTACCCGACTGTCCACGCGCTCAGGACTCTTTCGTTGCTTCTTTGTGCCATGCGCGGCCAGGGGCGAGGAGAACAGGGAAGAACGCCGGGTTTATTACTCTGCTTCATGCTTAGAGAACTCTCCATCTTTCTCCACGCGGCTCAGGACGAATTCCACCGCAGCCGACCTTGTAAGATCCTGGATTTGCAAAATCTAGTCAAATATATGACAGGCGGCCAGTTGTTTTTAACTTGCACGCAAGAGGATACCTTCCAATAAATGACGCGGCCAACGTGCTTATCTCATTCTTCCCGGTCGGCCGACACCCCACTCCAAATCTCACCTACTGTGTAAAATAATAAATACCCTTCTTCCTGTAAACATAACGGAAGGTGGTAAAGAAAACGGCGAGGGGTGTTGTTGCAGTGGTGGGAAGCCGGCCCTAAGCTTGCCCGATCCATGGCCAGGCGATTGGTTCATGAGGGATGTATTTAGTTTCTATTCTTGCGCGGGAGTTAGGCCAGCTAATTTGAATTTCCGTGTGATAAATTATCTGTTCAGAGTATAAATTCCCCCTAAAGAATACACTTTCAATTTCGACTTTGCATTACTTAATGTCTAAGACTAACCATGACCGTGTTGAATTCGCTGCATTATGGACGATCAAGCCAAATAGTTCTATAACGAAATCATTTCCTACTTCCAGTTTGAGAAAATCCAAAATAGGATGAGTTTTATTTTTTTAGCGAGGAATAATGTAAAAATAGTTAGCAAAGAATCTCAGGATTTCCAATCTTGGTTAAGCCTCCTTCCCCGTAATCAGATGGCAGGGTGCCCAACCCATGTCATTCAATTTTGTTAAGAATGTTTAATCAGCGACTTATTGTCATCTACCTGACTTTATGATAGTGTGCGGCCTGTAGGAGTGCTCTACTCGCCAGGCAAGGGTTATTTAATTATGACAGTGGTAGTTGGACTTCCATCGCCCAAACCTTAGTAAATGGTGATAGTTTGAAATTCCTTACTTTGCAAGTCTTCTTTAAGATGGGGAATAGCCAGTTAGGTAGTTGGGCATTGGATACTGTACTAGGTAGTAGTGGTAGGATACGTATCAGAATTTTCAAATAATTATTACCTTAAATATAATTATGGCACTATATATCCCTAAACATATGAAATTATTCAATGCGATAAAATAGATTTGCGCCAAAGGATGTATATCGTAATGCGCAGCTCTTCTCAGTTTGCATGTGGATATATATATATATATATTATATATATATATATATATATATATATATATATATTTGAGTGGTCAGTGAATCCTTTTCGCAATAAATTCATCATACCCTAAAGATCGCTTGAAAACATTTCTTTTACGACAGCACCAGATATCAGACAAATTTAACTCGAAAGACGACCCTCCTTTATTCTTGGTGAAACGTCGAATGAGACTTAACTTCTTTTAGCATCGTTCCCGAAGCATTAACGGGACTAATTTAGTTCGAGCCTGTATGCGGGCACACTCATCATCAAAAAAATTTGTCGCATTTTTTCGGACGCTTTGGTTGTCATTGTCGCGTATGGCGCGGGCGTTGGTTTTCTTCATGCATTAAAGATTGAGTTGATAATGGTTGATATTTAATACCGATTGAGCAATTTGTAATAGGGAACACCTACCAACCTAATTATTTATTTTATACATGATAAATAATTTTAGAATCATATGGGTAAAAATTATATTTTGGATTACAAATGAACACACATAGTTTAATTTTTAGCTACATCTCAAAAGATGGGATTGTGAGATATGAATTCAAGTACCATTCTCAACAGATTGTAGACATGACTCATTCATAATGTCGTCTCACTTGATCTATTTACATTAAAAAAATTAGGAAAACCATACACGTTATATTTGCTTAAAAAATTGTATCTTTCCATACCAAAGCAATATTTTTTTCATTTGTTTGTGCTTGTTCATATGTTCCATAGTAATTTGTATACAAATGCACTTCCTTAATATTCCCCAACTCCTAAGCTTTTGTTCCTATCAACTATTTTCTCTGTTCATTCCAATAAGGCTTGGATTTACCAATGTCATGTATCCTCCTCCATTATTCACCTCCTTCACATATCTCTAATCCATTTAACATGGTTCCACCAAACATCCAATTGCATTCTCTTTGTTGCACCATAAGTCTATTTTAGAATGACATCCTCCTTCATAAAAAATTACTTCAATGTCCTTGGCACCTTCCTCAAAACTTAAAATAATGCCTAGGATAGCTAGCAATTCATCATCCCCCTTTCTCCTTGCCCTCATTCATGCTATTGCTCATGAATTTCAACAAAAGTGGCACCAATCCCACTTTCACACACATTTTATTAATAACTTTTTGAATTCACATATTTAAAAGTTCAAACGTGTAAATACGAAAGAGAGGAAGCATGCAGAGAGCATGACATCCTTGTAAGATAGGTATAGATGTGGATTGTGTCCATCAGCTTGCTCAACAATGTAGGAAACTAGTGTTTTGCCCCATTGCCCTTACTAGACTATCAACTGTCATGTCCCATATATTCCTAGGAAAATCATTTCCTAATAACCATAAAAAAATCAACAACCACTATTCATTTAATCAATGCATCGATCTATGAGGATAACAACAGTTGTTTATCTTCTTTGAGAGATAGATTATTCCAATAAGAACACACCCATAAATGTAATAAAATAATAGTTAAAGATCTATGTAGGCCATAGTTTTTAATATGCACATTTCTATATGAATACATTTCCTTAGAATAGTATTTAAATTTTAAGGTTCGTGAAGTTACCCATAAATCCGTTGCAAAGCACACTTAGTAAGCCATAGTTTTTAATACTAAAATATGTACACTTAGTATTTAAAAGATAACCCATAAAAGGACTGCCACTCTATTTTCCTATGAACGGCCTTGGATTTTAAGGTTCGTGAAGCTAGCTAGGTATAAATCCGTTGCAAATCATTTTCAGAAATGTCAAATAACCTTTAATTAGTAAATCTTATAACGTTGAGAAGATCGTCTAAAAATAAACGGGAAAAAAGCAGATGCGTGGTAGACAGGTGTCAGGACTAAATTTTATAACGTTGAGAAGATGGTCTAAAAATAAACGGAAAAAGCAGATGGGTGGTAGACAGCTGTCAGGAGCAAATGACTGTTGGGAAAAGAGCCGTTAGCGAAAGCATTATAAAAATCCCTTTCCCAGTAATTATTTACCATTTCGGTGTGCGTTGTTCCTTTGTGTCTGTGTTTTTTCCTTCGTGTCTGTGTTTTTTTCGCCTTGTCTGGTTTGTCTGAATGTGGCATGGCCATGCCCCGTGTTTGTTCCTTATTTTTGAGCTTTGAATAGCTTTTGCCTGTATTTTTTGTTTCAATCTCGTGTCTTGTATATTTTGTTTGTTTTCTGTTGGAGATGGCAGTGAATGGAGCAGATAGCAAATAATTCGTGTTCTGGTAAGTTACTCTGAGCTTCTATTGTCAGATGTTTTTTCCCAGTATAATTGCAGATTATTGAGTTTTCTCCTCCTTTTTCTGATTTGGATTTGGTGCTTTTCTCTCTGTAATTACAGGTTCCTCTGCTATCACGGAACAGAGCACTGCGGCAGAACAGAGCACTGGTATGTTTTATTTTTGTGCTGATTTATCTCCGCAAAGAAGGTCCTTTTATTTGGACAGATTTTGCTACAGCTTAGGGTTAATTAATCGAGGTAATGGTCCCATCATCTGTTGCAGCCGATGGCCGTCCTTCATTGTAGGCTGGGGTTTAAAAATAATTTACAGAAGGTTATTATTCAGAGTTTTTATATCTTAGGGTTTTTTTATAGATAAATTGGAAACTGTTGGTGTTTTTCCATCTCAAGCTATTTTCAACATCGCCATTAAATGACAATTGTCACATGAATTCTGCCATTAGATTGAGACGTTCAAACATATTTGAGATTCGTTGTCTTCTGAAGTCACTGAAGTTATAATTAGGTCAGGGATTTTAATAAATCCTTGTTAACGTAATTAGGTCAGGGATTTTACTGCCTTTTAATGCCTATCCCAAGCTGGTTTTACTAAATCCTTGTTTATTTAATTTTTGTAGGGGTTTTTCTTGTTCTGTTCTCTGTGTATTGCATGGCCATGCTCTGTTTTTTTCTTTTCTTGATTTCGTTTTGGTCTCTGAGAAAATGGTTAAGAGTTGTTTAACTGCACAAAATTCTCTTAACTCGCAGATTATTGATACATATTTTAGTTTAGATACATCATTTACTACTTTAAATCAATTCATTTGGTGTAGAGTTTTCATAAAATAGACTGAGATCCGGGTGTAAAATGTCACTCTTATGAGACAGATGTCTTCTAATCCTCTTTAACATTTTGTACTCTACTTTGAATTGTTATCCCTTTTTTTTAAATTCTGGGGTTTACATTGTGTATTTCTGTTTTTATGGGAATAGTAAGTGTTCTGATGTCTGTGAATTGCTTTGTTTTTTTTTATTTTTCATATTTTGGACTTTAATAAAATGTTGCAGAAATTTCTCTTAATTTGCAGATTATCAATGAGTATTTTAGATTAGATGCATCATTTAGCTGTTTTATATCAATGCATTTGGCATTAATGAATGTAGTACTTAAGTTTTTTTTTTTTATTTACTTTCATCTCTTATGAGAATTTGATACTGGAAAATTATCTATGATGTGGGTGTAGGTGAAGCCGGTAAAGTAGCGTACTGATTTATTTCTTGTCCATTGTTTATTTTTGTATTCTATAGGGGCGTTTGCGTTGTTTAGTTCTTTTTTTAGTGGTTTAAAGTGTTTTGTTGTGTGTGTCATGGCCATGCTCTGTTTTTTTATTTGTTTTTTTCTTTTTTCCTTATTTCCTTTGGTATCTACGTTTGATGGAATTGGTATTTGTTTCATGCGCACTAGAAAATAACTGGGAAACAACATAGGTGAGCTTTTGATGTTGTCTTCAACAACATTTTGTATTGTAGTTTGCATTGCTGTGTTTTTCCATTGTAATTAATTATTTATTTTTGTATGGTTTACTTATCGTTATGATGATTGTGTGTTGAAGCAGCATAGGTGAGATTTTGATGGTGTCTTCTAACCGTATTTAACATTTTGTATTGTTTATATTTTTCCCCAAATTTTGCAAATGCTAATGAGTCTGTCGTAGCTTACGGTATAGATTTATTTTTTTGCACTACATGCCGGGCTCTGAGGGTTCAATGGTATATTAATATAAAATATACAGTTAAATTGTATTGGAAGGTTTAAAATATTTGATTGTTGAAAATTTTATACATTGTCAATAAATTTTGAACTGTTTGTAAACAGTAGCTAACTGTAATGATATTGTTATCCAGCCATGCCATGATATGGATTTTGCGGCCATATCTGGTAATGATAGCAATCCATGGCGTCTACTTCTGGTATGCGTTTGTCTTTTTTAGACAGTTCAGTTTGCGCTAAGTGGATGGTTGCTTTAAAGCATTTGGTTAGCTTCTAATAGATTTTTGTTTTTCTGGGTAAGAGTAATATCTTTTATTAAAAGAGAGGAAACTTGTACCCTGCTCCTCTATTCTTTTTCTTAGAGTGGATTTCATGATTGCTTTTTTGAGGTTTAAAGATCTGCTTTATTGGATTCTTGTTCAATAATTTGTTGATGCCACTATCAATGATGTTTGTAATAACGTTCATTTCACCTACAAAGATAGTCTCCTTTTCTCAAGCAGCAATTTTAGATCATAAGAAATTCACAACTGCATTCTCTCTGCCTTTGTAATATAACTCATACTGGATAATATTTCTATATTTGTGTTATTAAATATGAAAGTTTATCACTAGATTTCTGATGTTCTGTTTTGGATTCTATAGCTGTTTTTAGATCCATGAAGCAAATTCTTCCTTACCAGATCTGCCAATTCTGCATGAATTTTTTTTTATTTTTTAAACATTTGATATTCACCAATATTCTCTTTCCTAGGGTTGTGTTCTAGCAAATAGCAAAGCCTTTATTATCACATTCCTCTAGAATCTGTGAAGATGGATTGAAAACAATCGTGGTACTATCAAATTCAAAATGTCTGTTCATTCTTCAGCTGCTGGGTGTAGTATTGTTTAGGATCTGAAAGAAGACAACGAAGGAGGTGGAAGAAACGATAGAGAGGGAAATGTGGTTGTTTGAATGAGGAGATGGAAGTGTGCAAAGAGGAGGAAGATAAAAATGTTTGCAGACAAGGAAGAATGTGGAGTAGGAGGTGAATGTGGGATGGGGGGAAGCACCTGGATCAGTTTACCCTTTTGACTATTATTATGGTGGATGGTTGCTTTAAAACATTTTGTTGGCTTCTAATAGATTATGGTCTATTGTTTTTTTTTAGGAGTAATATCTTTTATTACAAGAGAGGAAACTTGTACCCTGCTGCTCCCTGAACACAGTCTCCATACGTCCCCTTAAAATTTGAGAACTACAAAAGGCGCGTTCTCAATCTCATTCCTACCCGCATTTCTGATGACTATGGTATCCTCCAATTGGTTTTTAAATCTTCACTTTAAGTCTAAGATTTTGTAGTTAGGATAAGAGGGTAGCCAATTTCTGATTCTTACTTTTAGATGTTAATGTGCAATTATTATTTTTATTTTTTATTGAAAGTTCAATCCTTTATGAAGATATCTTTAGATTTTTTCTCTGGTTTGTCATATTTGATAAGAAAATGGATCTTTTATAAAAATTGCATTGAAAATTTAATTACTTTTTAAAGATTGATATCTTGTATAAAAGTTGTATTGAAAATTTGTCGCTACTTAATTTTTAATTTGTAAAGAAATATAATTTTGAAATGATTATAACGGTATAGAAATAGTAAGTTACTTTGTAAGAACAGTAATAAACTATACCATATTTAATTTTTGGCACATCTTTACAGATTTTATGGTTTCATCTGAGTAAATGCAATTGAATATCAATATTCCAACCAACTTGTACGAGCTCTCTGTTTCTTGACACTTAAGAAAGGTTGTATATCTAATTGTTACAACAAAAATAATTAATTTAAAATATGGTTGGGCAAATAATTTATTAAAATTAATAAAAATTAAGAATTAACTAATAATAATTAAAATTTAATAAGAATTAATGAAAATTAATATAAAATAAGAAATAATACAAATTAATAAAAATTAAATAAACAAACTTATAATTAATATTAATAAAAAATTTAAAATAAATTAAAATAATAATTAATAAAATAAAATAAAAAATATAAAAATTAAAAAAATAAAAAAGTTATAAGTAAAATAATTAATGAAAATCAATAAAAATTAATGAAATTAAAATAATTAATAAAAATTATAAAGTAAAAATTTAAAAATTAATAAAACTAAATAATTAATAAAAAAATAAAAATTAAAATTAATAAAAAATTAAATATTAATAAAAAAAATTAAACAATATGCAGAAAACTCTTTAATTTGCAAATTAGTGATTGCAGAAAAAATTTATTTTTAGATTAGATACAAAAATTTTTATATTAAGTGTCTTCTAAAATTAAAAATTTAATGATTAAATTGATGGAAATGGTTTTTGTTTTAAAAAAATTAGAAAATAATTAAGAAAAATAAAAAATGGATAAGAAAAATTATAAATATGGATATAATTAAAAAAATTGTAAAAATAATAAGATCAATGGTAATTATGTTTTGCTAAAAATTTATTGTTATGTTAAAATGTTAAATAAAAATTATTATTTTTATTTATTTAATGAAATTAAGTTCTTTTAAAAAAGAAGATATCATTATAGATTTTTTAAAAATAATCTGGTTCAAAATTATTGGTACCAAAATGTAAATTTTGATCTTTGTTAGTTTGTTCAGAAAAAAATGGAAAAAAAATCTCTGCCTTTTTTAAAAATTGTATTTTAAATTTGTTAAAAATAAAAATTAATGAAAATTTTAAAAATATTAAAAATGGATCTTTGCTAAGCATAAAATTAATTGTATTTTAAAATTTGTAATAAAAAGGAAAAAAATTTTTAATTTTAAAAAAGTGTAATCCATATTTAAATTGAAAATTAATTAAAAATTTTTAATAAGAAATGAGTGGATTTTGTATAAAAATTGTATTGAAAAATTTGTTAACTTAATTTTAAAGGATTATATTTAAAATAATGAAAATTTAATAAATAACATAAACTTTCTTAAATAAAAATTGGTAAAACACTAAAAAATTGTAAAAAAATAATGAACTTTTAATAGTAAATGGTAGTTTCTTTCTTAAGTTGTAAGAACACTAATAAACTGTACCGTAATAAAAAATTTGAAATTTGGTTGGGCAAATAATTTTTATTTAAGTAAAATTAAAAAAATGAAAATTAAAAAATTGAATTAATAAACATAATAAAATTTAAAATTAATAAAAAAAATTTATAAATTTAAAAAGTAAAAATAATATAAAAAAAAAAAATTAAATAAAATATGATTAAATGGAATAATTTAATTAAAATTAAAAAAAAAAATTAATTAATTAAAAATTAAAAATAAAATAAAAATTAAATTAATTAAAATGTAAAAAGTGATTAATTAATAAAAAAATTAAAAAAGTTAAAATTAAAAATAATAAAAAAATTAAAAAAATTAAAAATTAATAAAAATATGAAAATAAAAATTTATTATTAAAATTAAAATAAAAAATTAATAAAAATATTAAAAAAAAAAATTAAAAATTAAAAGGTAAAATTTAAAATTTAAAATTAAAAAAAAAAATTAAATTAATAAAAAAATTTGAAATTTAAAATAAAAAAAATAAAATTTAATAAGAAATAATAAAAATAATGAAAATCAATTAAAATTTAAAAAAATAACAAATTTAAATGTTTTAAAAATAATTTAAAAATTAATCAATTAATAAAAAATTAGAAAATTGAAAAGGAAAAATTAAAAGTAAAATTAATTAGGAATAATTTGAAAATACAAAAAAAAATTAAAAAATTGCAAATATTAATACTCAAAAATCAAAATTCAAAAATTTAAAAAAAAAATGAAAAATTAAAAAAAAAAAAGTTAAAATTTAAAATAAAAATAAAACTTAATAAGAAATAATGAAAATTAATTAAAATTTAAAAAACTAAAAATTTAAAAAATTTTAAAAATAATATAAAAATTAAGAAAAATTAAAAATTTAGAAAATTGAAAAGGAAAAAATTAGAAAGTAAAATGAATTAAATAAAAAAATAAAAAATTAATTAGAAATTGAAATTAAAATTTTAAAAAATCAAAATTCAAAATTTAATTAAAAAAAGTGAAATTGATTAAAAATAAAAAAAGTTAGAAATTAATTTAAAAATAAATTAATTAAACTTATTAATAAAACTAAAAATTAAAAAAAATAAAATTAATATTAATAAAATTTTAATTTAAAAAAAAAAAAATTAAAAAATGTTAAATAAAAAAGGTAAAAAAAAATTAATAAGAATTCATGAAAATCAAAATGAAATAAATTAAAAAATTAATAAAAACAAAAATTAATTTAAATTATAATTAATTAATAATTTTAAAATTGTAAAAATTAAAATTGATAAATATCAAATATTAAAAAGTAAAAAAGTAAAATTATAAAGAAAATTTATTAAAATTCAAAGATTTAAAAATTAAAATTGATGGAAACTAAAAATTAAAAATTAAATAATTAAAAAAATTAATAATTAATATTAATAAAATTTAAAAAAACAAATTAATTACTAATTAAATTTCAAATTTTAAAAATATATTAAACTTAATAAAAAAATTAGAAATTAATTTAAATAATAATTTAATAATTTAAAAATGTAAAAATTAAAATTGATAAATATAGTATCTTAAAAAATAAAAATAAAAAAATGAAAATTTATTAAAATTCAAAAAAATTAATAAATTGATTAAAAAAAAAATTAAAATTAATTAAAAAACTTAAAAATTAATTAATTAAAAATTTAAAATTAAAAAAAAGTTGTAAAATTAATTCATGAAAATCAATTAAATAAAATTAAAAATTAATAAAAAAATAGAAATAAATTTAAAAATTAATAGAAATATTAAAAAAAAAAAAAAATATTAAAAATGAAAATTAATAAAATTGAGAAAATAAAAATTAGAATTTGATTAAAAGTGAAAATTAAAAATTTAATTAAAAAAATTAAAAAGTAATAAAAGTTAAAAATTAAAATCCATTAAAAATAATAAATTAATTAAATTTAATAATTAAAATTAAAACTAATTAAAATGAAAATTAATAGAAATTGTAAATTAAATATTGATAAATATGAAATATTAAAATTAAAATTAAGAAAAATTTAAAATTGATTAAAAATTAAATATTAAAACTTAATAATTGATAAAAGTTAAATATATTAAATTAATTATTAATAATTAAAACTTAAAATTAAAAATAAAAAAAATAATAAGAAATATTGAAATACTAAAATTTGAAAAAATTAATTAAAAATTAAAAAACCTTAAAAATAGTTGAAAAAATATAAAAATTAAATTGAAAAATTAAAAATAATATTTTTTAAAAATTAAAAATTAATAAAGTTAAAAGTAGAATCCATAAAAAAAAAAAAATACAAAAAAATTAAATATCAGTTAAATTAATAAAAATTTGAAATTGATTAAAAGTAAAATTTAAAATTCAAAATTGAAATTAATTATTAATAATTAATAAAAATTAAAAAGAAAAAGAAAAATAAATTATGAATAAAAAAAAAATTAATTTGCATGGAAATCAATTTTTAAAGAAATTAAAATCCATAAAAATATATTAAATTAATAAAATTTAAATTAAATAATTTAAATTAAAAATTAATAAAAATTAAAATAAATTAAAAAAAAAAAAAAAAATCTAAATTAAATATAATAAACTAAAAATTAAATTAAAAATTAAAATTAATAAAAAAATAATTAAAATTATTAAAAGAAATAAAGATGAATGAAAATTAATAAATAAAATTCAAAAATTCAAAAATTAAAATTAAAAACAATAAAATTAAAAATTGAAAATTTAAATTAATGAAAAAAAAATTACTTAATATTTCAAATTAATAAAAAAATCAAAAATTAGTAAAAATAAAATATAATAATCTAAATTAAAACTAAAAACTATAAAATTAAGAATTGATTAAAAGTCTAAATTAATATAAACAAACATTAAAACAATCAACTAATCAATTAAAAAATTAAATATTTAATAATTCAATAATTCAAAATAAAAATTAATAAAACTAAAACTAAAAGTCTAAATTAATATAAACAAACATTAAAACAATCAACTAATCAATTAAAAAATTAAATATTTAATAATTCAATAATTCAAAATAAAAATTAATAAAACTAAAACTAAAAATAATTAAATTGATTAAAAGTCTAAATTAATATAAAAAACATTAAAATAATCAACTAATCAATTAAATATTTAAATATTTAATAATTAAAAAGTTTAAAATAAAAATTAAATGTAAATAATAATTCGAAAATTCAAAGTAAAAATTAATAAAAGTAAAACTAAAATAATTAATAAATCAATAATAAATATTAAATCAAAATAACAAGGAATTAAAAATAATAATTAAATATTAAAATAAATAAAATTTATTAAAATTAATATAAACTAAAACAAATACACAATTTAAAATTAATAAAAATAATTAAATTCAAAGATAATTAAAATTATTAAAATGATAATAAAAATTAAAAATAATGCTCTTAATAATGGGAGTAAATGGTAATAAATTAAAATAAATAAAAAATATTAAAATTAATATAAACTAAAATAATAAATTATTTAAAAATTATTAAAATTATTAAAAAGAATTAAAAATTAAAAATAATAAAAACACTCTTGATAAGGGTAGTAAGGGTGATAATGTGGTAAGGTGGAAACTTGCTTTTTAATATAGCCAAATTTTTAACAAACTTGATATATTACTCCAAAAGAAAATATATCTCTTCTTCGTTATCGAATAATGAATTACAATGTTTCCTAAATAGGAAAACAACTCCCAACTCGAGTTGTCAAGTAAAATCTAACAAACTTTGACTAAATCTACTCTAGGTGGCGAAAATTATATTTTTAGCAAGTTTACTAGAACCTGTTATTCTTAGTAAGTTTGCATGCTTATTCATACGGGCACAAAAATTTCCATGCATCTTCTACATTCCTAAATTAGAGGAATTGCCAAATTTCTAACTCATAATGCAACTAATAGACTAAAATTAACTAATGCCCAAAAATAGGAAAAAATTGAACTACAACTTAAATCCTAATTTTTGGCCTCAAGATGGCGGATTTAGGGCCCAAAATGTGCCAAAAATTGCTCCAACTAGTAGGCTTAGTCACGTACATTGGTCTCATCAAAACATGTGGTTTCAAAAAAATGGACTCAAACGAACACCCGGAGCTCAAGTTATGACCTTGTCAAGTTCCTGCTAATTTTGGTGCATCACTTTTGAGAGATTGATCAAAGCTAAATTTTGATGGAGACTCCAAAGGCAATACAAGTGTGGATGTATCTTTAGAACTCTAATTGTGGCTTTGGATTTTGATTATGGTGTATCTTCTAATAACTTTGGAAGAAATGGTTCTTCTATTTGGCTTCAGGATGTAAAAAGAGAAATTGACATCACATTTGGATTGAAGGGGATTCTATGGTTATCATTGATATGGCTCAAGGGCGTTCCCCTAAGGCCTGGCGTTTGAAGTCTATTTGCTCGAATATTAAGGCAATTTTGCCTTCACTTTTAGAAGTAAAAATTTTGCACACATTGAGGGAAAACAATAAGATGGCAGATGGTTTAGCAAATAAAGGGGTTGGATTATTGGATAATCTTCAAGTAATATCCCAATCTTAGGATTTAGGCTTCCCCAATGATATTCAGGCTATTTTGGTAGGGGATGCATGTATGGCATCGGTTGAAGGGGGTAAATGATTGTGAAGGCCACCTTCTAATTATTTCCTTACCTCTTGGAGTGATGTCGATTGAGTTGAAAGATTTTGGAAAATATTTAGGTCTCTTGTGTGTGTGAATTTTTATTGATTTGGGTGGAGGTGTGCATATTTAAGGCTGGCCGGTGGTGAGGTGATGTCCATCCCTCACGTCTTATTATTTCCATGTATGTTGGTCCTTCTTCCCTTTTGTTTCATCTCTACTTTTTTTTTTTTGTCGGCATGGCATCGAGGAGGGTCCAGTTACGAGGCCTAGTCGGAAGAGGCATCAGGCTCAAACTGGGGAGTCCTTGGGGGAATCCTTCATGGATTGGATGAGTGGGAGAATAAAAATACTGTGATGTGTTGCTTGGTTAGAGAAGGTTTGGACGGTGGCAGAGAGTTTTGAAGCAGAGGATGAAGAGGTTGACATCTACAATAAGATGCGAAAGCTCATGCTTGGATCCTAACCATTCTATTGGTCTCCAAAATGTATTTGAAGTAGCTCAAGGTTTGAGTGTTGTAAATATCCTGTCATATTCGTTAGGCCAGTTCATCCAACATAAGGAGCTTAGCCATTTTGAGGAAATGTTGGTTAGATGCAATACCATATTCATGTTATGGCTCACGGGATTCAAGATCTTTCCTACGGTTTGAGGTTGTTGCTGAAAATCAATGGCTGAGGCTTATTGAGAAATCCAAAGTGGATATCCATGAATGTTGTGTTGCTCGCTCTCCCTCCTCTCGCCACCCCAAAGCAACTCTAAGGTGGAAATTCTTGTTGAGAAACCGTCTGCTAGCTTGGAGTGCTTAAGGGTGGTGGAGTTGTGGCGGAGTTTATATCTCTTGGTGTCCTAGAGTTCAAGTTTTTGCTCAAATTTTGGGGCGTATTTGTAAATTTTATGTTTAATATGTATTTTGATATGGTGGGTTTCTTCTCTCGATGTCCATAGATTACTTGGTCTCAAAAGTTTTTTCTTGAATTTCTCCTAGGGGTCATATTTAATAAATAAAGTAAAATTAAAATTAATTAGATATGTCATTAATAATATGTATTTTGATTAATTGATGTGAAAAATGAATAAAAGTGTTAAATAAAATAATGTTTCACTAAAAAATCCAATTTTTATGATTAATAAATATAAATATTAAAATTAAAAAAGCAATACAATTTTAAAAGAATTTTTTAAAATTAATATATATATATATATTATAATATATATCATATATTGGCTAAGTGCATGAAGTTGGGGGGCCAAAAAGTGGACAAAAACCTAAAAAGTAAAACACATATGTGTTCTATTATAATGCAATCGCGTTTTAAATTCTTAGGTTTGGTAGTTACCAAAGCATAACATGTATGCATTATGTCTGCTATAAAAAAAAGAGACCGAGCCTCTATCATTTTATCTCCCTCAAATGCAAGTTTCAAAGCTTAATCATGCCCTCACATTTTTTCATTCAGCTAGATCTCAAGCTCAAAGGATCATTTCTAGATCGCCAGGAAGATCTAAATCGACGATGGTGCCACGGAGAAGAGGTAGGCACAATTATTTTCTCAAAATTGCATTGAAATATGATAATTATAGATTAAAATTTGAATTGAATACATTTTTTATTATTACAGTTGAGGTCGAGGGAATCAACCACAACCAAACCCTACTATTCTTGTCATCCCTCCCAACACTCCCACAATTTCTCAACATCCCCCGGGTAGTCAAGAAGATTTAGCAGCCCACATAGTTGAAAACAAAATTGAAATTGAGGATCTAATAAAAAAATGAGGGATTCACAATCTACAAACCCCTACTAACGTGTAATGTTCCCACCAACACAACCCACTTGAGACCCAAGAACAACCTAGGAATAGTTAGGAAAATTATGGAATAAATTTTTTTGTTTAAAAGAGTCTTCAACTAGGTTACAAGACAACAATTGTCATAGATAAGGTTCTAGATCAATTCTAATCTACTAGAATATAATTTTCTTTTGTTAACATTTATTAGAGGTTACAAGGTCCAAAATTTAGGGTTAGAAGATTCAATTAGGTTAAGAGGGTAATTCCTCACCATACCCACTTTCTAACATGCTTAAAGGTTCAATGTTTTTATCAAAAGTAATGCATTCAATATCCCTAAATTATTCGCATTGGATAGGAAATTTTCTCACATTTCCATTGATATAAAGAAGTCCTCCTAACTCCTCATATTTTCCAAGTTATGGGTGGGCCTTGGGTGAAAATTTTCCCCAAGAGTGGGCTGCGGGCCGAAAATTTTTCCCCAAGGGCAGGTCGACGGGCTGTGGGGAGGAAAATTTCCCCATGGGCGGGTTCATGCGGGCCGCGGGAAGGAAAATTTCACCATGGATAGGTCTCGGTCGTGGGGAGAAAAATTTCCCAAGGGGCGGAAAGCCACCTTTGCACCCATGCTCATACGAGTCTACGAGGGACACGTGGTGTCTCCAAAGCCAATGCAAAAAAAGCTAGGCAACGGGGAGAAAATTTGTTTAACGCCCGAAGGGAAACAACATAACATTCACTGCGCCTTTGCCGACACGTCGTGATGCCACGTGGCAGCTCCCGATTAGGTCATGTGGTGGCGGGCGGTGGGGAAAATTTAGAAAATTTTCTCAAAATTTTCTGAAATGCAAAAAGGCAAAAATGGACCCGCTCCTCCGCTTATGCCTCGCGAACCACGTGGCATCTCCCGATTGTTA
This sequence comes from Taxus wallichiana var. yunnanensis, assembly GCA_018340775.1. NCBI lineage: Eukaryota > Viridiplantae > Streptophyta > Pinopsida > Cupressales > Taxaceae > Taxus > Taxus wallichiana. The sequence continues at coordinate 729,886,546 of CM031235.1, forward strand.
CGGGGTGGCGGGAAAATTTCAAAAAAATTCCCAATTTTTTTTAGGGCTAAGTTAAAAAGAGATTTTCCCCTCGCCAATGCCTCATTATGCCACGTGGCGCCTCTTATTGGCTCAGAGTTACGCGGCGTGGGGAAAAATTAGGAAAAAAAATTCAAAATTTTTCAAGCGATAAGCTTGAAAAGGGGTCCACCTCGGCCAACACCTCGTGGTGCCACGCGGTATCCTCTGATTGGTTGCAGGTCGATAGGGTGGCGGGGAAAATTTAGAAAATTTTCCTAAAAATTTTTCGAAGCAATAAGAGAAATATTTGGGCCCGCGGTCCCGAAGGAAAATTTTCCTTTTTTTTTAACGCCAAGTGAAAAAAAAAACTTCAAAAGGCCATAACTTTTGATAGAGAGCTCGGTTTTGGGCAGACGAGGACTTTATCGAAGTTCTCGATGTCCTCTTTACTCAGGAATCATTAATTTGTTTATTTTGACATGTCAAATAGACATGCAAAATTTTTCTTAGGTGGATTTAGGATAAGTTTGTGAGGTAGATCTATTTGATTAAATTCCAATTCAAAATTTTACAATTTTGACAGCAAAACGACTATGAAAGCTTTGAACTTGGTTTTGCCAAGTTTTGAAATATTTCCTTTAAGTATTTTTGTCTAATTGGATTTGTTTAGGGAAAACTACTTCAATTTAATCATTTAGTTTGTTATTTCATTGTTGTAGGTTTGGTCTGCATTTTGGATTAAATAATTGCCAGTTTGAAAATACAAGATAGAGATCAATTTTTTTAAAAGGGTTTATTTGCCATTTTCTTCTTCCAAGTATTATAATATGTTCCAATTCTAATCTAATACATTTAGTTGATTCAATTCAACTATTCAAAAACTAAAATACATCTCTGATTTCCAATTTTCACATATTTCAAAAGACAAAGTATTACACTTCCTTTATACACATTTCTTCCTTTCAAACAGAGATTACAACTCACATCTAGATGATTAAATTCAATATAATGATACAATTTGAGGAAGGTTATGCAATCCTTTATTTATTCCAAAAGACAACTTTACAACTTCCTTCTTTTATTCTTTCCAAAATCATATATTATATACAGGGCAAAATAATACATTTTCTTCTCACGTGTTTCACTTTTCCACTTTCCAAATAGGGATTTCATAGTGCATGATAAACATAGATTTCCAATGGAATAATATCATATGGACAAGAAAAACCACTTCCATTAACCACTTTAACATCTTTCCATTACAAACATATACAAGTTCATCCACTTCAAGTGGGAAAGGTTATAATAAGATTTCATTACACAAGGGACTATCAAACTATCTTTATCTAAGCTCCAGAATACAACAACATGCAAATTTCTCATTCTTCTAATTTGATCACAACAAGCGTAGGGGAAAGGCAACGATCTCCACCCAACAAAGACATCTAATGAAAAGGAGAAGCCATCCTTCTTCATTGGCCCGTAAGCCCCAACCACAATGCAATAAAAGAAGTGATCCAACTCATGGCAACAATAGGATTCCACAAACACACAAGAAATACTTTCACAATAAAAACACAATCCATAACAGAATGTAGTTTACAACTACATTAAAACATGACAAACAATACTAAGGCTTCCTCAAGCAAGCCAAAGGAGAAAAAAACTATGGAGGATGCTTCTTATGCCTCTTAAAAGGGGAAATGGGTATCATCACCTGAATTACAAACCACCAAAATATAGTATATCAAAGCCCTACATTTCTTATGCCTCCCAAAGTACCCCTTATTCCTCACATTTTCTTATGCCTCCCCACCTCTTATGGAGCCCCATAATGAATAAAGAAATGCAAGCTATTTCTTTGTAAGGTGGAACCCAAATCCCAACTCCCTCCACCCTTATACCTCCCTAAAACACACTTGTGCCTCCCAAAAATAAACCCCATAGTCTTCTCCTACACCATTTCCTAGGCCATCTACCCAACAACCCACAAACATGCCAAAACATTCATACATTAACATATACATTCATAAAATAAGAGCATTTCAAGAGCCAAGCTCCTACCTCTCCATGATGGAGTTGTTCCAAGTTCCAAAATAGCAAGCTTTATCCCAATGCAAGCAATCCAAATCAGCCAAGCACAAGCATGCAACAATCTTCCAAAAACTTCTTCAAAGCAAGAGCTCCCAAAAAAATAGCAAAAGAATTCACCCAAGAATGAAGTCTCCAAAGTGAAGCAACCCAAAACAAGGCAAGGAATTTGAATTTTATAGAAGAGGGAAGAGAAGAGGATGAGGTGGATCCATGTAGGATGCCACATCACACATCCTCAATCCCAACCCCAAAATCAACTTCATTCTCCAATGCACATTAAATAGGTGGGTGAATATTATGATAGTTTTCTTACACACTCAAATCCAACCCACACCCCAAAGGACTGAAATTAAATCAACGTAAGAAATATGCAATTAAAACCTACAATTTATCTTCTCAAAAAGCATTATAAAAATCAAATTCAACTCTCAACCATAGGTATGGTTGGTAAATAAATTTAAGGGTATGGGACAAGTTTAACTTGTCCCACAAGCCTCAAAATTAGCTTCCAAAACAATTTCAATTTCCAAGAAGGTGGATAGTTTCACACTCGTAAGTCCCACAATCACTTACACATCTCTTACAACACTTTAATTCAAGGCCAATAACTCTAAATTTGTCTTTTCAAAAAGAATTATAAAATTCAAATTCAACTCTGACCATAGATAGTAAATAAATTAAGAGGTATGGGACAAGTTTAACTTGTCCCACAAGCCTCCAAAATCAGCTTCCAAAACAATTTCAAATTTCCAAGAAGGTGGAGTGTTTCACACACAAAACTTACACATCACTTACACATCTCTTACAACACTTTAATTCAAGGCCAAAACTCTATTAATTACTTTCTTATGACATATTTTAATTAACCAACTTAACAACATGATTACTCACCAAATTACACACCATTTAATGAATAATGAAAGGGTAAAAGCACCACAAGATAAACACATGCAAACATAAACAAAGGGACCAAATAAAAGAAATACATAAAACCCCTTGGTCACATTTAAAGGTGATCCCCCATGGGAATCCCTAACACACACAAACACGCACAAACAAATACTAGTTGCCATGGTGACCTTGTTGAATTCATCTAGAATTCCAATGTGGTTGATCTCCAATCCCCGATGTTTGTTGTGATATTCTAACCTATAAAACAAAAATACCTCCTTCAACCTCGTGGCCATATCGTAATCCAAATGAATATAAATATAATTCCCAAAATCATTTAGATATATGAATCACAACAACATCAAAGCAATCTAACAATATCATTTATAGTTTTATCAACAACTATATCATCATCCAATAATTTCCATTTCTAGGTCTACTCACAATATCTAAATATCACATGTCCGAACAACATCCATAATATAACCATGTAAAACAATATATCAACATCAATATCCAAAATGTCACTAATAATCTTCATATCTCAACATCTAAACATCATATTATAATAAGGTCCATAATCAAGTCCATACTATAATCAAAAGTAGTATCATGATTAGTATCAAAGGGGTGTCAAAGGAAAGTGGGCACTACATCCCCTCCTCTTAGACTCGCCTTCCTCTTGGAATTCATTGGAACAAATGTGGAAACCGAACTCGTAGTAAGTAAAGTAGCAGTCTCATCATATCTATCCCATTGCACCCGGACTTGATCAACCTCTCTCGCCTCGAAGGGCTAGGGTCCTATGATCTAGGATGCGAACGGCTCCACCATCACTTGATCCTTCACCCGTAATGATGTCCAATCTAATACATGAGAAGGATTTGCAACATATCTCCTAAGAACTAAAACATGAAACATATCATGTATGCGAGACAAGTTGGGTGGTAATGCTAGATGGTAGCCTAATGGGACGATACGCTCCAAGATATCAAAAGGACCCATGAATCTAGGAGCTAACTTATAACCTTTTCCATAACAGATATGGCTCTTATGTGGCCTAACACGAAGGAACACCTTCATGCCCACATCAAAACTATGGTTGGTTCTATGTTGATTTGCATACTTCTTCTACCTGTCCTATGCCTCCTGTAATTTTTTCCGATCAAAACCACCTGCTGCTCCATGTCCTACAACAAAGCTGGTCCAAGAGAAACCGTGTCCTCTAACTTGTCCCAACTAAGAGGTGTCCTGTACTCTCTTCCATACAAAGCTTGAAAAGGATCCATGCCTATAGAACTCTAAAAACTATTATTGTAGGAAAATTCCACCAAAGTACAATGTACTCCTCCCATCTAGACTATCGATCCATCACATACATCCCGAGCATGTCATATAAAATCTGATTTACTCCGCTCCATTTGTCCATTTTCTTAGGGTGATATGTTATGCTGAAATTGATCTTCGTCTCGAGGGCATGCTGCATGGTAGTCCAAAAATGGGAAGTGTACAAAGGATCACAATCACTAATGATCTTCCGTAGAATCTCGTGCAACCTAAAAATCTCATCCAAATATACCCGTGCCACTGCACTAGCTGTATAAGTGGTCTTCACCAAAGAAAAGTGAGCCACTTTTGTCAATTTATCAACCATGACCATGATGGCGTCGTGGTGATATCTCGATATCGATAGCCAACAATGAAGTCCATGGAAATTGTGTTCCACTTCCATTCCGGTATAGCATGAGGAAAGAGAAGGCCAGTTGGATGTTGATGCTCGACCTTCACTTTTTGGCACTCTAAACATCGTGACACAAACTGAGCCATGTCTCTACGAAGTCCTCTCCAATGATACAACTATCTCAAGGTGGCATGCATATTCTTCACCCGGGATGGGCTGAATAGGGTGCATGATGTGCCTCTGTCGATATTTCCTGCCTCAATCCTCCATCTCTGGGAACATAAATATGACCTCAGGCTCCGAGAAGGCCATCTCGCATCTAGTGAGAAACCATCAAACTTCCCCTCGAGGGGTCTCTGAGACTCGATCTCTACTCAAACTGTAATGTAGAAGCTATCAAGAGGAAGGCTGCTAAGAATCCTACTCCACAAATCTATGCCCACTAAGGTGGCCATAGCCACATGTCTCCATCTACTGAGAGCATCTGCCACCACATTCTCCTTTCCTTTCACATGTTCTATCTCCATATCATACTCACAAAGCAACTCCATCCAACGCCGTTGACGAGCGTTGAGATTGGTTGCGTGAAGAGGTGGCGAAGACTCAAATGATCAGTCTTGAGTGTGAATCTCTAACCAAGAAGAAAGTTCCTCCATCGAACCAAAGCGTGCACAACTATCATAAGCTCAAGATAATGAATATAATCAAGCTCATAATATTTGAGTTTGCGAGACTCAAAACCACTACTCTTCCCCTCTTGCATCAACACACCTCGAAGCCCTGCTAAAGAAGCATCCGTGCAACAAAAAATTACCCTATGGATCCGACACTTGCAAGAATAGGTGTTATAGTGAGACATTCCTTTAGTGTACTAAAGGCCTACTCACTATGTCCGACCAAACAAAAACTTCTTCCTTTCCTCTAAAGGAAGTGATGGGGTGCGCAATGCGAGAGAAGTCGTGAACAAATCTCATGTAGTAACCTGCTAGTCCCATGTAGCTACATACCTCAATCACAGTAGTAGGTGTTGGCCAATCCATAATAGTTCTAATCTTGTACAAATTATCTATGATACCTTCCCTAGAAATGATATGACCTAAATACTGTACCTCTGTCATGCGAAAATAATACACACTTCTCCAAGTTCCCGTAAAGTTGTTGCTCTTGGAGACACTTTGAAGAACCCGCGAAGGTGCCTCTCGTGCTCCTCACGCATACGTGAGTAAATCAAAATGTCATCAAAGAAGATGAGCACGAAGCGATCTAAGAAAGTCTTGAATACCCCATTCATCAAACTCATGAATATTGCGGGGGCATTAGTCAATCCAAAAGGTACCATTGTGAACTCATAGTGGCCATATCTCATACAAAAGGTGGTTATGAATATCCACCTCTGTAATCCTCAACCGATGGTAGCCTGACTTAAGGTCTATCTTAGAGAAAGTTGTGGCTCCCTTCATCTGATCAAACAAATCATCAATGCGCGGAATGGGATAACAATTCTTGATCGTTACCTTGTTCAGCTGGCGGTAATCAATACACAACCACAAGGATCCATCCATCTTCTTCACAAAAATCAATGGTGCACCCCGAGGGGATACACTAAGACGGATAAGGCATTTTTCCAGAGGCCCTCCAGCGCAAATTGAGATCGCAGAGCTCTGGGATGGTCATCGATAAGGTGCTCGTGAGATAGGCTATGCTCCCGGAACTAGATCTATATGAAAATCAATCTCACGTGGGGTGGTAACCCTTGGTAGCTCCCATGAAAGACATCTACAAACTCTCTCAAAATGGGGTGATCATCTAGCGATGGTCCACTAGACCCATCCTCCGATCATCACGATCAGAACAACATACATCTAACAACCCTATCGCACACACACCGCTACATGTGTTGTGATGAGTAGATTTGATAGATGTGGTGGTTTATATGTTTTGATGGAAGTTGATGTTTGATTATATGTAGTGCCTCAATTTCAACACCGAAATACAACAAGAAAATAACTAGATTTTGTCTTTTATTGTTCGATAAAAATACCACATGGGCTCAAATAGAGAAAATCAACATCACATAAGACCCTTCGATAAACTTGGATCCACATAAACAACATGATAAAAAAAGATGCACATTAATGCCACACTTTTCCAAATGAACAAAAACAAAAAATGACCCAACCACAAAAGAACCCAAAGATATGAACATTCCACAACAGATCATTACCATGGTTATATATTAGTTACAATTAGAATTCCAAGATTATTTATGGCGTGAGCATAAATTTCCATTCTCAACATTCATATATTTAATTCCTTTTGAAATTCAACTTATAACAAGTACACTTAGTTTGGTTCTTTTTCCCTTACAATAGTTTCCATAACCCAATAGTCATTTGCCACATTTTTAATGCATAAAAACTCCTTATGCTCATTCTTATGCTAAGGTTATTTTTTTCAATGTGTTTATTTTATGTTTAAATTTTACCCTCATTACGCATGGGAAAACTAGCACGAAGTCAAGGGGAAGAAATGTTAAGATTTCAAGGAGATTTTAGAGTCAAGTTACCTATTCCTATTAACTTCTCTCAATTAGGTTACGTTTATTTCCATGTTATAGTTGATATAGTTCACTAGCTGGTTTGAGTCAATTCAACATTTTCACATCATGATATATATATATATATATATCTATATATATATATATATATATATATATATATATATATATATATATATATATATATGTAAGAGTTTTTGTTTAAGTTATAAGACTTCAAGTTTAATCTCACCAAGAGTTCTCATTAATGGCATCACTTTAGAATTCATATTCATTTTCGAAATGAAAAAAACTCATTTCATTAATATATATAAAAGAGGTTTTTGTTTTCTCGAAAGTTTAATCTCAAAGAGAAATTATATTCATTTCAAATGAAAAAAGACCTTTAAGTTATAAGGACTTCAAGTATAAGCTTATTCCTAAACCAATATCTCATTTACTCTTGTACTCATTACACTTACATTTATACTTTTTCTCATTAATGGCATCACTTTAGAACAATTGAAATTCATATAACACTTACTTTACACTTAGGGATTCGATACTACAAGGAGTGCAACCTCACACACAAAAACTCATTTCATTTCTCTTAGACACTCAAGTATTAAATACATGTTATAAGTGAGACATCAATACAATTTTATGCATTTAAAATGCCTTCCAAGGACTATTTCAATCATTGGGTAAATATGCATCAAGGTTTCTTTCATCAATAACCTTAAGAGATGAACCATGATCTAATAACTTCAAAATCATTTAGGGGAATCTATACCCTACTACAAGACATTACAAGAGAGTTCAAAATCATTACCTCTCAACACCTTCGATCAACCCGAGGTAATCCACTACTACTCACCAAGGGAACACTTTCATCTAAGAGGGAAAAAAGGGTTCAATGCAAGAGTTTAATATGTAGGTAATTTGACACATAGCCTCCACTCGTGTCATTTAGATCTCACATGAGATAAATTGTAGGTAAAATTACCAACTATATTTGTAAGGATTTGGCCACCCACTAGGGTACTAAGGGAAATTACACACATGAGGATTAAACTTATACATGATATGATTAGACCTACAACACCTATAAATTTTGGTCTCACCCCAAAGTATGACAGGGTTCACAAATTATAATAACTGCCTCATGAAATACTTAAGGGAACGATCTTTTGTAACATTTGTCTTAGGTGCAAAACAAGAAGGTGGTTAATGAGATTAGAGTATTTTCTTAACATGGTCATAGCCTTGATACATTTGGAAAGGATAGATTTGGAAGAGAGAAAACGGTAGGGACTAGAAACAAGTTATTATTTTGATAGTTTTGGTAAGATAAGATTCTACCGAGTATTATGAGTGTTAACAATAATTAACATGGTAAAATATTGTTTTATTACCTCAATAACATAAGTATAACATTTGAGTACAACTTCACATCCCTTTCAACACTTACAAAATATAACCAACTTGTTATTTCCTTTTCAAAAAGTACATAAGAATAATTCTTTGAACAACACTACATATCATTATTCTAAGGTAATACATGTATTACAAGATGAGTATAACTTTTCGATGACAACTCATTAAATACAACATATCACATCTCGAATAGTTGTTGTTCGATTACTCGCAACCATCGCATGGTCATTCCTAAGACTCGGTATGTTAATCCCCTATCCTCAAGCATAAATCCACGCATCCATCATTTCAACCAACCAAGGTAGAAATTAAAGAGAGATAGATAGAGAGAGAGAGAGAGAGAGAGAGAGAGAGAGAGAGAGAGAGAGGTTGTTTCTTCACACATTCACACTTCCACATTCTATTACATTTTTGTTTTTAATTCTATAGAGAAGATTCATGAAAAATCATTTTCTTTTCTATTAACCATATCACAACCACATACATCTTATGTCCATTTTTCATTTTTTTCAATTCCATATACATTTTAAACCCATTTACATTTGCAAAACCAACTAAAATTTCATATTTATTTCTAGAGAGAGAAATGTGAAGAGAGAGAGAGAGAAAGCATTATAATTTCCAAATTTAGTCATACAAATAATTTGATAAATTCACACTATAAATTACTAAGACGATATTTAAAAGGTTCCATGAGTAGATAGAAATCAAATGGGACGTTTAGAGAATTTGTGTAGCTATAGTTGTAACTTTTATGAAAGCTAGCCGAATCAACTAAAGTGTTTACAAATTGGGCCTCTAAAACATTTCCTTTAATTTCGAACACAAATTATGATGATTTCAACTTACTCCCTCATATAAATAGAATTCATCGCATCTTAAAATTTTTATTACGATGAGCAAGGATCAAGTTACAAAGGAAAATATGTGCCTAGTTATCGTAATTGCATCGGAACTCTCGTCCAACAACAACCGTAGGCCCCAAAACCAAATGAAAAACTAACCTTCAAACTATTTTCATTGGGCTGAGAGTTGGCCATAATTCTCATGTTGACATTCTAGAGGTAGGTGGTAGTGGTTTTTTAGTTTCTCTTAAACAAAATGACAACCGTAAGTTGGGATGGTCATTTTTATTAAATCTTGCACGTCACTACAAGTGACCTGATTTGCTAAATGGGCTTTGAAAATCAAATAAAAAAGATATTAAATGAGTTTAAACAACTTGGTTAAGGTTTTCCATGGTGTCCTACGTTACTAGGGGTCATTGTAGAAGTTTCACATTTGTAGTACATTTGGCCATTGTGTTGCATGCACATGAATTTTGACGTCATATTTTTTTATGTTTTGATAGTTCCATTCGAGGTAAGATTTTTTTATCGTTTGTTGAAATTAAATTTCCTACTATTCAACATTTAATTTCCAAAAACAAGAAATGATGAAAGAAAAATTTAGTGCAGATGAAATAGGAAAATCATACCTATTTGCGCAAAACTCGCAATCTCCACATTCGATGAGACGACATCACCTTCCTTCATTCCGGAAAATAATTTACAAGAGCTTGATCATGCTTCCTCATTTTTATTAAAAGTTTTCCAAGGCATTTTCAACCACAACATAAGATGAAAATCCATTTTATAAAGGTATTTAGTTCAATAGTTTGCATGCCTTCTATTGGCTTCCAAATTTTGCACACCCACCTAACAAAACAATGACAAGTGGTCAAATGACAAACAAAATTCATTTTCAAATTATTCTTTGAAATCCATACCCTGTTAAAGCTCCCATTAGCACACACCTCTACTATAACACCCACAAATTACACACAAAAATACAATGATAATAATACCAGGATATATATATATATACACATTGCTCACTACACAACACCACAAGGCTCTAAGTAGAGAAAATCAACAACGCATGAGACACTTACAAAAGTAATCGACTAACATAGAAACATGCATAGACACCATATAAATGTTGATGCCACACTTTCCCTAATGAACGAATGCTAGCAATGACCCAACCACAAGAAAAGGGACCCAAGGATTGGCAAGCCCACACACATCATTACCATGATTACATCTTAGTTATGATTAACATTCCAAGAACATTACTATGCAAGGATAATTTTGTCATTTTTCCACCTACGGTTCTTAAATTAATTTCACATTCAACTTACAGTTCGACCATTTAGATTAGCTCTTTATCCCTTACAACGATCTCCGAACTTACATTATTATTTTCCATCTTTCAAATTGCATACAAAGTTCCTAATTCGCTCATTCTTATGTTAAGCTTATGTTTCTCAAACGTTTATTCAATGTTTAAATTTTACCCTTACTACAATAGTGAATCTGAAGTGATGTCAAGACAGAAATCTTAGGATTTGAGGCAGATTTAGATTCAAGATACCTTTTCCCAAAACATTTTTCGATCACGATATCCTTATTTCCCATCGTAGTTAAGATATATCAAAAACTTGTTGAATCCATTCAACATTTCCACATCAAGAAATTTTATATATATATATATATATATATATATATATATATATATATATATATATATATATATATATATATATATATATATATATTTTCTCGAAGTTAGATCACACCAAGGAAATTCATATTCTTTTTAACACAAGTAAATGTCTAATTGAGTTACAAGGACTCCAAGAGTGACATTATTCCTAACCTCGAATCTCGTTTTATTCTTATATGCTTTACTCTAACATTGCACTATGGTCTCATTATTGGCATCACTTTGTAACAAAAGAGTTACGAAAGTACTTGTCTAATATCTTAAAGAAGTACATGATTGGAAGCATTAGAACCATACACAAACCACAAGTGATTTGTTTTCAAAGTGAGATCCCATGTTTCCACATTTTGCGATTCCACATGAGGAATTTCTTTTATTCTTAAAGTCATAAGTGACATAACAAGGAATTACGGAACCAAGTTTTCAATTTCCTGATTTCTCTTAAGTCAACATCTTTCAAATCAATTTCATTTGCAAAGAGTTACTTACAATTTTCTACCCACCAGTTAACCTCCAAAACAACTATGGTTTAGTTTAATTCCGATTTACACTTAGGGATCTACGCCCTATAATAGATCAAATTAAGGTGAAAAAAAACATATTTACCCAATAAAGCCTCTGCAAAGGACCCATGCACTATACTTTCACTAGCCAAGATAACACATTTAGCTGAGAGGATCTAAAGAGGTCATTAACAAGAGTTTAAGTAATAGTACAACTATTTCACTAGCTCCATTGTGTCATCTGGATCCCACAAGAAAATCATTCGATGAAGAAATTTAATTCTAAATCTAACTTCGGAAGACAAGGTAGTCCACTAGGATACTAAGGAAGTGTTAGTTCTACTTACTCTAGATAAAGTTTGACCATGTCGCTCCTATCTGTTGGGTTTATGACAATGTCACTAAACATACCGACTAAGATGATAAACCCATTCTTGGGATCTTATTTACCTAAACTAGGAGGTTTCATCAAGAGTAAGGTTCATTCAAAGGTCTCAGTTTTCTATGCTAAGGGATTAACACAAAAGTTAGTTATGCACTGAAATTGAACTAGGGTTGACTGTTTCGTTTGCATTTCTTTATTGCATTTTCAAGGTAAGGAAAACATGGCACCCCAATTAATTAATCATCTATTGTTCACTGGAAATACACTACAAGATATTAAATTCAAATTCATTTAACATATATATATCAACCTTTTTACCATACGTAAATATGAATTAAAATTGCACCTATGATTAAATGCACATTTCCCAAGGTATACCTAAAACTAACATCTCATACATATTACCAAATTTCACATATAAATTTTTTTGTAACATGAAATACATTATACATATATACATTCTACAATGACCTATATAAATTATAATAATAAACAATGAATTACACCACACCTTTTCTCCATCTTTCTTGCATCTTGCAAAAACATGTGAGCAAGAAATCAACGATAAATCACTGGCATGGCATCCACCTAGATCTAGCATAATTAACGTTTTCAATTTTCCATTTATAAAATAATAATTTTCATTTGAAAGGAGAGGGTTAGAGACATGTATTGATTTCATTTCATTTCACTTCATTTCTTAACCAACGAGAGAGAAAGAGATAGGGAGAGAGAGAAACATTATTTTTCCAAAAGTTCATTTTCACACAAAAATTCACATGATAGAGTTTCAAACAATTATTTACAAGTGTCAACATGTTTCCACGGTCGTTTGGTAACTCGACGGGGTCCTAAAACTTTCTTTTTATGTTTTCTTGCTAGTTGCAAAACATTCAATTTAGAGTTGGAGGCTAAGAAAGTGCGTTCAAAAACTATCTTCTAATAAGTAAATTCATGACAAGAGAAATCCTACGTGTCCACCTATATACCAAGAGTTCACAGGAACTTACGCAATTCTTCGAATCGTGAACGGTATACAATTGTCGAAGGTTTTCCAAGCCACCAGTCGTAATCGTCAAGTTGTAACAATAACCAATTTTAGCTCGAGGGCTAAGAAAACCTCAACCAAAACTTCCCTTTGATAGAAGAACGTGCAACGAAAAAATTTCCTACATGCTCTCCTATATAAGGAGAATTCACCGAGTCATGGATTGAGAAGTGGCAAACGGGTTGCTAATGGTGACAAGTTTTCTAGACCCACCGGTCGTAGTTGAGCCTGTTTGACCTAGTCAAACAACGACCCGAGGCCTATAAAATGCCTTCACCAAACTATCTAGAAGAGTTTTTTTCCCAAAATGAATGTTACAAGAAATTGTCTAATAAAACTACTAGAGGTTTGCAAAGGTGGATAAACATTTTATTTCTCAGGGTTCAAACGATGGTTCAGAATGAAAGCCAACTTTTCAGTTTTGGCAGCTTCCTAAAACTGCAAAATGGAGTAACATGGCTCCTAGGTGAGCGGTGAAGAGAGATCAAATGGTCAAAATAGGTCAAGCTAAAGCTTTATGTGAATCTCTACATAACAAGGAATGCATACGATGTTTGACATCTCCTTTACATTGTTTAGAATGTTGTTTTGCAAGTCTCTGAAATTGTGTTTTTCTAACTTTGCAAGGTAAACAAAAATGGTTGTTTTTTAGTTAACGACTCATCTATCACTCGCCCATACTAACAAAAAAGACCAAAAAAATTTGATACCCTGGGTCTATAAATGCATAAGGTTGTGGTCGCAACCATGAATGACGATCAAATTACAAGTTGGTAATGTAAATCATAAGGAGGATTTTATAGTTTCATGCTAATAGTCTAGTCACGAAGTTTTCTAGATTGTGTCCGAAGGAGGGGTTTAATTTTATGCTTGGCTACCAAGTGATATTTTGATTACATAAGTGTCATATGACATTTTATTGTTTTGCAAAACAAGTTTATATAAAATAATCGAATGTGAGAAACTCAAAGGTTTTAAATTTATTTCATTGCAAATGAAAAACTAAAGTACAAGAATTATGAAGAACAAGGTGAGATGAACCATGCCTGGGAGATATTTGTGTCCGCGGGGCAAGAGGTGCTCCATGTGGGTTCACCATCATTCCACAAAGCTCCAACTCTCTTTTAGTATTCCATCAGTCCGCATACAACAAAACCTCTCTATTTTTGGACCATTCAAGACACATCCTTGCTTAGGATATTTGAATCCTTCTAACCACCCCGACCAACACTTGTCATGTTAATCTAAGTTGCCACATTTAGAACACATATCTTATTGCAAAGCTCTTATTATACACGGGTTAGAAGCCTACTGGTAGTGAAGAAAGACCTTCTCCTCCTCACACTCCAAGGGACCAAAAATCAAATACAACTCAGGCACCAATAGTTCAATCCCCATCTCAAGCTCCTTAAAACAACTCGAACCCAACTAGAAACCATGCCGAGATGAGCATTAGGAAGAAGCAATTCAGGCGATGAATAACGCAAGCAGAGGAGGACATTGACAAAAGATGCGAGGATTTGGATTTAAATCTGCTAGTTGCATTTGCTCGAAAGTTCTAAAGTGTTTTTAACAAACCCACTTCATGCATAACCTGCATATCTGTACGCATAAGAACACCAGAAAGGGGTTGGGAATCTAGCTCTTTACTTGCTCTTTACATTTTCTGAAATTATTTGAAGCCATTTCTACAAAACCAATTTGTGCATAGCCTACACTTATTGCCTCCCCAGGAAAGACGTCCCCCTAGAGGCGTTTTTTCAATAGCTTGCTTGCCAAGACACATGCTTCCACAAATCAACGCTGAAACAAATAAAATCATACAATGCCAAAACCACCCACTGCTAATCTCAAACTCATGTCATTTTTCCATATTCCCAGTTAGAGGAGGCGTTGTAAAAATTTTGTGGAAATGGGATTTAAGCATACCATACTTAGACCCATGGCGTCATATGCAGGAAAACAAGGAGATAAAGAAAAACAATAATAATAATGGATTCTCCTTTTCTATGGCTGGAGGCGCTGACAAAACCACTACCCTTTTACACAATGCAGTGAGATTAAGAATGAAAATTGGAGGCTCCCTTGTATAATACCTTCTTTCAACAAAACCATGTTTTACATTCATTTAAGCCAGAGCATTTGCGACTACAACATATGACAATAAAATTGCTACTATAGACACGACAAGGGGTTTAGATGTAGCTTGTATGCGAGGGAAGTAGTTTCTCCTTAGGTGGTTGTCCTAGGTCTATGCCCTAGGTCTAAGAAATATGACGTAAAATAATCAATTTGGGAAGTTTGCGTTGAATGAGAAAGTTGATTGATGTAGGAAGCTTTCTTAGAATGTTTGCTTTTGATTTTGGATTTTGCTTTTGATATTTAGAAGGACGATTAATGTGGGTTGCCTTCGTTGTCACGATATATGAAAGTAGCCATCCTTCAAGGGAGTTGTCTACTGAATGGCATTTTTGCTTTTGTATTTTGACTTTTGCTTATTTTGATGACAGGATAAAATATGCATGATAGCTGTCCTTCGAAGAATCAATCTATACTTTTGAAATTATTTACTTTATATGTATAGTTGTCCTTTGAGGAGCAAATGCTTTTAGATAAGATTATCTTTTGATATGAGCATCTAAAATATTTAATTTTAGGATAGAGATGAGGATAGCTAAGTAGACCACTTGGGGAGGGGAAGATAAGTTGTATAAGTGACACACGTGGATCCTTATCTTGGTTCTAGTTGGTAGGTAAGAGGGTGATAGATGTAATGATTGTGGGGTTCCCACCTAAAAGGAGAAACTTTTCCATGAGGAATATGCTATGAACAGAGATGTGGTACCCATATTCAAGGTCAGAGATAGGATAACGACTGCACCAAATAATTCCAAATGATTACTGTGAGAGATGGAAAGGATAATGATGGGAAGGAGATAACTAAAAGTTACTAAGATCGTGTTGGTAAGAATGTTAACAATAGAAGTGCCACAAGTGCAAGGAATTTATAGGTTTTGTTTCTGGTTTACCATTAAGGGAAGCTAAATGATAGGCCCCAAACCCATATTTATGTATGATAATATATGGTCCAATCTAGTTGAGAGAAAACTTCCCACATTGGCTCCTTTCTAGAGTAGTGATGTTCTGATTTTGTTTGAGAAAAAGGTCACCGATGTTAAAGTCATTTTTCATTAAGATGTTTATTATAGGCATGTTTTATGTGCTCTTGATAGACATGATGATATTAGAGAGAAATTAAGCGATGCTTGTCTAGAAATTCCAATTTTTCTAGATGCTCTTGACAATAATCCTTATCAGAGATAAAGTCATGAAGATAAATGCACAAGGACGAATATTGAACTTTGAGGGGAAGAACAACTTCTAAGCCATAGACAAGAGAGAAGGGAGTAGTGCTCGTAGAGGTGCGGATGGTATTCGATAATCCCAAAGAGCGAAGTGGATACGAAGATGTCAATCTCGACTTGTTTTATCAACAATATTGACAAGGATATTATGGAGAGTCTGGTTAGTAGATTCCGCTTGGCCATTAGCTTGAGGATAATAAGGAGAAGAGAAGCTAAGATTGATATTGAAGGGTTTGTAAAACTTCTTTAGATATTTACTTTTGAATGACTTTTCATTGTCCATGATGATTTTGTGGGGAATTGATCTGTAAATAGGGGTAATTTTTTTCTAAATGTCCACATTACCCTATAGGTACTTGTCAATAAAATCCATAAAATTATCGACTTAAAAGAAAATGCAATGGAAAGGAAACACCCACACAAAGGCACAAAAAAAAGTTGATAGCGGAGTTTGGAAAATGCCTACATCTCATGGGTTCAAGTGTTAAACGGATTCATTACACTTATGGTTGTAAACAAGTACAATTTATAATGAAGCTATGAAGGTATAACCTAAACCAATGTTTAGTAATTGATTCTACGGGGACTCCAAACCGCCTCTAGAAGAACATATAACAATTGACTCCATTGGACTCAATTGATTCTCATGAAGTATAAGTAGTCTTATCCACGACAACTACCACTTTATGTTGCACGAACATGATGAATCTATTCGAGAGAAGATATAAGATGAACAAATGTAGAAGAACAATTCCCCAACCGATCCAAAATGTCACCAAACCAAAACATATAGGTGATCATATATCTAGTTGACTCACAAGGACTTCAAACTAGATAATAAAATGACCACGTAACCAGTTGATCCAATATGAATCCGAACTAGTAAATAGAGAAAAATAATCTCCATCATGAATAGCTTCTTCTCTATTGCACAATCATAAACAACCTCTATGTATAGTTGAGAGATGAGCCGAATGATGTGTAGAAGATCAAATCTCTAAAATGTCTTCCTTCAAGACGTGTAAGTTGGATGCGGGCTTTAGATGAACGTAAAGCATTCAAATGACTTCCGTAAGGTAAAATGGAGTAACAACACCTCCAAATCTTGAAAAAAATACATCATCAAGAGTGTATTGGAATTTTGAGAATTTCTCCGCTTACACTGCCCCCAGAAGGCTGAATCTTCCTCTAAGTGCTTAGAAAATGATGATTTCCATAGGCTACCTCTTAAGCACATGGCTTATAAACAAATAGTGATCGAACCTCTCTCCATAAATCCCACCTATAAAGCTAAAATGGAATAATAAGAGGTCTATTAGGAGCATCTCGGGGTGGTGGACATTTCTCTAGTCAACGCCAAGTTACAGAAAGGCTCTTAAGTGCTCCTAAAATGAGTATTTACATAATAGCCTATAATAGGATTAGATCACAATGCATGTGTGTATCAAACTTGTGTGCAAACACCCTTCGAGATCCCTTTATATACATGGTGAGGTGGTGAGGCATTAAAATTTTTAAATGGGTGGTGGGGGTTCGATTCTCCCCACCGATCCCTTTCCGTGCTTTAAGCCTTATTATGGCTTTGCCATTTTACTTGGCCCAAATTTTAACTTCCATGTGGCTCGCATATTTATATGGCCCATTGTTTGTGGGATTTCTACACAATCCATGCTATTTGGTGTGCTTCCAACCATAGCCATGTAGGCATAAGACTAGTCCACACCATGGATTCACCACCCACCTCATTCCACATGGGCTCCTTTGGCGGTGGGAATATGATATCCCACATATGTGAGTTTTAAACTTCCTTAAACCTTTATAAGGTTCGAATGGTCCATTGAAAGCATGGCTTGGGCCACGCAATCTCATTTACCACCTGATTTGTATAGGCCCATGTGTGAGTTGCGACGTAGTGGATGTGGTGGGATTTGTACGCCATGTGGGGTGGTCGTGCCAAATATGGTGAAAGGATTTGGTGGTGGTATGTTTAATTCAAATGGTGGTGGAATAAAAATGCCCATGTGGAATGATTCATAGGAACCCACCGAGTTGATAATAAAGGTAGGTGGTGGGGTTAAATGCCCACGTTTGATCGCTAAACCAATGTGGATAATAGCTCGTCGAGCTATGTGAGCTCACCAATGCATATAACAAGTCACCCCGTAATGAGCCGAGGGGAATAGAGAGTTCACCTAACCGAGTTGTCTTAGTGCAATGCAAATAGTGGTAGCAGGCCACGTGGTGGCCTAAGGACCCACCACGTGGCAAAATATCGAACATAGTGGTAAATGCACCCCTCCGTAAAAAGAATGTGTTGAACCTAGTCGATGGCCCCCGAACAACAAAAAGTGGGATCCAACCGTTCAAATATGAGTGTCGAAGACCAGCGTCACAAAACCACATTTTTTTCTCATCCATACTTACACTCCACTTCTGCCATATGTCACCGCCATGTTGGCGATTGACATTGTTGAGTCTCGAATCGTGACCAATCATTGACCAAACATATCTTGAGCATACAAGCTTCGTTTCCATCATTCAAGGTATCATTGGAGAGATCTCATAATTCTCTACCACTCTGTCATGGTTTAGGGAGATTTAGGAACCCCAACCTCCCAAAATTTCCTCCTGGATTAGGAACACCAAAGGGATCCATATGATGTGATGATAGACAAAATCGACGATTTGTTAGCTTTGGTGGATGTTAATGGAATGTCTTGACCTATTTGGTGAAGTACTCGATAGTGGTAATGATAGAATGATGATGCTTTGAAAAGAGTATGGATTGATGAGGCTAATGAGGTTGAGTCCCCATTGTGAGAATGGCCAAAGGTATGGAGCTAAGCTGCAAAGTGTGGTTAGGGATGCATATGAGATTGGAATGTATTGGCATTTGACTCACTTTTTAAAGTATTCACAACAATATTGATTGAAGGAGGGATAATTTTAACCCATTGAAAGAAGTGTTTGGCCATGACAAAACCACAAAAATGTCCACCATAGATGCCGTCATGGAATTTTTCAACAACGTAGATAGAGTAATGGGATTTAAGGCATTGTAACAAAATGCCACCAAACTGCGTTTGTAGAGGATGTCATTAAGGATAACATAACAGATTAGCACATTGTAGAAATGAACCCCTACTATTTTTTTTTAGGTCGAGGGAATTTTAGATTGGGAAAGATAATCACAAATCTTAGTATACCATATGTCATATTGGTTAGCGTTGATGAGATTGATGTGAGGAAGCTCGTTAGTATGGGATGGTCGGTTGATATGGTGTAAAAAAATGAAGAGTTTGGATTCTTCTATTATCCATGGGATGAGAGATGTCATAGTTTTTGTGAAATGATTGGATGAGTGAGGAACAATTTGGCTAGATTATTGATCCAAGCCTTCGTGAAGAAATTCCATGATGCCCTTGTATTTTTGAGGGAATTTGTTTTTACATTGATCAATTCCCTTAATTTGATTAATGATGAGTTGAGAATCACCATAGATATCAAGGATTTATACACCAAGCATGATAGTGATTTGAAGAAATAAGATGGGGGCTTAATACTCAGCCATGTTGTTCAAAGTTGAGCTTATAAGAGATGTGAATAAGAGTTTCCCAAGGAGGAATGATGATGATGCCAACACATCCCCTTGCCGAAACTTATATCCATTAAAAATGTCATTTTGAGGGGAGAGTACTAATGATTGATGATATGGATGGACATGTCAGGAAATTTCTTGTGTGGAAATTGATTTTCAAGAAGAGGGTCTTTAACAAGTTGATCAGCGATAGCGTGACCCTTGATTAATTTTTGAGATATGAACTCTAGGTAAAACTTGGTCAAGAGCATGAGCCATCAAGTGATGTGATCATTTTGATATGGCTTATAATGAATGAATTTGTGAGGATTAAATCTAGTGATGACATAGGTTTTATGATTAAGAAGATAGTGGTAAAGCTTGGAAGTGGCAAAGAAAAGAGCGCAACACAACTTTTTAGCATCAGTGTAGTGGGATTTGTAATCATGAAGAATGCTGCTAATGTAGTAGATAGCCACTTCCTACCTTGTTGATCGATGTGTGCCAACATAGCACCTAGAGCATGATCGTTGGTAGATATGTAAAGATAGAAAGGCTCCCCCTCGCGTGGAGGTGTGAGTACATGTGGTGAAAATAGATAATGCTTGAGCTCGTTGAAGGCCTTTTGGAAATTGGAATCCCAATTGTAGTGAGTGTATTTGTGGAGAAGATGATGAAAAGGTTAGGAATGGTTTAAAAGTCGTGAGATGAAACAACGGATTGATTAGAATCGACCTTGGAGACTGCAAATGTGCTTAATATTATAAGGAAGGGGCATCTCAAGGATGGATTTTATTTTTTCGGGGTCAACTTCAATACCCCTAATAGAAATGATGAAGCCAAGGAATTTTTGCTTAAAACCCCAAATACACACTTGGCGGGATTGAGACAGAGGAAGAAACAAATAATGTGTGAGAAGGGAATTTGAGGATGGAAAGATGGTCTTGTCGACATTTGAACTTACCCAAGATGTCATCGACACAATCCCCTACCATCTTGTCGATAAGGTCATGAAAAACATATGTCATTGCACTCTAATATACATTCCTTGTGTTTTTCAAACCAAAGGGCACCGCACGATAATATAAAATTCCTTAAGGGGTGATGAAATATGTCCTATGTTGGTCTTCTGGTGCGATGAGGATTCGATTGTATCCAAAAATACCCCTAAGATAAATCATCTCGTGGCTGCGGTGAGATTAGTGATCCGATCGATGTTAGCAGAGGGGAAAGTATTATGTAGGGAAAACAATATTTAAATCTCAAAATTTGGTAGAAATGTCGAGCTTTCCAGAGGCTTTGGGAATGGGGATGATGTTATAAACCCATTACAGATAGTTGATAGGTATGATGAAGTTGGCATAAATGAGATGCTGAATTTCTTCTTTGAAAAGAAGGGCAACGTGAGGATGCATGTGGCATAGCTTCTTCTTAAGCTGAATTAGTGTTATGGATGGTGACAATATTGTGGAAAATGATGTTAGGATTGAGACTAGGTATGTCAGGTTATAACCATGCAAAGGCGTGGCTATGCTTAGAAAGGAAAATAGTGAAGGACTTGTAGCTCTTTTGGATTAAGATATTGACCAAATTTGAGGATACGAGACTCTTGTGGAGTCCTTATGTTGATGTAAATGGTGGATTCGTTGAGAAGGGTGGATGTTTTGGGAGGTAAGGACTTATGAAGATGAGAATATTCTACCCCATGTAGGAAATAATGGAGTCATTGTCGGTGCATTGAAGAATTTCAATAGTAGGGGAATTGTCCTTTACCACGTCGGGAATTTAAGAGGGAGGGACCTAGTTTCAGCTTGATATGATAAGTGGTGATCCCAAAGTGATGGTGAAGATTAAAGAAAAATCTATAAGAAAGGGACATAATATCATACAAATGGAGAAATGTTGGATGATGGGTCAATGTGCATAGGGGATGTAAAAGAAGTAGGTGTGAGAGGGTCAGTGGGTTGTTCTTTGAAACCCAATCTGAATTTCTCACGAGGATTTTGGGATTATTCGATGATAATATTGTGCATGCCTTGTCATAACATCTAAGACCGAATCCCTTCCATGCACAATGATAGCGAGAGGTAGGTGTAAGGAAATGTTTTTTATAGAGGAAGTAGAAGTCATTGGTGTGTGGCTTAGTGTGAGCGTTGATTATTGATGTGAGAATAAGGGAAATCGATGCCACCACAAATGAGATTTGCTAAAGGAAATGATATCCCGAATGTTTTGTTGATACACAAGGGCTTTGTCTAGTCTACTCGAGTCGATTAGGATTGGGGAGAGAATTGAGGGTGAGGATTTGATAGTCCCCCAATGAAATATGTTACAACACGATGTCAAGAGATTCATCATCAGGAAAGTTAGGTGTAGGTATGGAAAAGCTAGAAGATGCTTCAGAATATGACTCTAGCTTAGGATTGAGCACATCATTTGGCCGGTAGGTGAAGTGGCATTCTTTGAATGGAGGTAAATCGGCACAGAGTGTATGGATTTTCCCTCATGTTTGTACTTTAGGCAGTGACAGAGAGTGAATGGGATGAAACACATGACACAAATCCATGGGTGTTCGAGAAAGACATTATATTAGATCTCCCCCTCAACGATAAAAAAATCTCATGGAGGAGTTTCTCATCGATGAAAATTGGGAGGATAATTGTTCCAAAGGAGAGGGTGACAATGCTACGCCCTTAACCTATTGCTTGTATTAGGATATGAGTAGCTGACTTGTGGCTTACCATATCATTTTATTTTATCATTTATACTTTCTAATGATTTTAATAGGTTGGCACAGGTGATGGCCATAACATATGAATAGTGTATATAGAGGATGGTAGGTAGTAGTTGATTATCATTTGAGTATTTGAGTCTTATTATATGGTTTAGAGGTTGCCCCCTCGAAGTGGCGAAGCTATTACAATTTCATATTGAGATCATTATTCTGAAATATTGTGTTATTTGGTGTTATATTTCTGCTCATAATCTAAATTATACTAGTAACTTCATTCCAAGTGGTATCGAGAGTCTGCGATTCTGGGCCAAAATTAGGTAAAAACCTAATTTTTTGTTTCCATAATATATTTTTAACTAGAGATAATTGGTGGGATAATTTTTTACCGAGTTGTGAAACATTTCAAGTAAGGTTCCCTAAAAATTTCAAACTTTTTAAATTTATTTTGCACAAGTTATTACACATTTATGGTTTTTCATAGACTCGCTCCTAGGGTGTAAATTGTGGAATATTATCAAGTTCTTTACATTTTAGGAAATCTTTGAAAAAAATAGTATTAGTATCTTCTCTATGTTTTTTCCTGTTTGGGCGAATTAAGTATCAAAAACCTAAACCCTAAGGTTTGATATCATGGCGGGGCCTTCCACAAGAGCAAAAAAGAATCCGATTACTCTAGGTAAAACCCCGGATAAAGATGGATAATGATTGAAGATATGGATAGGCATTGAATACGATTCCTCAACACTATGGTTTACTTGATTTATCATAAGGTGAGTCAACTTGAGTATGAGCTGCGAAATGTACAATCTGAGATGGCCTCTAAAGGAGACATAGCCCAAATCAATCATCGGTTGGATGATATCATGAAACATGTAAAGGGTAAACAATATGGCCCAAATCCATCCCATATCAACCAAGGAGGATCTTCAGTTCAAAATCATGGACAAAATAACCATGTTGGATCACTTTTTCAGCCCAATCAGAATCCAACTTATTCGCAACCATGAAACATGATGCTGAAAGTGGATATGCACAAATTTGATGGTAAAGATCCCTTGAATTGGATAAATCAAATGGAGAACTTCTTTGAGCTACATCAAACACCATCAAGACAAAAGGTGACATTAGCATCCCTATATCTTGAACCAAACCAATTCGTTTGGTATCGATGGTTATGTGCTCAGAGGTAGAAGAATGGTCTCGGTGTCACTTGGACAATTTTTACCGAGGAGTTGCAATTGCACTATAGTTCCAGTGTTTTAGAGAACTTTCAATTAGAAAAGTTACAACAAACAGGATTAATCAAAGATTATGTGCATCAATTCCAAAACCTATCCTTAAGGGTGGAGAATATACCAGAAGAGAATTTGAATGACCTATTTCTTGGGGGTCTTAAGGACCACATCGAGCATGAGGTACGTATGTTTAATCCACTCAAGATTTTTGATTCTATTATCATGGCACGTCGAGTAGAGGAAAAAGTTATTTGTAGTAGGAGGCCGCCTTTCATTAACACCAAAGACCGTAGTATCTCTTCCCCTTCATTTTCAGGGTAATTAGACTGACTCCTCAACAAATGGAAGAAAAGAGAGAAAAAGGATTATACTTTAACTATGATAGCAAATATGGACCGGGACACAAATGTGCTAAGAAGAAGTTGTTCTATATTGTGGAAGTAATGAGGATGATGAGGATGCTGAAATTATAAGAGAGGTGAGGAACCGGTAGAAGAGGAAGTAGAGGATCACCAACCTACAATTTCTTGCCATGCATTGTCGAGTATCAGTACTCCTCAAACACTCAAGGTTATTGGATATCTCAAAAAATAGAAGGTGAGCGGTGTTGATTGACTGGGAGTACTCATAACTTCATAAATAGTAAGTTAGCTGCCCACCTCAATTGTTTTTTTACCCAGCTTTGAAAATGCAAGTTATGATTGCGGATGGTGGGACAGTCAAGTGCACATGAAAGTGCCATAGTATCAAGCTTTCTATGGGAGACTACATGTTAGACTCACCTATGTTTGCTATTTCTATGGGAGGGGCAGATATTTTTTTGGGTGTCCAATGGCTCACAACCTTAGGTACTATAGAGATGAATTTCCAAGAATTGTTCATGCGATTTCATTTAGATGGAAGGATAATAAAATTGAATGGGATGGTAGCTAAGTCTCCACAAATTATTAGCTCTCATCAGATGTAGAAGGTTCTTAGAAAAGGAGTAGATGGATTTATAGCAAAGTTATTTTCCATAGAAGTACAAAATACAAAGTCTTCAATGCCACCCAATCTTCAAAAGATTGTTGATGCTCACTCATCTATTTTTGATGCAATTCCAAAGGACTACCACCGGTTAGGGATCATGATCACGCCATTCGATTGATTCCAAGGATCCAAACACCTAACATCGACCATACGAGATACCCATATTCCCGGAAAAGTGAGATCCAAAAAATGGTTCGGAAATGTTGAAGGTAGGTATCATCAAGCCTAGCCAAAGTGCCTATTATTCCCAGGTGGTCATGAGTACGTAAGAAGGATGAAACATGGAGGATGTGTCCAGTTCACGAGAACTCAACAAGTATACCATAAAAGATAAGTTTCCTATGCCGTAATTGATGATTTACTTGATGAATTGCATGGTGCTATTTATTTCACAAAATTAGATCTTCATTCGGGTACCATCAAATTAGAATAAAAGAGGAAGATTTTCATAAAATGGCTTTCGAGGACTCATGAGGGCCATTATGAGTTTTTGTAATGCCTTTTGGTCTTACAAATGCACCTTTAACCTTTCAAAGCTTGATGAACAATGTTTTCGAGGCCATTTTAAGGAAATTTGTATTAGTTTTCTTTGATGACATATTGATTTACTTTGTAAGACATGGGAAGAACACTTAGAACATGTAAATAAAGTGTTGGAAGTTTTGGATAAACATACTCTTTATGCAAAGCCATCTAAATGTTCTTTTGGTGTACAAGAGGTAGAGTACTTGGGTCACATTGTATCCCATGAAGGCATCAAAGTTGATCTTGAAAGATAGAAGCTATGGTGGAATGGCCAAGGCCCAAAATCCTCAAAAATCTTTGTGGGTTCCTAGGACTAACAGGTACTACAAAATATTTGTGCGGGGATATGGTAGAATAAAGCAACCCCACTTTGCATTGCTAAAGAAGGATGCCTTCCATTGGACAGAATTAGCCACTAAATCCTTTAAGCAATGAAGGAAGCCTTGTGCAAAGACCCTAGTTTTGCTTACTCCCAACTTCTCAAAAACCTTCATTGTTGAATGTGACACTTCAAGATCGGGATTGGGAGCAGAGTCTAATGCGAAGAAAGAAGACCAATTTCATTTGATATTTTCTAGTTCAAAGGAAAATATTTTCTAAAACCGGTCTATGAGAAAGAAATGATGGCTATTCTTCATGCGGTCAAGCAATGGAAGCCCTATCTCATGGGTAGACACTTGAGGTAAAAATTAATCATGATAGTCTCAAATACTTTTTGGAGCAAAGGTTATCATCGAGGAACAACAAAAGTGGTTAACAAAAATGTTGGGTTATGATTTTGAAATCATATACAAAAAGGGTAAAGAAAATGTAGTAGGCGATGCATTGTCGGAAGGGATACATCCACGAGATGCCTTACTATGTGGAATTTCCATGTTGATGACTAATTGGGTGGATGAAGCAAGATTGGAATGAGATCAAGAAAAGGATACACAATATCTAATATAAAATATCAAGCAAGGATCTATGAAATCTAACAAATTTGAGTGGAAAGGTAATGCCCTATGGTACAAGGGCAGGTTATACTTGAGTAAAGATTACGAGTTGAAGCATAAGATTCTTGCAGAGCTACATGCCTCACCTCTTGGAGGACACTCTGGGTTTTGAAGGCCAATCATAGAATAAAAATAGAATTCTTTTGGTAAGGAATCAAGGGGATGTAAAAAGTTTGTATCGAGTGTTTAGTGTGCCAGCGAGAACAAAGGGAAACAATTAAGACACTTTGGAGTGCATTGTAACCCTTACCGATTCCTAGCCGATATGGGAGGAGGTCTCCATGGATTTCATCAACGCATTGCCTTGTTCGAGGGTAAGAATGTTATTTTTGTGATTTTGGATTGGCTCACAAAATATGCCCATTTTGTGCCCTATCACATCCATTTGTAGCTAATGCATCCTGCAACTATGTTTTTGGAGACAGATTCAAAGGCTACATGGAACCCCAAAAATATTGTAAGTGATCATGATCCTATTTTCACAAGTAATTTTTGGACGGAATTATTTTCATGTTTGGTTACACAGGCTAGTTCACAGATTCATCTTATCATCCTCAAACTAATGGGCAAACAGTGGTCAACAAATGCTTAGAGGGTATCTACGTTGTTTTGTATCGAGATAAGCGGGAAAGATGGATTAAATGGCTACCACTTGCGAGAATGGTGGTATAACACATCTTTTCATACCTCTTCTCAAATGACCCCATTTTTAGCATTATATGGTTACCATCCACCTTCTATCACTTCCTCCTCGAGGGTGCAAACTAAGGTCGAGATGTTGAGAACACATTCACCATCAACAATAGGTTTTGGCTAGTTTGAAGGAGAATTTAGCATTCACACAAAACAGGATGAAACAACAATCGAGATCAACATCGTAGTGAAAGAAATTTTGAAATTGATGATTGGGTTTTGTACATCTCGGCCTTACAAACAGATGTCTCTAAAGCAATAGAAAAAGGACAACAAACTTGCTCCTAAATATTGTGGCCCTTATCGGGTTCTACAAAAATTGGCAGTGTTTCTTATAAACTAGAGTTGCCTCCATCTTCACACATACACCCAGTATTCCATGTTTCATGCCTGAAGAAGGTTATTGGACATAAATTTGAAGCCCAGACAGAGTTACTTAGAACTTGATGAGGAAGGAAGAATCATTTTGGAGCGAGAGAGATTATGTAAACACGTACTAAGAGGTGAGAACCGGAGACATTAAGGAATATCGATCAAGTGGAAGAATCACGAGCATAGAAGATGCCACAGGAGGATGAAGGTTTTTACTGCAGAACATCTAGGATTATAAAATGTTGAGGACAACGTTGGTTTGAAGGGGAAGGGCATGCTACGCCCTTAACCTATTGCTTGTATTAGGATATGAGTAATTGACTTGTGGTTTACCATATCATTTTATTAATATCATTTATACTTTCTCATGCTTAATAGATCGGCTGAGTGATGGCCATAACATATGAATAGTATATATAGAGGATTGTAGGTAGTATTTGATTATCATTTGAGAATTGAGTCTTATTATATGGTTTGAGGTTGCCCCCTCGAAGTGGCGAAGCTATTACAATTGCACATTGAGATCATTATTATGAAATATTGTGTTATTTGGTGTTATATTTCTGCTCATAATCTGAAATATATTAGTAATTTCATTACAGACAACATCTTTGAAAGTGTGAAGAACCAGTGTGATTGAGCAGGCAATGGATTTTAGTAAGTTTGAGTTGGTTAAAGGTATGAGATGAGATAATGTTAAGAAAAGAGTAAGGTTGTGGTCTTCGGTAAGATGTGGAATTTCATAATCATCACAAGAGATAGCGTCGGAAGTTTTGATATCTTTAATAAGATTCAAGAAAGGTTGAGGCTCATTAATAGTGATTGGGATACAACACAAGGCTTGAATAAGAGCTTGTTGATGATTAGGATAGTTTTGGATTAGCTCATAGAGGATATCTTAACGGGATCTTGATGCAGTTTTTTACAATACGTTTCTCTATAGTATAAGGATTTTGAGAATGTGAAGCGGCTAGAATGGATACCTTGGCCTTAGATGAAGAAGGGGATGAAGTGGGCTTATTAGATGGAGTAGCGATAATGAATTTTGGTTAAATACGGGTAGATGGTTTAGGATCATGAGGTCAAGAGAGAGTGGTGATATAGATGATGTCAATAAAAAAGGGGGATCTTATTTGGAAGAGGTAGTATTTGGAGGAGGGATTGTGATGAAGGATTTGGGTGAAGAAGGGGAATACAAGGTCTTAGAAGTTTTATGCTTGATTTGATGATATTTTTGGATTTGGATGAACTAGTAGATGGGAGAGGGTGATCTTCCTCAATGATAAGGTCATCCTCTTCTATGAGGGTTTAGAGGTCCCTACATTGTTCAATGGCATGTCGAGGGTATGATGATAAGCCTAAATGGTGTTATAATCAAACCATGTAGGTTTCTTCCCACATAAATAGAAGGATTTGATACGTTAAGGGTGCTTACAGGATGCTTGAATGAAAAGTTGAAATATTCTCGGTGTATGACCCAATGGGGGTTTTAGAAGATGAGGTTCTTGTGGATTACAAATTGATTGAATTTTGGAGAGGAGGATGAATGTAAAAGCGGTGCCTTACTCTTGTGAGGCTTGATAGGGGTTTTTATTCAAATTTATACTTGGAAGGAAAAATTAATGGTTTTGATTTATATTTAATGACGAGGGATTTAAATGAAGGGCATGGTACCAAAATGGATGGGGGAGGCCCTAGGATGGATGATGAGATGTTGGATTGCTTGGATTGTTGGGGCTTTGAAGGAGGGAACTCCAATTTATTACATAGATGTGTAATAGATTTTTGAGTATAGGGACACCAAGGTTCTTAGATTTTTGTGAGGCTTTACCCTTGGAGGGGATCACAATGATTTTAATAGTGGGATTATCCTTGGGGGTATAATTAGATGATTTGAATTGGATACGGAAGTTGAAGATGAAGGTGGTTGTTGGATATCATAAGTGGTACGATAAGAAGGGGTTGTAGATTGTGTGGATTTTGGAGGTGTTGGTGTAGAAGTGATTGTACTTGTTGAGGACGGGGATAGGGTAGGGACATCACTTGCGATTGCATTAAGGGGGATGTCTACTTGATATAAGTTTTAAGGGATGATATGGATTTGGACATGGATTCAAATGTTGATGTGGGTATGGATATAGTCATAGATGCGAGATAAATAAGTAGATGTAGAAGTTATAATGTAATATTAAGTGCATATAAACCTTAGTTTATAATTAAATAATTTAGAATAGTTATATTCTTAATTATTTGATATAAACTTTGATTTATGTTTAATTGGTTAATTATTAACTAATTTATATTAAATCGGTGTTGTTTATTCATACCTGTCACTTGATATGGTTTGTGACCCGTGGGGTCAAATAAATATGACTATGAGTCATATTGGTAATTCACTTTGGTGAATAGTTTGGTGGGAAGTGAGGGAAGGGGATTTTCTTGGGTAATAAATTCATTTCTCATATATGGAAAATTCTCTTTTACCACGGTTTTCCCTCTCGGGGTTTTCCGTAAATTATGTGTTCATTGTATTATTTGTTACTTTGTTTATTTATTTATGTGTTTACATTAATGTTTGGTTCAAATATTAATTAATGTGGTTATTAAGATTATATTATCCCGACTTAACATAGTACGAGCAAAGGTATGTAATTAATTTTAATTTTATTTATCAAATCGGGTGTGTCGGTTGGGGTGGTTAAGTGGTTGAAAAAATTAATAAATACCCCCCCTCTAGGACACATTATCACACGAGTTTGTGGACAAGAGTAAATTATTTCCAAGACCCCTCAAGTTGTTACCCTCGCGTGAAAACTCGAACATGGAAGAACTAGAAAAACCTGCAAAAAAAAGGTAAGAATGTATTTTTAATTAAATATTCTATCATTTCTCTATAGTTTTCAAATGTGCAGGTTGAAATAATTTCGAGGTGACATTCAAAGTTAAAAGGAAGGTTAAAAGGCCAGGAGACAAGTTCCACTAGAATAGGAAATTCAATTTTTCTATTGGCCGAGATAAAACTCTTGTCCCACGTTGGTAAAACACCAAGTTAATTTATTTACCTTTGGAATTCAAAAACAAATGTTCATGTCCCCTCTTGGTACCCATTTTAAATAAGTTACATTTGAATGTTTTCGAAACTATAGTATAAAATATTTTTTTTTTATAAATTAAGTACATATTCTTCGGGACCCTTGAATAACTTAAGGGGCCTTAATAAAAATTCAGTTTCAAATACTATATATTATAGTTTATATTTAATATAAACTATATTATATGTTATATAGATTAAAAGATATATTGAAAATATTATACTTATAGTTCCTTTAGAAACTGTATTATATAAAGTTTATAATTATTATAAACTATAGGTTAATAGTTATAAACTTCTACCCTATGTTGAGCGGCCCCTTTAGAACCCCCACATTTCTCTTTGTGCCACTTGGTGCACTCTGCATAATGTTACCCCCACCAATCAATCACGACCAGGTGGACTTCATGTCCCCCACGTGCCAACTAGACTTCTCTCACTGTTGGTCATGGGCATGGTCACTTTTTTGTGTTTGGGACATTAGTCCCACATAGATCATGTGGGGCCTTCTTAAGGATTTAAAATCATTTTAGTAAGGTAACCCTGATGTGACTTCGGTCACACAACCAAATTTTTGTTAGTAAATATGTGGAAGGGCTATGCCGCGGGCTCGAAGTATGACCTATCGAGCTCTAACCTAGGCCAAGGTAGGTGTATGGTTGGCATTGCATTGTTTGTAAGTAATAAGTTGAGCATTGTCATTGCATGGTATAACACGTTGAAACTTGGACTCAGTGTAAGTTGGTCACGAATGGTAATATGTAACTCAGTGGCATTGAATCATTATTTGGTTTGGAATATAAATTAGACTCGAGTGGTTCAAATCAACTTGACTTGCCAAGTTAGTAAACCCAACTCTCAGGTCGAGCTAACCTAGTGATAAACATATCATAGGAGCTATGCTCCACAATATATATATATATTTGTTATTAATAAAATTATTTTGATTTAATTTAAATTATTCATGTTTTAAGAATATAAATTAGACTCAATGGGTCAAATCAACTCGACTTGCCAAGTTATTAAACCCAACTCAATGAGCTAACCTAGTTGTAAACACACACACACACATATTGATTTAATTTAAATTATTCCTTTTTTAAGAAAATGAGAATTTATTTATATAATATCATTCATAGTAGATAAGCAAGTTTTTAATATGAAGTCATTTCTCTAACAACACAATGACTAAGTCATTGTTTTTCATGTAAAACTAATAAAAAATTCTCTCCCATTTCGATAAATCAATGTTATTGTCAAACTAATATATTGTATGTTTAGAATAATTGATTGACATGCCTTTTTTCGATGTGAATCCATCAAAATATGACTAGCGTTATTTGAACAATGACAGGGAGGTTCTTAAACTGCTATTACTAAAAACCGCATTCTCATTTGTTGAATTTATTTACGTGAAAATGACATATAATCATTTTACAATTGAAAAATCTTACATGTTAAATGGATCAAACTACAACATCTGGAAGATAAGAATGAAGGCAGAATTCACAACACACAAGATTTGGATGGTCGTGAATGGTACAGAGTAATCTCTGACTGGAAGACAAACAACAATGAACGATGTTGTTGCATATTAACGGAAGGTGTAAGAGGCAATTTCCATCATATTGCGGAGCGTGCATGATGAATTCCTTCTAAACATTGGGAATCAGGAAAGTTCGAGTGAAGCTTGGATGTAAATAGAATCAATGCATGAAGGTACGTAATTATCAAAAATTATAAAGTTGATTCTAGAAATGATGACGACTCCCATGAAGGGAGATGAAAAATTAATTAAATTTCTAGAAAAATAATAATGTTAAATCTTAGTTGGATGGGTGTAACTGCAATTTAATTCAAGATAAATTATTGCATTTCATTATTCAATTGAACATACATGAAATATTTAGAATTTCATTTCAATATTGAATTCTAAATATCAAAGCTGAGCATGACTTCCCTAATTTGCAAACTCTATGTTCTCTTCAATCTAGGAAGAGTAGATTATGACTAATATTGATTCGAAAGATAATGTCAGTTAGACACTTCTCTCTTAGAAATATAAAAATCCTTATATATTTAACAAGAATAAAAACAAAAATCACATAGTAAAGATAAGAAACCTAGAAACTTAAGAATAAGTTTTGATGGTAAATGTTATAACTATGGAGAATTTGGTCATAATAGAGTCAAAAATTTAAAAATAAAAATAAAAATTAAAAATCACATAAATTGGATCAAAATAAAGATGGAATAAAGAGAATAATCATAAATCTTATGTAGTAACTCTATAAACTACATCTATCACTTCTAAATGAAAAGTAAATGTTTTATTAATGTACAATATTGAATTGAAAATTAGTTGTTTTTCATTCATAGTTAACTCGAGAACAACTATAATTTTGATGGTTTATTGAGGATTAATTGTAAGTAACTATAAGCGAAAAGATACAAAAATGGCTTATCTGTGTTTAAAGGTTTTGCTTCATTTTTCCTAGTAGTTTATTCAAAACTAGAACCATTTTTCATTTTGGCATGAAATACTGATATCATTTCTTTATTATCATGTATGACATGTCTTCGATTAATCTTGCCACTTATAAAATTTGTAAAGGGTGCTTACATGGTAAGCTATCACCAAAAATCCTTCCTCAATCATTTTTTTAAGCAAACTCCACACAAATCCACATAATATATCCATAGTTAGAGGATCTTTTTTTTTTATTTAGTGTATGTTGTGATTATTCTTGCATAATTTGGTTATCTTTTCAGATATGCTATCTATTAGTCCTATAATTTTTAAAGTATTAGAATAGATAAAGAAGATATATATCATATATGTTGTTCATAAAACATTATAAATGTGATTACTAAAAATATTATTATATGCATATTGAATGACACTTGGGGACACCTTTGTGTTTTTATTTGAGATGTCTAATCTGATTCCATCTAATATATATTTTATAATATTATTGTGTTGAAATTACTCAACATATTGGCAATATAACATGGTTAGTTATTAAAGCATATTATTATTTAAGTTTTATAAAACTTGTGTTTAACCTATCATTGTAAATTTTTATAGATGGTTAAAAATGAGATCAATAAAGAGCATATTCTTATTATGATGTCTATATGGATAGTGTGACTTTAACCATGTTGATGTTGTGTTATATATAGAATATATACTATATGTGTGTTCAAGTTTTTCAGTACAAGTGCTATTACTTGGGAACAATAAAAATAATACAACAATCTCCATTTCTTCTAACCGAATAATAATATAGAATTACAATGGGAGTAACGAAATAAGCCATGTGGCTAAAATGAATGTTGGAAGAGATAAACATGGAAGCTAGAGGATGTATTATTCTTCTATGTGATAGCAAAATTTGCATTTATATTTCTAACAATTTAGTTAATTATTAGAGAATGAAGCATATAAAGGCTCATATGCACCTTATCTGAGATAAGATTCTGGAGGGATATAGATCTCCAATACGTATTCAACCAAGATCAAATTGTAGATATGTTTATGAAGCCATTATGTGTTGTAAAATTATGCAAGTTATGTGTAATGCTTAGCCTTTCAAAGTTTCCATTGAGTGGGAGTGTGCATGGCAATGTCACCTCTTAGAGGTTGGCCAATTGGTATCTCCTTCTCCTATATAATTATTCTCTAATTGTAAAGCATTGTAAAAATGATCCCTATGATATTTGTAAACTTTTCACTCTAATTTTACAGTGTACAATCTAGTGTTGCATCTATTTGTAAATGAGGTCGTTGTGTTATAAAAGGCTCCTAGAGATACTGGTTGAGATTGTTTCCACAAGAAACTATGAGATGTAGTCTCAAAAATCATGCTTAGACTAAATCATTCACTACTGATTAATGGATTCCAAATACTTTTGTACCAAAAGGTAATTTGAGCATAATGAAGGTGTTATAAATCCTTCAAAAGTGATATGCTATCCTAAACCTTCACTATGGTTTATGTATTTGTGAATCCTATTGTACAAACATGTAATGTTGGCATATGGTTCCCCCACTTAATACTAAGGGAGTGTTAGAACATAATATCAAGTGTTTATGAACATTAGTTTATAATTAATTAATTTAGAATAGTTACATTCTTAATTAATTAATATTATAAACTTTGTGTTTATATTAAATTAGTTAATTATTAACTAATTTATATTAAATCGGGGTTGTTTATTTGTACCCCATCACTTGATATGGTTACGTGGACCCGTGGGGTTAAATAAATATTATTGTGAGTCATATTGGTAATTCACTTTGGTGAATAGTTTGGAGAGAAGTGAGGGAAGATGATTTTAATGGACTGTAACTTTGTTGTTTCTCATATATGGAAAAATTATCTTTTTATGTGGTTTTCCTCCTTGGGGTTTTCCACGTAAAATATGTGTTCAATGTGTTATTTTTTACTTTGTTTATTTATTTATGTGTTCACATTAATGTTTGGTTAAAATATTAATTAATTTGGTTATCATGGTTTTATTATCTGTGACTTAACAAAAGTAGGTATGGAAGTAGAGATAGATGTTGGGGTAGATGTGGGAACCGATATAGTTGTGGATGTGATTATAGATAAGAATAGGGAAATAGATGAAGATAGATGAATGGATGTAGAGATAGGCATTGAGATAGATGT
Source organism: Taxus wallichiana var. yunnanensis (assembly GCA_018340775.1). NCBI lineage: Eukaryota > Viridiplantae > Streptophyta > Pinopsida > Cupressales > Taxaceae > Taxus > Taxus wallichiana. The sequence continues at coordinate 729,921,960 of CM031235.1, forward strand.
GTATGTGGTAGATGTAGATGTAATAGATGTTTGTATAGTGGATATGGGTATAATAGCAATAGATAAGGGTACCGATGTAGTTATGATTGTATATGTATGGGTGGATACCCAGTAAAAGTTGGTGGAATAGATGTAGGTAGAGTAGAGGGGATAATATTTGTGGGTGATGATGCTCAATCCCGACCCGTGTACTTGATCGTATGGGCATTAGGTGCTTGAGACATAGGGAGATTAACTTGATTATTTGGAAGATGATTAGGGAAGGGATGCTTGAAGATGTCTAATGGTTGGTTAGGATTGTCCAATTGAAGGTCCCCATGATTGATAAGTTGTTTTAATAAGTCTCTGGAGGTATGACACTTTTTATATCGTGAACATGGACTTGATGATGTTTACAATAGTGCTTTGTGCATGGTACCACGTGGATTTGTGATGGAAATCGTCAATGGGTGGGATAGGGGAGTTGGACGACGGCATTGAGCCACAAGTTCTTTGAAGATAGAACTATATGATTCTTCGAGGGGAGTATAGTTAGGAATTTGTATATGAGTCCTTTATGGATGCTCGGTATGGGATGTGGATGCGAGAGAGGATTAACTATGATGAAATTGGATACATTCTTATATTTTTCGTTATGGGTAGATGACTTAGTGAATTTAGCTCTTGGATTGTTAGATCGAAGCTTGATATGGCCTTGTGCAATGGCACACAATTCCATTTTGTGAGCCATGGTGAAGGTTTTTTCAAAGCTTTCAAAAGATTGGATTTGAAGAGTCAACGAGATATTCTTTGCACATGATTGAGAGAATATTTCAATGAGTTTTGTTTGAGGAAGAGAGAAGGAAAACTGATTGATGATTTCATGCCACCTAGTGATGAAATCTTTGATTAATTCATTGTCACAAATTGCTTAATGGCATAGATGATGGTATGATGGTGATTTTTGCACAATATTGATAGAGGATTTCTCTAAAAATGTCTATTTAAGTTAGGTGAAATATAATAAAATTTTTGGGGAATGCCATTGTAGTATTCCAATGCAAGTCCGACCTCAATGACATGAGGAAAGTGTGAAACATGAGTTCTTGGTCATGGGCGATAAGATAATACATGCGTGCTAAAGGCACGAAGGTGGTGTTAAGGGTCATCCTTACTATTGTATTTAGAAAATTTAGGGATATCCTAGTGTGGAGAATAAGGTTTGAAAATTATTAATGGGTTGATAAGATAATTGTAAATTTGTTCGTATGTGAAAGTGCTCTTTGAACCTAAAGTAGCAGCTTGATTGGCCATTCTACTTAGCAAATATTTCATGGGTTCGTTAGATGTGTGAGGATGAGGGGGACCGATTGGTGTGGTTGTGGATTATAATAAGTGGATGGTTTGGTTGTGGATGAGATTGATATTTTTGAGGATAAATAGGATTTTGTGGAGGTGGTTGATAAGGAGGAAGATAGTTGAATGCTTGTGATTGGATAGATTGGAATAGATGAATAGGTTTGCAATTATTGTTGAGAGATAGGGATATTAGATAGGTATTACATAGGGATATTAATATGGGGTGATTGAGATGCTTGGATAGGCTGATTGGGGAATACGTGTTGAAAGACACTTCAGAGTGAAGTTTGATGAGTTTAGGTAGACTCGAAAGGGTGGGGTTGTGAGATGGCGACATTTTCATGGACTTGATATGTAGAGATGGGCATCGAGATTTGAACATGTTGCTTGGGTGGTGGAAGAAGTAGATGGGAATATTTATGGGTTTGTGTAGGAGAATTGTTGACCATCATATATGAAGAAGTGACATGAAAGCACTTGGTAGATTCGAGTCAGTGAGTGATAAACATAAACATGTAAGGGGTGGTCCATCAATGGGAGATTGGTGGATTTACAGATGAGATATTCATAAATGGAAAAAAAGGATTGGCTTGATAAGCTCTTGAAACTCCATGCACCTACAAGGAATAGTGGGAGGTCTAAAAGCTCCTAAGGAAGTGGTAGATGGGGGTGTAGATGGTCTAGAGGGAATGGAATTTTGATAGAGGAAAGGGTTGGTTTCAAGAGAGGATTGGTTTGAATGAAACGGGTCTTATAAGTAGGAATCATAAAAGTGATGGGTTGGGAGACCAAAGGTATGGTGATCATAAGTGTAGACGAAACAATAGAAAGCACAAAAGTTTGTTGATAAAGATTGTTGGAAGTGGAGATGTTGAATGAGGTTGTTTATTCTATTTTTTGGCCTAAGAATTAGTGATGATGAACATGAAAAAATAAAAAATAACTTATGTAGATTGTTGATATGACGAAAAAAAAAAGTAGAAAAGAGTTAATTATTCTGTTTATTTAGAAAAAGTGTGAAAAGAAAAGAAAGGGGCTCAAAGAAAACATGAGAAGTGGCCAATCTAAGGATGGATGTGGGTTTCTTTTGGCTGGAATCCTCGATATACATGAAGGTAAGTGAGGCTCAAATTGGTGATGATTACCAGTACATGTCTTGGTATTGGGACATAACCCCTCATTTCACACATCACAGCGATAAGGGTGTTCGGTGCTCATCTACTATACCGATAACAAAAAAAATTATGACATGACCCCGAACACCATGGAATCTTCCTTATTGTGTGATAAAATCTCAATAATTCCACCTGGTAGGAGATTTTTCAAATGTGTTGATTGGTTTGTGAGTTTGGTTGTGTGTGGAAGAAATGTGAATGCAAAAATATTACCTTCTACTTAGACTATGTGAGCAAACATACATGAAGGTGTTCCTTTTAACCTCAAAATGAAATGTTATATTCGATGAGATCACACAGAGGAGAGAGAGGTGATGAAAAAGAGAAAATAGGGATAAAATGAGGAATACCTAGATAACACTATTTTACCTTTTTTTTTTCAATTTAAGCACACATGTTTTTGATCAAGCGGCGCGGCACTCGCCACACACGTAAGAAAACAACTCCAACTCCGCGAGGTTAGTAGAAAGCAATAAATGGAATATGAAATGAAATAAAGAAAGAACTCACCAAAGAGAAAGGGTGTAATCGACTTGGCCAAAATGTTTATTGAATTTTACCCATCATGTTTCAAGTTAATGGAATGGTGGCGAAAATATGAAACTCCAAATTATTATAGGGTTTAAGGCTACCTCCTGATATATAATGATGATGAAGATACGTGTACAAATATCCTCTCCACTATGAGCTCGATAACTTGTAAAACAAATAAAAACTAAATATGGAAAAGGATTAGTAGACAAGAAGGTGAGTTTCTTGAAAAATTCAGTCCTTAGAAGTGATAACCTCCTAGGGATGGATGTCAACCCACTTTGATAAAAATATAGATAAATGATATTATGGATAAATAAGATACGTTGCAAGAGATAACATAATGCAATAGACATCTTAAATATGTTAAAGATGCTAAGATGAATATTTGATAATGATAAACATTTAAATGAAATCAAATATGATCGAGATGACGCAAATCAATATTGAATAAAAAATATCTTAATCAGTGATCAGTAATAGTGTAGATCAATAAATATGAAGAAAATAGATTTGAAACATACTCTGAAAAAGCTAAAAAGAGGTTCTAGATTTGATGTCGGGATGCAGGAGAAACAAAAAGGATCCTAAAAATTGACATATTTGGTGAGAATACGAGGGATGCAGATCGGTCGATGATGACTCGGGCAAGATCAACTGTGAAGATCTGAGTGACAAATATCAAGATCCTGGGACTGTCTAAAAATCGATCACAAAGATAGAGAGAGGACTTAAGATTGAATAAGCTAGTGAAAAATTACATATGAGGTAGGATGCAAAGCAGGTGGTTGATAAAATTGGGTCGATAATGATTTAAGGAAGATTTGACAAATGACCGAGGATAGATTTAGGGATTTAAGGATTCGTGGATTATAGTTAAGTGTTATAGGAAGGGACCAATGAAAGATGATAAACCTACAAATCTCCTAAGAACGAAAACCTACAAGAATGATGTAAAGAAATTTTGCAGTGAATCCAAACAAGCAATGGCCTTCATATCTCTCAAGATGGCATGTGTAAACCTCAAGATATCTCCAAGTTGATAGGCAACAGCAGCTCCTAATAAGAGAAAGAAGGAAGAAAACTTGTGAGAAGGCTGAATTCTCAAAATCAGCATCCTCTAGAGGAGGGTATGGGAGGTAGGCTGATTATAGGGTTGATGGAACCTCCACCCTTGATTAAGGCAATAGATATGTGGTTATCAACTCGATGCAAAGGGACCTTAAGGGGTAGATTATGGTTTCAATCTCTTCGAGCGAGTTAGGGTTTCATAGGAGGATAAATGGTGGTTGAAGGTGGATACGCATTAAACGAGGATATACGCCGAGTTCAGGATGATAAATGGAGTGTTGTAGGAAGTTTTCTTACACAATGGATGGGTTTAGGGGGTAATTAAAATGTGATTAGGGATGAATTAGGAAGATAAAATAATAGTGGGATTAACATAAGATTAAGATGGGAAAATGGGAATTATATAGAATAAATGATATTTAAGAGAAAAGGGGAATTTGCAATAGGTAAGAGGGGGCATATATTTGGAGCATGATGCTAATGATAAAGGTGCGAACGTGGGAGGGGAAAAGTGTACCAAAAATTGGTGTTTACCCAGACATCAAAAATAGGGTCCTAGCCTAACATGGTTGAGTCCCTCTTCCCACGTGAACCACTCTGCCCGCAAACACTCATCCAAGCCTTCCAACTCGACATCTAAACGTGCACTCATCTAACTTTGACCAAATTACCATTATGTAATCATATGTGTGTGTGTGTGTGTAGTATTGGCTTCAAACATTTGGCATGATTTACCTATGTCTAAAGCCAATATATATATATATATATATATATATATATATATATATGGTTGGCTTCAAACATTTGACATTTACCTTTGGTTTCTTTTTAAGATCCCTTTATTCTCAAATGAGTGAGTTTCTCTTGTCATGTTTTTATTTTCTTGAGGGGCCTAAAATGGAGATGGAATTTGATGGCAACATATGATAACAATGACTTAATATTATCTTCTACCCTTATTCTAGAAAATTTGGGTAAGCAATTAAGGATGTTTTAGGTGCCAATTTTCTTTGGACATGTTATTTCTCGCGAGTAAACATGAATTTATATTTCAGTTTTATGAAAATTGATTCGGATAATAGGGTGGTGATGGTCAAGAATTTTCTTTGTCAAGTTTGAATACAAAGTAGATTTAGATTAGGTGTTATGATACAGAAACTTCTCTTCAAATACCAAGTGAGAGTCCTATCTCCTTCAGGTATGTTATACTGTGACCTTTTCATTAGTTAAATTCAACTTTTTTCATTCTTTCAACTTAGTGAGCTAGTAGTCCAAGTGTTGGAGTTACTCTTTTGAAGCCATCTCCAATCCCATACTTGATTCGAAGCTCTATAAATCCCATTATTATACCAGGCATAAAAATTGATTAAGGGTTATTCACTTTAAATACGATTACACGCTTTGTTGTATGGACATGAACTATGGGCAAATTTTTCATAAATGTAAAGGAGATAAAATTTTGTTTTCATAATCATTTCTAGTGAAAATTTACAGGTCTCTATCATTGTGAAAAGTTGTCATTTCATATATATATATATATATATGTGTATCAGTATATATACCCTAAATGGTTTTTTTCTGGGTGTAAATATTAGCTATGTTATAGGCATAAGTTACTACATAAGTTTGAATATTGGTGATTTATTTCCTTATACATAGTTAATATTGTATGCATATTTTTTAGTTTTAATATTAAACATCCCATTTTTATTCATCAAAAAATATATAATAAAATAAGTATTTTATACTATTCCTCAGGCGTATGCGTGTACATATACATATATAGATGTCTATTTAATGTGTATGTGTATGTATACATATACGATCAGAGCACTAAATTATATAATGATACACACACGATGTAAGTAGTCGCTATTGTTTGTATCTTTCTTGTCATAATAACAATATTTTAAAACATACATGTAATATTGTTGAGGATTTAAATATATGAGTCGATTTATATTATATATGATATAATAATATAATACTTATATAATATATAAATTATATAGCATGAACAAATGTTGTAGGTGTTCTTTTTCTTGTTAATTTTAATATTTTAATATGCATAATATTAATGTAAGAATTTTGATTGGTGAAAGTTGATGTATATTATATATGGTATTATATATTAATATAATATAATACTATTATAACACTATATATATGATGGATAAATAAGGTGTCATAGGGTCCTTTTCATCCCGATAAAATTAAGATTTTAAAACCCATACAATATTATTGATGATTTCAACAAGGAAAAGTTGAATAAACACAATATTCTAAATTCTAGGAAAATCCATGACATATAACAATACTTGAGTAGTCAGACAAAACATCCATTATGGGCATACCATTATTATATTATAGGAGACATATCCATGTACTATAAATTTTCATGGATATTAAAGTGTATCTTCCTTAGGGGATGGTTATAAAAACATCATTATGCCTTATATGAAAACCTTCCATCCAACACAGACCAATAGAAATTTGTAAGTAAAATTCTTAAAATTAATAGCCATTATCTTTTGCTAGGAAGAAGCCATTTTCATAGAGCCTCCATATAAGGTATAGAAATGGAGGAAGCTTCAAATTGAGAATCTCTAATACATGAATAAATTTCTCACAATGTTGAAAATGATTTAGAACTCTTTCCTTAGCTATTCATACACAAAATTTGCAACATATACCTCATAAGAGAGAGGGGGATCGAAAGTGAGAACTGAAGACCTATTTAAACTTTAAATTTTAAAGCCTAAGATGGGATAAATGAAAGAATTGTCGTGATTTAATTTTTCAACCATTATGAAGGGACTGGATATGTGTTTAGGATTAATAAAGATGATTTTCATGGTCATCGTCACCCTTTTTGTTGGTATCAAATTTTAACAAGTTATCAACGAACATACGATTTAATTTATTAATTAATGCATCAGTGGATTCTCAGGTTTCTCGATTTCTTGTAAGTGGGAAAACTACAATCTTTATGTGTTTAACGAGTGGTATGGCCACAGGACGATACCATTTATATATTTCATCCTCTTGTAGAAAATCTTTTGAAAATAAACCTACTCTTTGAATGTTTATAGCCCCCAAAGGGTTCGGGATAAACACATAGGTGAATATTAGATATCCTAGGTAAATGTGGAGATATAATCAGAACACATCTATTCTAAAAGGAAGTCCGATCATTAAAACTCTAGCTTTTATGTGAGGGAATGATGAAAAAGGTGTCACTTATATGCCCCTCCTTGAACCAAGTCATTGAGGATTATGGTCCCCTTTGTCACAAATTAGTGAGTCTGGTTGCCTTTATGATCTCACTCATTACTTCTCTCAAACATTTAGGGTGTTGAATTTCACATATGGACAGTAGGCCAAGTTGTGACTTAAAGGCACAAATCCACCACTCTATGTACACCAAATTTCCCATCTCGGTTGTCTCACATTTTTGTGCCTTCATTTTCAAACTTAGAACTCTCGCCTTTTTATCATAAAATATTAAAAAGAATGTAATCAAGAATTTGAGTGTTATAAAATAAAATGAATAGATGGTTTGAAAGTTCTAGGATTTGGAAATCAATATAATAATATTAATAATAATGAAAATATAAATACATTAGATAAATAAGGTGTAAGTGCCCACTCCTCTCTCGACCCTTCATCATATTTCGACATCTGTTGACTATGTAGACATGGACGTTGTCAGTATCATTTCGGTACAAAGCATGATGTTGGGCATTTACAGATATATTCTATTTTCGTATTGGATCATGATTCCATAAGCGCATGATTAGGTGTATCTGCATGTATATGGGATGGAAACATATTATATCTGATGATGATGATGATGTATTGTTGATATATATATTACGACACATGATACTTAATTCTCATCGTATCGAGCAGTAGGATTTAGCTTTTGAACTAATTCCTCGTGCAGTCCTATCAAGGAAATTGATAAAAGATAGATTACTAGAGGTGTTGAAATTTTAGACATAATGATAGCTTTTTTATTCTAGATGATATGAATTAACTATATGCGGATGTTTACTGATTGATTATGTGTATATTTTATCCTTGATGTTTTTGATGTACGCAAGGTCAAGGGATGATTGTGGTAATCAATAAGTAATTATATCACAACAATCAAAACGTGGGATGTAGAGATCAACCACAATGTAATACTGTATGGGGCCAATCTAAGGTCACTACGAAATCACGTTATGTCAGTGGTTTTCAGGGGTGTTTTAATTTTTTTGGGGTTCCCGCTGGGACGACTCCAATCATGACTACGACTCGTGTACTTTTCCCCTATTATTTATTTAATGTAGAGTATGTGGTTTATTTTTTATGTAATTTATTTAACCCTTCGTTGATTAAATGTGCTTCATTACAATAATTTAATCATGTTATTAAGCTATAGTGGGGATGTGCTAAATGAAGTCATTTATTGAGTTTTTTCAAGCCTGATTTTGTGAATACGTGAGTCAGAGTGAAGTAACTTCTGGAGTGTCAGACACCTCGCCTTACCTTGGAAATTCGGATTTAGGGCTTAAGGACCATTTTTTGAGGCTTCGTGAGCACAAGCCAAGCTTTTGTCCCACGCCTCTTAATTTCTATTATACCAACAATACCTATCTGATCAAGGGGTTAAACATAGACCCCATTAACTATTTCTTTGCAGTTAAAAAAAGTGGCATTTATTGCACTTTTCTACATATGGGTTTGAAAGTTTTTCTTTAGGAAGGTGTGGGTTGACGATTGTGTGTGTAAGAGGTTTGTCATTCTAACCACCAATTTATCAGGTACTGGGCCGAGGTTCGAGTTGCATAAC